>CM055119.1:338072895-338160395 GCA_029206835.1 Rana muscosa
GCCCTGTGAGTTATGTAGATCTGGGAGAGTCTGGGGGACACTGCCTTGCAGGTCTCCAGCGCCTCCTCCCACTAAGTGGATTTGCCTTTTAGTAAATAACCCCCAATGTGTCAGCCAGTAAATTACAGGATACGACCATTTCATTATGAGAACTGTCTGGTTAGGATTCCCCTTTAATCTGACCCATGTTGAGGGTCATTCTCCTCCTCTTCATCACAAACCGAACTCTGACCCCTCACACTGCAGAGGGCTGAGCGGCATCCATGGCAACTCTCTGTACCTCATAGCAAGCCATTGTTACCGAGGAGACTGTAAACTAACAATACTTCGGCCACCGTCCTGATTAATGAGATATGGAGAGTTCCTCTTCAGTGAAGAGGAAACGTGCGTTTCCTATAAACGCCAGGAAATGTATGTGGGAGAGTAACGGTGTACAGGGCCAGACTTGAAGTGGCCTTCCCTGCGCCTGCACAGAAGTAAAAAAATCAGATGTGTAGCTGCTGTGCCCATTTTGAGCAGCCTTCAGGCTTGGGGGGGGGGGGGGGGTTTACAAGTCCTGGAAAGGAAGTCTGTTGTGTGTGTGTGTGCCTCATCTCGACTCAGCGATGTGCATGAGAGTAGCGGCACTTATGGGGCTCTCTCTTCTCATTGGCTCACACAGCAGCATAAGCTATTGGCTCCTGCTGCTGTCAATCGCATGCAGTGAGCCAATGAGGAGAGAGTGGGGGCCATGCTGTGTTTTTTTTTTTTTTTTTTTTTTTTTTTTTTTTAATCACTCTTAGCTAGCTTTGTGGCTTTGAAATCACACTGCTTCTGCGCAATTTCCAAGCCGCTGGTCAGTGTGATTTTTTTTAATTTATTTTTTCATATGCGGCTTGCCGACATCCGCGCATGCAGATACATATATTCGCCAGCACACCAAGGATCCTCAAATATCATCCAAAGGTTTTTTTTTTTATTGCAGAGTGATCACATCACAAGAGAGAGTGCAACGTTTTGGAGCCTCGCAGGACCCCTTTGTCAGACCCGTACCTGACGTTCTGAAAAATCGCACTCTCTCTTGTGATGTGATCACTCTGCATTAAAAAAATTTGGACGACGTTTGAGGGTCCTTGGTGTGCTGGCGAATATATAATTATTCCAGTAACCAGCTGGTAATCACTGCAGCAGCCACTACCAATGAGCCTTGTTCCCAGAAACGTGTGCTAGGGGAATATAGACAAATCTGTGCATGCAAGTCGCACATGAAATCACCAAAAATAGTGCAGGAACCTTTCAAAGTCAGTGCAAGTCGGAGTCGCGCCGTTTTTTGAACGGTTCCATAGCCAGAAATAGGGTGCGACTTGTCTTCTGTAGCTCTCAATCTCCCGCCTGGACAATAATTATTAATATTGTGTTAGTGGGGCTATTTTTTTTGACAGTAGCAGCCTGTACAGCTCCTGGGGAGGAGGGGGTGGGGGAGAGAGGGGGCTCTTATGACCCTTAGAACCTGTTTTATAAACACTCCAGCAATAGAAAGGACTTTTATATAATCGGGTTCTTTCTCAGGCGTTTCCCTATACATACAGAGTGTATTGTGGTGATCTAGTTTCCCTGTATAAGTGTGATCTGTGTACATCGCCACTGTATGTGCTTTCTTTAATCCAAACACTTGATGAGATGAGCACACGCATTGATGACCTGGAGAAGAATATCGCAGATCTTATGACACAGGCCGGTGTGGAGGAGGAGGACCCGGGAAACAAGGTCAGTGCCTCTATTTCCATAGCACATGGAGAATTAGAGCTTACACTCTAATGTCCCCCACCACAGTCACACTCTATTAAATATTCTACATTTCTATAACTCTGACATATATTGCAGTGTTGTACAGAGAACACTGACATTCACATCAGTATCTGCACCAGAGAAGCTTAAACTTTAACCCCTTCACACCTACATAACACATATAAGCGGCCGCGCTGGTCTGGGCTTTTTTTCATGGGACCGCATATATGCGTATCTGTCTTTTTGCTAGGAGCGTGCAGCACGGCGCTCTCCCAGCACAGAGAGGTCTAAGCGGCAGCCCCTGGTCCTGTACTAACGATCAGGACCTGGTACCGGGTCACCTGATCGCTGTGATAGTCTCTCTCTCTCTCTCTCTGTGTGTCTCTGTTAAGACCTCCGATATCTCACCAAAGCCCCCCAACAGGACTAAAACAAATTGCAATAAATTAAAAAAAAATGAATTGTAAAAAATAATAAATTTAAATAAACACACTGACACAAAGAAGAAGAAAGCACTGTAAAAAAACATAACAAAAAATTGTAAAAAAAAAAAAATACTGACTCAAGCCACTGTCGCATGATATTAAAAACAAGTATCGGTTAACGGTATTGGCGAGTACTTGAAAAAAAGTATCGGTACTTGTACTCGGCCTTTAAGTGGTATCGGGACAACCCTAGTAGTAACAATTGTACAGCTACATTTTTTTTTTTTTTTTTTTTAATTACTTTTTTGGGCCAGTTTTCCTATGATTATATTTTTTTATTTTAAATGAGCGATCCACCTGGATGTATAGAGTAGTTTGATATGTACGGTTTTACTAATACATTGCAAAATTGTGCTTAGGCATTTAAATTTGTTTTACCCTTAGACTCGAATGGTTTAATGTCCCCGCACATGGTTCCAGCTGATTGGTTGCTCTTTCTCTCTTTCCAGCAGGCCCCCAAGTGATTCTGGGTGACATTTTCTAGCAGGATTGTCGTCTGTTGAAGTTTTCTAATTCCGGTTGTGATGGCGGTCATTTAATAATGTATTGTATATTTAGAGTGTTTGTTTTGTACTTTATGATGACCTGTGATGTCACTTTTATTTTAAACATATACAGTAAACTAAATGTAAAATAACGACTCCGCTGTGATTTTTATTTTTTATTTATTTTTGAGAACGAAGGGAGAAAAGGGAGAACAGCATCTGCAGGCAATTATGAAGGTAAAATCAGTCCCTGTGTACTACACCTGACAAAGAGCAAGAATTCTGTTTAGCTGGATATATAGGTCCCCTCCTGCCAGACTGCACATACAGAGGGTGACACCATTATTAGGAGCCAGCTTGCACAGAGGGTGACATTTACTTTTGATAGCCATACAGAGGGCGACACCACTATTCACAGCCAGACTGCACAGACAGAGGGTGACACCATCATTTTACAGCCAGAGTGCAAACAATCAGGGTGACACAATTATTCGGAGCCACCACTGTGAAAAGCCAGGCTGCACAGACATAGGGTGACACCACTATTCAGAGCCATAGAGAAGGAGACGCCACCATTCAAAGCCAGACTGCACATACAGAGGGTGACACCACTGTACTGAGCCAGTCTGCACAAAGGGTGGCGCCACTATTCAGAGTTGGACTGCAGACTGGGTGACACCACTAGGACAGGCAGGTGGTGCAGAGAGAGTGTGACACTATTCAGAGCCTGCAGCTTTGTGTGTCACCTTCAAGCTGTTAATTGGAGCATGGATGAGCTTCATCACAATGGTGAGGTATATTGCACGATCATTCCACTGCAACCCCTGTCAGGTTCTAGCTCCTTCCCCACTGAGGATATTCACCTTATGTGTGTCCTGGTGTCACCAAGACAGGAAGTGACAAACATCCAAAATGTTAGTCATCGCTAAAATACGAATAGAGGGAAATCTTATGTGGGGACACCTGTTCTAGTGACAACTAAGAGGGAAATTCCCTCGCTTCCTGTTGTGTCTTCAGGACTGGAGTTAAAGGGGTTGTACAAGCTGAAGTGTTTTTGATCTTAATGAATTGAGATTTTAAAAAAAAAAACTTGTGTGCAGCAGCCCCCCCTCCCCCCAAACACTTACCTTAGCCCATCTCTATCCAGCGCCTGTTGCAGGGGTTTCTCAGCTGCCCAGGACTCGGCTGAGACAGCAGCGTGGCGCGATTGGCTCCCGCTGCTGTCAATCAGGAGAGAGGGCGGGGCCTGGTCACAGCTCCCTGTCTGAATGGACAAAGGGAGCTGTGACTTGGCTCGGGTGTCCCCATAGCAAGCTGCTTGCGGTGGGGGCATGCAACGGGAGGGAGGGGCCAGGATCACAGACGAGAGACCCGAAAAGAGGAGGATCTGGGCTGCTCTGTGCAAAACCAACTACACATAGGAGACTTTACAATCACTTTAAAGAAAAACTCCCCCAATGGGGTTTTGGTCTTAGGTTATCACTTCCCAGACTGCTGCAAATCCAAAATTGATTATTTTTCCATCATAAAAGAATATGTGACTTACACTTCCTGCTCCATACAGTGCTTCCTTTTTCTGTATATTCAGCTCTGTGTTTACCCCTCGGGGTGGGGGAGGGGATACGTAGTGGAGAAGTAATGACTATCTTGTAAGCCACTTCACTCTAATTTTCTTTGTCACCAAACACGATCTTTGATCGATCCTCCCCTCATACAGACGAGAATGATCCGCGATCTAACATACAGCGTACAAATCAATTTGTCAGTTTAATGAGTGGAGTCATTGTCCATTTCATGGAGGAGCACCGGGTGACTTTACCACTCAGTCAGATAATCCGTATAATTGCCACACTCTACACCACGGTTGTCATTAGCCAATTCTGATTTAATTGGTGTCACCAGAGGCCGTCACGGCGTTGTCATCTCCCGAATATTCTTCCAGCAATATACTCATGGGTATTGGGAGCAACAATTCACAGTTATATGACAGGTCCTCTTTGACTTCTTATTAACATTTACAGCTCCAGCTTCTATCACAATGCAAAGGAAGCAAAGACCCGATGATGTGTTTGTGATCCCCGTGCCCAACCCTCACCCTCTCGGATTAAGTCTCCCCCCCCTTTTTTTTTTTTTTTTTTTTAAATCTATGACCTTCCCGGTATGGATGACCCATGTGATGGCTATACAATTTCTGCCATTGTGTTAGACTATATTTTTCGGGAAGTAGCCACATATGAATTTATCAGGTGAATACATCTAAACGATGTCAACCCAATGATGGAGTTCAGGTGTCTCCAGTGATGGTACTCCATCATACAAAGACATTGTGGACAATTGTACTCTGCCGACCGTGTGGTAAGAGTTTGGAGAAGACCCCTTTCTGTTCCAGCATGACTGTGCCCCTGTGTACAAAACCAGCCCCATAAAGACATGGCTTGACACGTTTGGTGTGGAGGAACTGGAGTGTCCTGCCCAGAGCCCTGACCTCAACCCTACTGTACTCCTTTGGAATTAACTGGAATGCAAATTGTGAGCCAGGTCTTCTCATCCAACATCCGTACCTGACCTCACCAATAGGCACAAATTCCCACAGACACCCTCCAATATCTTGTGGAACGCCTTCTGAGAAGAGTGGAGGATGTTATTGCTGTAAAAAGGGTAACTTCATTTTATTGGCCATGGTTTTGGAATGGGATGTCCAACAAGCTCATATAGGTGTGATGGGTGGAGGAACTGGATGGTGGAGCCCTGACCCCAACCTTACTAAGCACCTTTGGGGTGCATTGGACTGGCAATTGTGAGCTAGGTCTTCTCATCCAACATCAGTACCTGACCTACCAAACTTTCTTTTGGCCTAATGGTCACAAACTCCCACAAATACACTGCAAAATATTGTGGGAAGACTACCCAGAAGAGTGGAGCCAGTTCTATAAAGACATGGTTTGACCAGTTTGGTGTGGAGGAACGCGAGTGTCCTGCACAGAGCCCTGACCTCAACCCTACTGATCACCTTTGGGATGAATTGGAACTCTGATTGTGAGCCAGGTGTTTTTTTTTTGTTTTTTTTGGTTTTGGTCCCCAATATGGGGTTTAATATGTGACCCAGGTCTTCTTATCCAACCTCAGTACCTGACCTCACAGATGTTCTCTTGGCCTAATGGACACAAATTCCCACAGACATGCTGCAAAAGTTTGTGGGAAGCCTACCCAGAAGAGTGGAGCCACTTCTATAAAGACTTGGTGTGGAGGAACTTGGGTGTCCTGCACAGAGCCCTGACCTCAACCATACTGATCACATTTGGGATAAATTGGAATGCTGATTGTGAGCAGGTTTTTTTTGTTTGTTTTGGTCCCCAGCATGGGTTTCAATGTGTGAGTCAGGTCTTCTTATCCAACATCAGTACCTGACATCACAAATGGGCACAATTTCCCACGGACACCCTCCAAAATCATGTGGAAAGCCCTCTCAGAACAGTGGAGGATGTTATAGTTTCACAAAGGAGGGGCAACTCTATATAATAATAGCCATGGGAGAAGGGGCCACTCCATATAAATGGCCGTGGCAGGAGGCACATACAGTATTGTTGGTGTTTACAGAGATCTGCCCATACAGTGTAGTAACTCACATTTATCTTCTCTTTTGTTTGGCATCCAATGATCAGATTCAATTGTCAAAGCTGCAGCAGCTGGAATGAGACTGGCATGTGAGATACTTAAACAGTAAGGCTACTTTCACACTGAGGCGCTATACCGTATATTTTGCTGCGATTTGCGGGCGCTAGCGGGGGTATTTTAACCCCCGCTAGCGGCCGAAAAAGGGTTAAAAACGCCCGCAATAACGCCTCTTTGCGGCGTTTTGCGGGCGTATTGGAGGCGCTACCCCATTGATTTCAATGGGCAGGGGCGCTATAGGAGCGCTATTTTTAGCGCTCCTATTGCGCCTCAAAGATGCGGCTTGCAGGAGTTTTTTTGACCCTCCTGCAAGCTCAACTCTCCATTGTGAAAGCCCTCGGGCTTTCACATTGGATACTATTGAGCGCCTTTTTTGGGGCGCATTGCAGGCGCTATTTTTAGTGCAATAACGCCTGCAAAGCGCCTCAGTGTGAAAGGGGCCTTACTCCACTTTTGTTGAGAAAAAAAAGAACATTCTCCTCTAGGTGATCTATGTACATTGCAAGGATTTTAACAAGCCTTGTTGCAGATTCCTACCTTTTGTTATTCTGAAGGAATCCCTGTTTGTTTGTCTGTGTCCATGTGCGAAGTGAACCTGTATGGGAGTGGTTTTATAATTATTGATCAGCTTGCTGCACCTGCTGCAGGGCTCTAATGACTAAGTTGGGAGAGTCGGCATCCTTTTAGATATGCTTTCCATTTGGGATATCTCACCAAAAGGACATTTTTGTTGCAGGGGATGCCAAAAATCTGATTTGTATCTTAGTGTAGACTTCTAGGAAAATCAATTAGACGTGCAGAACAAAAAAAATTGTTTTGTTTCGATTCGTTATTTACATAAATTTGTTTAGTTAAATTAGTTTAATTTGTTTTTAGGATTAGTTTCGTTTATTGGTTTTCGAATAGTTTTCCAATTTCCAAAAAGAATAAAATAGAATAGAAAATAAAGTAATAGAATATAATTTTTTTCTATTCTATTCCTTTATTTTCTATTCTATTTTATTCTCTTTGAAAACTGGAAAACTAATCGAATTCAAAACGTTTTCGAATTCGAATTTCGTTATTTCGGATTCGTTTTAAATTCGGTACTATTCTAATTCGGAAATTCGGATACATCCGAATTTCATAATAATGAAAATTCGTCCAAATTTTAATTCAGAACGAAAGGAACCGCCCATGTCTAGAGCCAATCACACAAGCAGAAATTTCCATTTTCAGGGGGCGTTCTGTACATAGTCTGTGTACAGAACACCTCCAGGTGGCCATATTGCATTTCACAGAAAATGACAGCACTGCAGATTGAAAGGGAAAGGTCATTTTTATTAAAATTGAATTACAATATCACTTGTGTCGCAATTGTACACACTACTATATTATTTTTTGGGCAATTTTTTTTTTTCCCCACAAAAGTGGAGTTACCCTTTAAGTTTCTTCTAGGCTGCTTTTAGATTCCTGCTGACTTGTATTGGGAGAAAACCAATCCTGACCTGCACCAAACCCGTGCACACAGATCGATAATTAGAACTCATCTGCAATATTCATCAATGGACAGCAGAGGGCGGCATAATACCACAGTGGAGGCTCCAGTGACAAATGGGCTCATAAGACCTTTTTGTAAAGGGTTGAATACAAAGGACAGGATTTTTTTTTGTGGGGGTTGTTTGAAGTGGACCTGTCAGCATTAGGTACAGCTTGCTCAGTAATATGTTAGTGTAATACTGCCAGGGGTAGAACAGTGATAACAGAGACCACAGTACACCCCCTGACAAAGCCTTTATCTGCTTATCTCTCTAGAAGACAGCGCCATCGTTGTTCAGGCATCATCCAAACCAGGTCACGCAGGTCACTATCTACTTCTTTGATTAGGAAGCAGGCCACTCGGACTCATTCTGATTTGGACCTTTGCAATTAGCAAAGTTTGTGTTCCCCACGGAGAGTTCTAAAATAGAAGGCATTTCGACCTCTTCAGAGAGGCCACTGCTTCTACACATAGAACAAAGGTACTTCTCTGCAGCATGCTGACAACAGACAGGCTTTTCAACTCAGACTGAGTAACAAAATCCAACTGTAGCACCTTGCACACCTTTATCCTGTAATGCAGACCCCTCCCTTCCACAACCATCTGTCCACTGTCCCCTGACCCCTCCATCCCCTTCCCTCCACAACTGTCCATCTACTGTACCCTGACCCTTCCATGCCCTTCCCTCCATCTACTGTACCCCGACCCTTCCATCCCCTTCCCTCCACAACTGTCCATCTACTGTACCCTGACCCTTCCATCCCCTTCCCTCCACAACTGTCCATCTACTGTACCCTGACCCTTCCATCCCCTTCCCTCTACAACTGTCCATCTACTGTACCCTGACCCTTCCATCCCCTTCCCTCCACAACTGTCCATCTACTGTACCCCGACCCTTCCATCCCCTTCCCTCCACAACTGTCCATCTACTGTACCCTGACCCTTCCATCCCCTTCCCTCCACAACTGTCCATCTACTGTACCCTGACCCTTCCATCCCCTTCCCTCTACAACTGTCCATCTACTGTACCCTGACCCTTCCATCCCCTTCCCTCCACAACTGTCCATCTACTGTACCCCGACCCTTCCATCCCCTTCCCTCCACAACTGTCCATCTACTGTACCCCGACCCTTCCATCCCCTTCCCTCCACAACTGTCCATCTACTGTACCCTGACCCTTCCATCCCCTTCCCTCCACAACTGTCCATCTACTGTACCCTGACCCTTCCATCCCCTTCCCTCTACAACTGTCCATCTACTGTACCCTGACCCTTCCATCCCCTTCCCTCCACAACTGTCCATCTACTGTACCCCGACCCTTCCATCCCCTTCCCTCCACAACTGTCCATCTACTGTACCCTGACCCTTCCCTCCACAACTGTCCATCTACTGTACCCTGACCCTTCCATCCCCTTCCCTCCACAACTGTCCATCTACTGTACCCTGACCCTTCCATGCCCTTCCCTCCATCTACTGTACCCCGACCCTTCCATCCCCTTCCCTCCACAACTGTCCATCTACTGTACCCTGACCCTTCCATCCCCTTCCCTCCACAACTGTCCATCTACTGTACCCTGACCCTTCCATGCCCTTCCCTCCATCTACTGTACCCCGACCCTTCCATCCCCTTCCCTCCACAACTGTCCATCTACTGTACCCTGACCCTTCCATCCCCTTCCCTCCACAACTGTCCATCTACTGTACCCTGACCCTTCCATGCCCTTCCCTCCATCTACTGTACCCCGACCCTTCCATCCCCTTCCCTCCACAACTGTCCATCTACTGTACCCTGACCCTTCCATCCCCTTCCTTCCACAACTGTCCATCTACTGTACCCTGACCCTTCCATGCCCTTCCCTCCATCTACTGTACCCCGACCCTTCCATCCCCTTCCCTCCACAACTGTCCATCTACTGTACCCTGACCCTTCCATCCCCTTCCCTCCACAACTGTCCATCTACTGTACCCTGACCCTTCCATGCCCTTCCCTCCATCTACTGTACCCCGACCCTTCCATCCCCTTCCCTCCACAACTGTCCATCTACTGTACCCTGACCCTTCCATCCCCTTCCCTCCACAACTGTCCATCTACTGTACCCTGACCCTTCCATCCCCTTCCCTCCACAACTGTCCATCTACTGTACCCTGACCCTTCCATGCCCTTCCCTCCATCTACTGTACCCCGACCCTTCCATCCCCTTCCCTCCACAACTGTCCATCTACTGTACCCTGACCCTTCCATCCCCTTCCCTCCACAACTGTCCATCTACTGTACCCTGACCCTTCCATGCCCTTCCCTCCATCTACTGTACCCCAACCCTTCCATCCCCTTCCCTCCACAACTGTCCATCTACTGTACCCTGACCCTTCCATCCCCTTCCCTCCACAACTGTCCATCTACTGTACCCTGACCCTTCCATCCCCTTCCCTCCACAACTGTCCATCTGCTGTACCCTGACCCTTCCATGCCCTTCCCTCCATCTACTGTACCCCGACCCTTCCATCCCCTTCCCTCCACAACTGTCCATCTACTGTACCCTGACCCTTCCATCCCCTTCCCTCCACAACTGTCCATCTACTGTACCCTGACCCTTCCATGCCCTTCCCTCCATCTACTGTACCCCGACCCTTCCATCCCCTTCCCTCCACAACTGTCCATCTACTGTTCCCTGACCCCTCCATCCCCTTCCCTCTACAACTGTCCATCTACTGTACCCCGACCCTTCCATCCCCCTCCATACTGTCCCCCGACCCCTCCATCCCCTTCCCTCCACAACTGTCCATCTACTGTACCCCGACCCTTCCATCCCCTTCCCTCCACAACTGTCCATCTACTGTACCCCGACCCCTCCATCCCCTTCCATACTGTTCCCTGACCCCTCCATCCCCTTCCCTCTACAACTGTCCATCTACTGTACCCTGACCCTTCCATCCCCTTCCCTCTACAACTGTCCATCTACTGTACCCTGACCCTTCCCTCCACAACTGTCCATCTTATGTACCCCCAAATCCCTCTATCCCCTTCCCTCCACAACTGTCCATCTACTGTACCCCGACCCTTCCATCCCCCTCCATACTGTCCCCCGACCCCTCCATCCCCTTCCCTCCACAACTGTTCATCTACTGTACCCCGACCCTTCCATCCCCCTCCATACTGTTCCCTGACCCCTCCATCCCCTTCCCTCTACAACTGTCCATCTACTGTACCCTGACCCCTCCATCCCCTTCCCTCCACAACTGTCCATCTACTGTACCCCGACCCCTCCATCCCCTTCCCTCCACAACTGTCCATCTACTGTACCCCGATTCTTCCACCCCCTTCCCTCCACAACTGTCCATCTACTGTACCCCGACCCCTCCATCCCCTTCCCTCCACAACGGTCCATCTACTGTACCACGATTCTTCCACCCCCTTCCCTCCACAACTGTCCATCTACTGTACCCCGACCCTTCCCTCCACAACTATCCATCTACTGTACCCCAACCCTTCCATCCCCTTCCCTCCACAGACTTCCATCTACTGTACCCCAACCCCTCCATCCCCTTCCCTCCACAACTGTCCATCTACTGTACCCCGACCCTTCCATCCCCTTCCCTCCACAACTATCCATCTACTGTACCCTGACCCTTCCATCCCCTTCCCTCCACAACTATCCATCTACTGTACCCCAACCCTTCCATCCCCTTCCCTCCACAGACTTCCATCTACTGTACCCCAACCCCTCTATCCCCTTCCCTCCACAACTGTCCATCTACTGTACCCCGACCCTTCCATCCCCCTCCATACTGTTCCCTGACCCCTCCATCCCCTTCCCTCCACAACTGTCCATCTACTGTACCCCGACCCTTCCATCCCCTTCCCTCCACAACTGTCCATCTACTGTACCACGACCCTTCCCTCCACAACTATCCATCTACTGTACCCCAACCCTTCCATCCCCTTCCCTCCACAGACTTCCATCTACTGTACCCCAACCCCTCCATCCCCTTCCCTCCACAACTGTCCATCTACTGTACCCCGACCCTTCCATCCCCTTCCCTCCACAACTGTCCATCTACTGTACCCCGACCCCTCCATCCCCTTCCATACTGTTCCCTGACCCCTCCATCCCCTTCCCTCTACAACTGTCCATCTACTGTACCCTGACCCTTCCATCCCCTTCCCTCTACAACTGTCCATCTACTGTACCCTGACCCTTCCCTCCACAACTGTCCATCTTATGTACCCCCAAATCCCTCTATCCCCTTCCCTCCACAACTGTCCATCTACTGTACCCCGACCCTTCCATCCCCCTCCATACTGTCCCCCGACCCCTCCATCCCCTTCCCTCCACAACTGTCCATCTACTGTACCCCGACCCTTCCATCCCCCTCCATACTGTTCCCTGACCCCTCCATCCCCTTCCCTCTACAACTGTCCATCTACTGTACCCCGACCCCTCCATCCCCTTCCCTCCACAACTGTCCATCTACTGTACCCCGATTCTTCCACCCCCTTCCCTCCACAACTGTCCATCTACTGTACCCCGATTCTTCCACCCCCTTCCCTCCACAACTGTCCATCTACTGTACCCCGACCCCTCCATCCCCTTCCCTCCACAACGGTCCATCTACTGTACCACGATTCTTCCACCCCCTTCCCTCCACAACTGTCCATCTACTGTACCCCGACCCTTCCCTCCACAACTATCCATCCCCTTCCCTCCACAACTGTCCATCTACTGTACCCCGATTCTTCCACCCCCTTCCCTCCACAACTGTCCATCTACTGTACCCCGACCCCTCCATCCCCTTCCCTCCACAACGGTCCATCTACTGTACCACGATTCTTCCACCCCCTTCCCTCCACAACTGTCCATCTACTGTACCCCAACCCTTCCATCCCCTTCCCTCCACAACTGTCCATCTACTGTACCCCGACCCTTTTATCCCCTTCCCTCCACAACTGTCCATCTACTGTACCCCGACCCCTCCATCCCCTTCCCTCCACAACTGTCCATCTACTGTACCCCGACCCCTCCATCCCCTTCCCTCCACAACTGTCCATCTACTGTACCCCAACTCCTCTATCCCCTTCCATCCACGACTGTCCATCAACTGTACCCCGTCTCCTCTATCCCCTTCCCTCCACAGCTGTCCATCTACTGTACCCCAACTCCTCTATCCCCTTCTCTCCACAACTGTCCATCTGCTGTACCCTGACCCCTCTATCCCCTTCCCTCCACAGCTGTCCATCTACTGTACCCGACCCTTCCATCCCCTTCCCTCCACAACTGTCCATCTACTGTACCCCAACTCCTCTATCCCCTTCCCTCCACAGCTGTCCATCTACTGTACCCCGACCCCTCCATCCTCTTATCTCCACAACTGTCCATCTACTGTACCCCGTCTCCTCTATCCCCTTCCTTCCATAACTGTCCATCTACTGTACCCCAACTCCTCTATCCCCTTCCCTCCACGACTGTCCATCTACTGTACCTCGACCACTCTATCCCCTTCCCTCCACAACTGTCCATCTACTGTACCCCGACCACTCTATCCCCTTCCCTCCACAACTGTCCATCTACTGTACCCCGATCCTTCCCTCCACAACTGTCCATCTACTGTACCCGACCCCTCCATCCCCTTATCTCCACAACTGTCCATCTACTGTACCCCGACTTCTCTATCCCCTTATCTCCACAACTGTCCATCTACTGTACCCCGACTCCTCTATCCCCTAATCTTCACAACTGTCCATCTACTGTACCCCGACTCCTCTATCCCCTTATCTCCACAACTGTCCATCTACTGTACCCCGACTTCTCTATCCCCTTATCTCCACAACTGTCCATCTACTGTACCCCCACTCCTCTATCCCCTAATCTTCACAACTGTCCATCTACTGTACCCCGACTCCTTTATCCCTCCCTTATCCTCCAAATTTGCCCTGCTGTACCCCAACCCCTTCCTTTCATGGTCCTCCATCTTCAGCAGTGTTTCTCAACTTTTTTTCAGTTAAGGCACCCTTTAAAATTCTGCACAATCATGAGGCAAAATTATTAGTTTTACAAACTGCAGCAACATCCACACACGTAGAATACCCCTCCATCCCCCTCCCTCCACAGCCGTCCATCTACTGTACCCCGACCCCTCCATCCCCCTCCCTCCACAACTGACCCTTTAAGGTCTCATGTATGAAAGATGGGAGGTGTAGCTCCTTTACACAGGGTGAGAGAACATGCTGGGAGTTGTAGTCCCCTAGCAGCTGCAAGAAGCAGAATGAATAGAAATCGATCATTAATAATTTTTGCCGATTAATTAGGTACACTTTCCCGATCGCCTTAAAGAACAGAAGCGTACAATCCATGCACACATGCTGATCACTTTCTATTACAGAAGGAACAAATCCTCTTTCTTTCTGAGCACTTGCGCTGAATGGCGGTAAGCAATAACAATTACCCCCCGATGGATTTAAGCTTCCGAAAATGCCCGTCACAGGCGGTAATTTCTCCTGTTTAATATTCAGCAGAGAAAAAAAAATCAATTTTAATAACTAGAGGAGAACAGAACAAAAAGGCAAAAAAGTACAGAAAATGTTCCTGCGGCGTTCTGCTTCGCTTAGCAACCACAGCGAAGGCGGCACTTTACAGAACAGCGCGCTCCGCCGCGTCGGAAGATAAAGGATCCCCGCCACGCACTGAGTGAAAAGTCGAGGGCTGAGCGCGCCTCCCCGCCGCGACAAGTCTTCGCCGTCATCAGGAAAATCCTTGGGATTAGAATAATAATTGCAGCGCAGTGTCAAAACATCACTCCAATTACCTGATTTCTGCGAGGACAAGAGCGGCGAACAGCGAACGCTTTTACATGGGCGGTAATTAGTCCAAATGGATTTCATAACACAGAGAGCCCTGAATGAGAAAACATCCCCCTACCCGTGCAGCCGCTAAAATCAGCAAATGTATATCTGCATTAAAGCAGAACTCCGGCAAAATACACATATAAGAGCTGTGCCATGGATCAAAGGATTTACACAGCCAGCCTGCTGACCCAGCTTTGTTCTGCTGCACTTAAAGTGGTTGTAAACCTCAGACATGAAATATGAACAAAGCACATCCCTCTATAGTGTGTACTTGTCTCTATCCAGAGCACTAAGTGTCATTTCTGTCTGCTGCTTCCTTCCTCTGCTATCAGCATGAGTCACTTCTGACCAGTTTTCCTGACACCAAGAGAAAAAAGGTGATCGGGAGCTCCAGCACACTGCCTGTGATTGACAGCTTCAACTCTGTTCCTGTATGCTGTGTGAAGGGGAGTGTCCCATCCCTCCAATCATCTCTCAGAGCTCTCCTCGCTGAGATCTGCAGTGTGTAAGGAGGAGGATTTGTTTCATCCCTGTGTATCACCTGAGGCCAGTCACTTCACTGGGTGTATGTATGGGGTTACAAACACTTTGACCACTTGCTGACCGTGCTATACTATAGCCCAATGACAGCTACAGCCCGGCCAGCTAGTTCTGGGATGCCGTCATGTGACAGCGTGCCGTGATCAGTGTCCTGATTATTAGTGCAGTCCCAACAGTGTCCACCATTGCTGCCAATCTGTGCCTTCTCATCAGTGTCCCCTATCAGTGCCTCCTTATCAGTGTCACCTATCAGTGCCTCCTCATTAGTGTCACTTATCAGTGTCACTTATCAGTTCCTCCTCATCAGTGTCACTTATCAGTGCCTCCTCATCAGTGTCACAGATCAGTGTCACCTATCAGTGCGCCTATCAGTGCCTCCTCATCAGTGCGCCTATCAGTGCCTTCTCATCAGTTTCAACTATCAGTGCGCCTATCAGTGCCTTCTCATCAGTTTCACCTATCAGTGCCCATCTGTGTCTCCTCATCAGTGTCACCTATCAGTGCCCATCAGTGCCTCCTCATCAGTGTCCCCTATCAGTGCCTCCTCATCAGTGTCACTTATCAGTGCCTCCTCATCAGTGTCACCTATCAGTGCGCCTATCAGTGCCTCCTCATTACTGTTACTTATCAGTGCCTCCTCATCAGTGCGCCTATCAGTGCCCATCATTGCCTTCTCATCAGTTTCGCCTATCAGTGCGCCTATCAGTGCCCATTTGTGTCTCCTCATCAGTGTCACCTATCAGTGTCCATCAGTGCCACCTATCAGTGCCTCCTTATCAGTGTCACCTATCAGTGTCCATCAGTGCCTTCTTATCAGTGTCACCTATCAGTGTCACCTATCAGTGTCACCTATCAGTGCCTTCTCATCAGTGTCACCTATCAGTGCCTCTTCATCAGTGTCACCTATCAGTGCGCCTATCAGTGCCTCCTCATTAGTGTCACCTATCAGTGCCTCCTCATCAGTGTCACCTATCAGTGCGCCTATCAGTGCCTCCTCATTAGTGTCACTTATCAGTGCCTCCTCGTCAGTGCGCCTATCAGTGCCTCCTCGTCAGTTTCACCTATCAGTGCGCCTATCAGTGCCTTCTCATCAGTGTCACCTATCAGTGCCCATCAGTGCCTCCTTATCAGTGTCCACTATCAGTGCCTTCTCATCAGTGTCACCTATCAGTGCCTTCTCATCAGTGTCACCTATCAGTGCCTCCTCATCAGTGCGCCTATCAGTGCCTTCTCATCAGTTTCAACTATCAGTGCGCCTATCAGTGCCTTCTCATCAGTTTCACCTATCAGTGCCCATCTGTGTCTCCTCATCAGTGTCACCTATCAGTGCCCATCAGTGCCTCCTCATCAGTGTCACTTATCAGTGCCTCCTCATCAGTGTCACCTATCAGTGCGCCTATCAGTGCCTCCTCATTAGTGTTACTTATCAGTGCCTCCTCATCAGTGCCCATCAGTGCCTTCTCATCAGTTTCACCTATCAGTGCGCCTATCAGTGCCCATCTGTGTCTCCTCATCAGTGCCACCTATCAGTGCCTCCTTATCAGTGTCACCTATCAGTGTCCATCAGTGCCTCCTCATCAGTGTCACCTATCAGTGTCCATCAGTGCCTCCTCATCAGTGTCACCTATCAGTGCCTCCTTATCAGTGTCACCTATCAGTGCCTTCTCATCAGTGTCACCTATCAGTGCCTTCTCATCAGTGTCACCTATCAGTGCCTCCTCATCAGTGTCACCTATCAGTGCCTCCTCATCAGTGTCACCTATCAGTGCGCCTATCAGTGCCTCCTCATTAGTGTCACTTATCAGTGCCTCCTCATCAGTGCGCCTATCAGTGCCTCCTCATCAGTGTCACCTATCAGTGCCTCCTCATCAGTGTCACCTATCAGTGCGCCTATCAGTGCCTCCTCCTTAGTGTCACCTATCAGTGCCTCCTCATCAGTGTCACCTATCAGTGCGCCTATCAGTGCCTCCTCATTAGTGTCACTTATCAGTGCCTCCTCATCAGTGTCACCTATCAGTGCCTTCTCATCAGTGTCACCTATCAGTGCCTCCTCATCAGTGTCACCTATCAGTGCCCCCTCATCAGTGTCACCTATCAGTGCGCCTATCAGTGCCTCCTCATCAGTGCGCCTATCAGTGCCTCCTCATCAGTGTCACCTATCAGTGCCTCCTCATCAGTGTCACCTATCAGTGCCTCCTCATCAGTGTCACCTATCAGTGCGCCTATCAGTGCCTCCTCATTAGTGTCACTTATCAGTGCCTCCTCATCAGTGTCACCTATCAGTGTGCCTATCAGTGCCTCCTCATTAGTGTTACTTATCAGTGCCTCCTCATCAGTGCGCCTATCAGTGCCCATCTGTGTCTCCTCATCAGTGTCACCTATCAGTGCCTATCAGTGTCCATCAGTGCCTCCTCATCAGTGTCACCTATCAGTGCCTCCTTATCAGTGTCACTTATCAGTGCCTCCTCATTAGTGTCACCTATCAGTGCCTCCTCATCAGTGCGCCTATCAGTGCCTCCTCATCAGTGTCACCTATCAGTGCCTCCTCATCAGTGTCACCTATCAGTGCGCCTATCAGTGCCTCCTCATTAGTGTCACCTGTCAGTGCCTCCTCATCAGTGTCACCTATCAGTGCGCCTATCAGTGCCTCCTCATTAGTGTCACTTATCAGTGCCTCCTCATCAGTGTCACCTATCAGTGCCTCCTCATCAGTGCGCCTATCAGTGCCTCCTCATCAGTGTCACCTATCAGTGCCTCCTCATCAGTGTCACCTATCAGTGCGCCTATCAGTGCCTCCTCATTAGTGTCACCTGTCAGTGCCTCCTCATCAGTGTCACCTATCAGTGCGCCTATCAGTGCCTCCTCATTAGTGTCACTTATCAGTGCCTCCTCATCAGTGTCACCTATCAGTGCCTCCTCATCAGTGCGCCTATCAGTGCCTCCTCATCAGTGTCACCTATCAGTGCCTCCTCATCAGTGTCACCTATCAGTGCGCCTATCAGTGCCTCCTCATTAGTGTCACCTGTCAGTGCCTCCTCATCAGTGTCACCTATCAGTGCGCCTATCAGTGCCTCCTCATTAGTGTCACTTATCAGTGCCTCCTCATCAGTGTCACCTATCAGTGCCTTCTCATCAGTGTCACCTATCAGTGCCTCCTCATCAGTGTCACCTATCAGTGCCCCCTCATCAGTGTCACCTATCAGTGCCCCCTCATCAGTGTCACCTATCAGTGCGCCTATCAGTGCCTCCTCATCAGTGTCACTTATCAGTGCCTCCTCATCAGTGTCACCTATCAGTGCGCCTATCAGTGCCTCCTCATTACTGTTACTTATCAGTGCCTCCTCATCAGTGCGCCTATCAGTGCCCATCATTGCCTTCTCATCAGTTTCGCCTATCAGTGCGCCTATCAGTGCCCATTTGTGTCTCCTCATCAGTGTCACCTATCAGTGTCCATCAGTGCCACCTATCAGTGCCTCCTTATCAGTGTCACCTATCAGTGTCCATCAGTGCCTCCTTATCAGTGTCACCTATCAGTGCCTTCTCATCAGTGTCACCTATCAGTGCCTCTTCATCAGTGTCACCTATCAGTGCGCCTATCAGTGCCTCCTCATTAGTGTCACCTATCAGTGCCTCCTCATCAGTGTCACCTATCAGTGCGCCTATCAGTGCCTCCTCATTAGTGTCACTTATCAGTGCCTCCTCGTCAGTGCGCCTATCAGTGCCTCCTCGTCAGTTTCACCTATCAGTGCGCCTATCAGTGCCTTCTCATCAGTGTCACCTATCAGTGCCCATCAGTGCCTCCTTATCAGTGTCCACTATCAGTGCCTTCTCATCAGTGTCACCTATCAGTGCCTTCTCATCAGTGTCACCTATCAGTGCCTCCTCATCAGTGCGCCTATCAGTGCCTTCTCATCAGTTTCAACTATCAGTGCGCCTATCAGTGCCTTCTCATCAGTTTCACCTATCAGTGCCCATCTGTGTCTCCTCATCAGTGTCACCTATCAGTGCCCATCAGTGCCTCCTCATCAGTGTCACTTATCAGTGCCTCCTCATCAGTGTCACCTATCAGTGCGCCTATCAGTGCCTCCTCATTAGTGTTACTTATCAGTGCCTCCTCATCAGTGCCCATCAGTGCCTTCTCATCAGTTTCACCTATCAGTGCGCCTATCAGTGCCCATCTGTGTCTCCTCATCAGTGCCACCTATCAGTGCCTCCTTATCAGTGTCACCTATCAGTGTCCATCAGTGCCTCCTCATCAGTGTCACCTATCAGTGTCCATCAGTGCCTCCTCATCAGTGTCACCTATCAGTGCCTCCTTATCAGTGTCACCTATCAGTGCCTTCTCATCAGTGTCACCTATCAGTGCCTTCTCATCAGTGTCACCTATCAGTGCCTCCTCATCAGTGTCACCTATCAGTGCCTCCTCATCAGTGTCACCTATCAGTGCGCCTATCAGTGCCTCCTCATTAGTGTCACTTATCAGTGCCTCCTCATCAGTGCGCCTATCAGTGCCTCCTCATCAGTGTCACCTATCAGTGCCTCCTCATCAGTGTCACCTATCAGTGCGCCTATCAGTGCCTCCTCCTTAGTGTCACCTATCAGTGCCTCCTCATCAGTGTCACCTATCAGTGCGCCTATCAGTGCCTCCTCATTAGTGTCACTTATCAGTGCCTCCTCATCAGTGTCACCTATCAGTGCCTTCTCATCAGTGTCACCTATCAGTGCCTCCTCATCAGTGTCACCTATCAGTGCCCCCTCATCAGTGTCACCTATCAGTGCGCCTATCAGTGCCTCCTCATCAGTGCGCCTATCAGTGCCTCCTCATCAGTGTCACCTATCAGTGCCTCCTCATCAGTGTCACCTATCAGTGCCTCCTCATCAGTGTCACCTATCAGTGCGCCTATCAGTGCCTCCTCATTAGTGTCACTTATCAGTGCCTCCTCATCAGTGTCACCTATCAGTGTGCCTATCAGTGCCTCCTCATTAGTGTTACTTATCAGTGCCTCCTCATCAGTGCGCCTATCAGTGCCCATCTGTGTCTCCTCATCAGTGTCACCTATCAGTGCCTATCAGTGTCCATCAGTGCCTCCTCATCAGTGTCACCTATCAGTGCCTCCTTATCAGTGTCACTTATCAGTGCCTCCTCATTAGTGTCACCTATCAGTGCCTCCTCATCAGTGCGCCTATCAGTGCCTCCTCATCAGTGTCACCTATCAGTGCCTCCTCATCAGTGTCACCTATCAGTGCGCCTATCAGTGCCTCCTCATTAGTGTCACCTGTCAGTGCCTCCTCATCAGTGTCACCTATCAGTGCGCCTATCAGTGCCTCCTCATTAGTGTCACTTATCAGTGCTTCCTCATCAGTGTCACCTATCAGTGCCTCCTCATCAGTGCGCCTATCAGTGCCTCCTCATCAGTGTCACCTATCAGTGCCTCCTCATCAGTGTCACCTATCAGTGCCTCCTCATCAGTGTCACCTATCAGTGCGCCTATCAGTGCCTCCTCATTAGTGTCACCTGTCAGTGCCTCCTCATCAGTGTCACCTATCAGTGCGCCTATCAGTGCCTCCTCATTAGTGTCACTTATCAGTGCCTCCTCATCAGTGTCACCTATCAGTGCCTTCTCATCAGTGTCACCTATCAGTGCCTCCTCATCAGTGTCACCTATCAGTGCCCCCTCATCAGTGTCACCTATCAGTGCGCCTATCAGTGCCTCCTCATCAGTGTCACTTATCAGTGCCTCCTCATCAGTGCGCCTATCAGTGCCTCCTCATCAGTGTCACCTATCAGTGCCTCCTCATCAGTGTCACCTATCAGTGCCTCCTCATTAGTGTCACTTATCAGTGCGCCTATCAGTGCCTCCTCATTAGTGTCACTTATCAGTGCCTCCTCATCAGTGCGCCTATCACTGAGGAAGGAGAGAACACACAGAGGAAGGAGAGAACACACTGAGAAAGGAGAGAACACACTGAGAAAGGAGAGAACACACTGAGAAAGGAGAGAACACACTGAGAAAGGAGAGAACACACAGAGGAAGGAGAGAACACACTGAGAAAGGAGAGAACACACTGAGAAAGGAGAGAACACACTGAGAAAGGAGAGAACACACTGAGAAAGGAGAGAACACACTGAGGAAGGAGAGAACACACTGAGAAAGGAGAGAACACACTGAGAAAGGAGAGAACACACTGAGAAAGGAGAGAACACACTGAGGAAGGAGAGAACACACTGAGAAAGGAGAGAACACACTGAGAAAGGAGAGAACACACTGAGAAAGGAGAGAACACACTGAGAAAGGAGAGAACACACTGAGGAAGGAGAGAACACACTGAGAAAGGAGAGAACACACTGAGAAAGGAGAGAACACACTGAGAAAGGAGAGAACACACTGAGGAAGGAGAGAACACACTGAGAAAGGAGAGAACACACTGAGAAAGGAGAGAACACACTGAGAAAGGAGAGAACACACTGAGAAAGGAGAGAACACACTGAGGAAGGAGAGAACACACTGAGAAAGGAGAGAACACACTGAGAAAGGAGAGAACACACTGAGGAAGGAGAGAACACACTGAGAAAGGAGAGAACACACTGAGAAAGGAGAGAACACACTGAGAAAGGAGAGAACACACTGAGAAAGGAGAGAACACACTGAGAAAGGAGAGAACACACTGAGGAAGGAGAGAACACACTGAGAAAGGAGAGAACACACTGAGGAAGGAGAGAACACACTGAGAAAGGAGAGAACACACTGAGAAAGGAGAGAACACACTGAGAAAGGAGAGAACACACTGAGGAAGGAGAGAACACACTGAGAAAGGAGAGAACACACTGAGAAAGGAGAGAACACACTGAGAAAGGAGAGAACACACTGAGAAAGGAGAGAACACACTGAGGAAGGAGAGAACACACTGAGAAAGGAGAGAACACACTGAGAAAGGAGAGAACACACTGAGAAAGGAGAGAACACACTGAGGAAGGAGAGAACACACTGAGAAAGGAGAGAACACACTGAGAAAGGAGAGAACACACTGAGGAAGGAGAGAACACACTGAGAAAGGAGAGAACACACTGAGAAAGGAGAGAACACACTGAGGAAGGAGAGAACACACTGAGAAAGGAGAGAACACACTGAGAAAGGAGAGAACACACTGAGAAAGGAGAGAACACACTGAGAAAGGAGAGAACACACTGAGGAAGGAGAGAACACACAGAGGAAGGAGAGAACACACTGAGAAAGGAGAGAACACACTGAGAAAGGAGAGAACACACTGAGAAAGGAGAGAACACACTGAGGAAGGAGAGAACACACTGAGAAAGGAGAGAACACACTGAGAAAGGAGAGAACACACTGAGGAAGGAGAGAACACACTGAGAAAGGAGAGAACACACTGAGAAAGGAGAGAACACACTGAGAAAGGAGAGAACACACTGAGGAAGGAGAGAACACACTGAGAAAGGAGAGAACACACTGAGAAAGGAGAGAACACACTGAGAAAGGAGAGAACACACTGAGAAAGGAGAGAACACACTGAGAAAGGAGAGAACACACAGAGGAAGGAGAGAACACACTGAGAAAGGAGAGAACACACTGAGAAAGGAGAGAACACACTGAGAAAGGAGAGAACACACTGAGAAAGGAGAGAACACACAGAGGAAGGAGAGAACACACTGAGAAAGGAGAGAACACACTGAGGAAGGAGAGAACACACTGAGAAAGGAGAGAACACACTGAGAAAGGAGAGAACACACTGAGGAAGGAGAGAACACACAGAGGAAGGAGAGAACACACTGAGAAAGGAGAGAACACACTGAGAAAGGAGAGAACACACTGAGAAAGGAGAGAACACACTGAGAAAGGAGAGAACACACAGAGGAAGGAGAGAACACACTGAGAAAGGAGAGAACACACTGAGGAAGGAGAGAACACACTGAGAAAGGAGAGAACACACTGAGAAAGGAGAGAACACACTGAGAAAGGAGAGAACACACTGAGGAAGGAGAGAACACACTGAGAAAGGAGAGAACACACTGAGAAAGGAGAGAACACACTGAGAAAGGAGAGAACACACTGAGAAAGGAGAGAACACACTGAGGAAGGAGAGAACACACAGAGGAAGGAGAGAACACACTGAGAAAGGAGAGAACACACTGAGAAAGGAGAGAACACACTGAGAAAGGAGAGAACACACTGAGGAAGGAGAGAACACACTGAGGAAGGAGAGAACACACTGAGAAAGGAGAGAACACACTGAGAAAGGAGAGAACACACTGAGGAAGGAGAGAACACACTGAGAAAGGAGAGAACACACTGAGGAAGGAGAGAACACACTGAGAAAGGAGAGAACACACTGAGGAAGGAGAGAACACACTGAGAAAGGAGAGAACACACTGAGGAAGGAGAGAACACACTGAGAAAGGAGAGAACACACTGAGAAAGGAGAGAACACACTGAGAAAGGAGAGAACACACTGAGGAAGGAGAGAACACACTGAGAAAGGAGAGAACACACTGAGAAAGGAGAGAACACACTGAGAAAGGAGAGAACACACTGAGAAAGGAGAGAACACACTGAGGAAGGAGAGAACACACTGAGAAAGGAGAGAACACACTGAGAAAGGAGAGAACACACTGAGGAAGGAGAGAACACACTGAGAAAGGAGAGAACACACTGAGAAAGGAGAGAACACACTGAGAAAGGAGAGAACACACTGAGAAAGGAGAGAACACACTGAGGAAGGAGAGAACACACAGAGGAAGGAGAGAACACACTGAGAAAGGAGAGAACACACTGAGAAAGGAGAGAACACACTGAGAAAGGAGAGAACACACTGAGGAAGGAGAGAACACACTGAGAAAGGAGAGAACACACTGAGAAAGGAGAGAACACACTGAGGAAGGAGAGAACACACTGAGAAAGGAGAGAACACACTGAGAAAGGAGAGAACACACTGAGAAAGGAGAGAACACACTGAGGAAGGAGAGAACACACTGAGAAAGGAGAGAACACACTGAGAAAGGAGAGAACACACTGAGAAAGGAGAGAACACACTGAGAAAGGAGAGAACACACTGAGGAAGGAGAGAACACACTGAGAAAGGAGAGAACACACTGAGAAAGGAGAGAACACACTGAGAAAGGAGAGAACACACTGAGGAAGGAGAGAACACACTGAGGAAGGAGAGAACACACTGAGAAAGGAGAGAACACACTGAGAAAGGAGAGAACACACTGAGGAAGGAGAGAACACACTGAGGAAGGAGAGAACACACAGAGGAAGGAGAGAACACACAGAGGAAGGAGAGAACACACTGAGAAAGGAGAGAACACACTGAGAAAGGAGAGAACACACTGAGGAAGGAGAGAACACACTGAGGAAGGAGAGAACACACTGAGGAAGGAGAGAACACACAGAGGAAGGAGAGAACACACAGAGGAAGGAGAGAACACACTGAGAAAGGAGAGAACACACTGAGGAAGGAGAGAACACACTGAGAAAGGAGAGAACACACTGAGAAAGGAGAGAACACACTGAGAAAGGAGAGAACACACTGAGAAAGGAGAGAACACACTGAGGAAGGAGAGAACACACTGAGAAAGGAGAGAACACACTGAGAAAGGAGAGAACACACTGAGAAAGGAGAGAACACACTGAGAAAGGAGAGAACACACTGAGGAAGGAGAGAACACACAGAGGAAGGAGAGAACACACTGAGAAAGGAGAGAACACACTGAGAAAGGAGAGAACACACTGAGAAAGGAGAGAACACACTGAGGAAGGAGAGAACACACTGAGGAAGGAGAGAACACACTGAGAAAGGAGAGAACACACTGAGAAAGGAGAGAACACACTGAGGAAGGAGAGAACACACTGAGGAAGGAGAGAACACACAGAGGAAGGAGAGAACACACTGAGAAAGGAGAGAACACACTGAGGAAGGAGAGAACACACTGAGAAAGGAGAGAACACACTGAGGAAGGAGAGAACACACTGAGGAAGGAGAGAACACACAGAGGAAGGAGAGAACACACAGAGGAAGGAGAGAACACACTGAGAAAGGAGAGAACACACTGAGGAAGGAGAGAACACACAGAGGAAGGAGAGAACACACAGAGGAAGGAGAGAACACAGAGGAAGGAGAGAACACACAGAGGAAGGAGAGAACACACAGAGGAAGGAGAGAACACACAGAGGAAGGAGAGAACACACAGAGGAAGGAGAGAACACACTGAGAAAGGAGAGAACACACTGAGAAAGGAGAGAACACACTGAGAAAGGAGAGAACACACTGAGGAAGGAGAGAACACACTGAGGAAGGAGAGAACACACTGAGAAAGGAGAGAACACACTGAGAAAGGAGAGAACACACTGAGAAAGGAGAGAACACACTGAGGAAGGAGAGAACACACTGAGGAAGGAGAGAACACACTGAGAAAGGAGAGAACACACTGAGGAAGGAGAGAACACACTGAGAAAGGAGAGAACACACAGAGGAAGGAGAGAACACACAGAGGAAGGAGAGAACACACTGAGAAAGGAGAGAACACACTGAGAAAGGAGAGAACACACTGAGGAAGGAGAGAACACACTGAGAAAGGAGAGAACACACTGAGAAAGGAGAGAACACACTGAGAAAGGAGAGAACACACTGAGGAAGGAGAGAACACACTGAGGAAGGAGAGAACACACTGAGGAAGGAGAGAACACACAGAGGAAGGAGAGAACACACTGAGGAAGGAGAGAACACACAGAGGAAGGAGAGAACACACAGAGGAAGGAGAGAACACACAGAGGAAGGAGAGAACACACTGAGAAAGGAGAGAACACACTGAGGAAGGAGAGAACACACAGAGGAAGGAGAGAACACACTGAGGAAGGAGAGAACACACAGAGGAAGGAGAGAACACACAGAGGAAGGAGAGAACACACAGAGGAAGGAGAGAACACACAGAGGAAGGAGAGAACACACAGAGGAAGGAGAGAACACACAGAGGAAGGAGAGAACACACTGAGAAAGGAGAGAACACACTGAGAAAGGAGAGAACACACTGAGAAAGGAGAGAACACACTGAGAAAGGAGAGAACACACTGAGAAAGGAGAGAACACACTGAGAAAGGAGAGAACACACTGAGGAAGGAGAGAACACACAGAGGAAGGAGAGAACACACAGAGGAAGGAGAGAACACACAGAGGAAGGAGAGAACACACAGAGGAAGGAGAGAACACACAGAGGAAGGAGAGAACACACAGAGGAAGGAGAGAACACACAGAGGAAGGAGAGAACACACTGAGGAAGGAGAGAACACACTGAGGAAGGAGAGAACACACTGAGGAAGGAGAGAACACACTGAGGAAGGAGAGAACACACTGAGAAAGGAGAGAACACACTGAGAAAGGAGAGAACACACTGAGAAAGGAGAGAACACACTGAGAAAGGAGAGAACACACTGAGAAAGGAGAGAACACACTGAGGAAGGAGAGAACACACTGAGGAAGGAGAGAACACACTGAGGAAGGAGAGAACACACTGAGGAAGGAGAGAACACACTGAGAAAGGAGAGAACACACAGAGAAAGGAGAGAACACACTGAGAAAGGAGAGAACACACTGAGAAAGGAGAGAACACACTGAGAAAGGAGAGAACACACTGAGGAAGGAGAGAACACACTGAGGAAGGAGAGAACACACTGAGGAAGGAGAGAACACACAGAGGAAGGAGAGAACACACTGAGAAAGGAGAGAACACACTGAGGAAGGAGAGAACACACTGAGGAAGGAGAGAACACACAGAGGAAGGAGAGAACACACAGAGGAAGGAGAGAACACACAGAGGAAGGAGAGAACACACAGAGGAAGGAGAGAACACACAGAGGAAGGAGAGAACACACAGAGGAAGGAGAGAACACACAGAGAAAGGAGAGAACACACTGAGGAAGGAGAGAACACACTGAGGAAGGAGAGAACACACTGAGGAAGGAGAGAACACACTGAGAAAGGAGAGAACACACTGAGAAAGGAGAGAACACACTGAGAAAGGAGAGAACACACTGAGAAAGGAGAGAACACACTGAGGAAGGAGAGAACACACTGAGGAAGGAGAGAACACACAGAGGAAGGAGAGAACACACTGAGAAAGGAGAGAACACACTGAGAAAGGAGAAAACACACTGAGAAAGGAGAGAACACACTGAGAAAGGAGAGAACACACTGAGGAAGGAGAGAACACACTGAGAAAGGAGAGAACACACTGAGGAAGGAGAGAACACACTGAGGAAGGAGAGAACACACTGAGAAAGGAGAGAACACACTGAGAAAGGAGAGAACACACTGAGAAAGGAGAGAACACACTGAGGAAGGAGAGAACACACTGAGGAAGGAGAGAACACACAGAGGAAGGAGAGAACACACTGAGAAAGGAGAGAACACACTGAGGAAGGAGAGAACACACAGAGGAAGGAGAGAACACACAGAGGAAGGAGAGAACACACAGAGGAAGGAGAGAACACACAGAGGAAGGAGAGAACACACAGAGGAAGGAGAGAACACACAGAGGAAGGAGAGAACACACAGAGGAAGGAGAGAACACACAGAGGAAGGAGAGAACACACAGAGGAAGGAGAGAACACACAGAGGAAGGAGAGAACACACAGAGGAAGGAGAGAACACACAGAGGAAGGAGAGAACACACTGAGAAAGGAGAGAACACACTGAGGAAGGAGAGAACACACAGAGGAAGGAGAGAACACACAGAGGAAGGAGAGAACACACAGAGGAAGGAGAGAACACACAGAGGAAGGAGAGAACACACAGAGGAAGGAGAGAACACACAGAGGAAGGAGAGAACACACTGAGAAAGGAGAGAACACACTGAGAAAGGAGAGAACACACTGAGAAAGGAGAGAACACACTGAGGAAGGAGAGAACACACTGAGGAAGGAGAGAACACACTGAGAAAGGAGAGAACACACTGAGAAAGGAGAGAACACACTGAGAAAGGAGAGAACACACTGAGGAAGGAGAGAACACACTGAGGAAGGAGAGAACACACAGAGGAAGGAGAGAACACACTGAGAAAGGAGAGAACACACTGAGAAAGGAGAGAACACACTGAGGAAGGAGAGAACACACTGAGGAAGGAGAGAACACACAGAGGAAGGAGAGAACACACAGAGGAAGGAGAGAACACACAGAGGAAGGAGAGAACACACAGAGGAAGGAGAGAACACACAGAGGAAGGAGAGAACACACAGAGGAAGGAGAGAACACACAGAGGAAGGAGAGAACACACTGAGAAAGGAGAGAACACACTGAGAAAGGAGAGAACACACTGAGAAAGGAGAGAACACACTGAGAAAGGAGAGAACACACTGAGAAAGGAGAGAACACACTGAGGAAGGAGAGAACACACAGAGGAAGGAGAGAACACACAGAGGAAGGAGAGAACACACAGAGGAAGGAGAGAACACACAGAGGAAGGAGAGAACACACAGAGGAAGGAGAGAACACACAGAGGAAGGAGAGAACACACTGAGGAAGGAGAGAACACACAGAGGAAGGAGAGAACACACTGAGGAAGGAGAGAACACACTGAGGAAGGAGAGAACACACTGAGAAAGGAGAGAACACACTGAGAAAGGAGAGAACACACTGAGAAAGGAGAGAACACACTGAGAAAGGAGAGAACACACTGAGGAAGGAGAGAACACACTGAGGAAGGAGAGAACACACTGAGGAAGGAGAGAACACACTGAGGAAGGAGAGAACACACTGAGAAAGGAGAGAACACACTGAGAAAGGAGAGAACACACTGAGAAAGGAGAGAACACACTGAGAAAGGAGAGAACACACTGAGAAAGGAGAGAACACACTGAGGAAGGAGAGAACACACTGAGGAAGGAGAGAACACACTGAGGAAGGAGAGAACACACTGAGGAAGGAGAGAACACACTGAGAAAGGAGAGAACACACAGAGAAAGGAGAGAACACACTGAGAAAGAGAGAACACACTGAGAAAGGAGAGAACACACTGAGAAAGGAGAGAACACACTGAGGAAGGAGAGAACACACTGAGGAAGGAGAGAAACACACTGAGGAAGGAGAGAACACACAGAGGAAGGAGAGAACACACTGAGAAAGGAGAGAACACACTGAGGAAGGAGAGAACACACTGAGGAAGGAGAGAACACACAGAGAAGGAGAGAACACACAGAGGAAGGAGAGAACACACAGAGGAAGGAGAGAACACACAGAGGAAGGAGAGAACACACAGAGGAAGGAGAGAACACACAGAGGAAGGAGAGAACACACAGAGGAAGGAGAGAACACACAGAGGAAGGAGAGAACACACAGAGAAAGGAGAGAACACACTGAGAAAGGAGAGAACACACTGAGAAAGGAGAGAACACACTGAGGAAGGAGAGAACACACTGAGGAAGGAGAGAACACACTGAGAAAGGAGAGAACACACTGAGAAAGGAGAGAACACACTGAGAAAGGAGAGAACACACTGAGGAAGGAGAGAACACACTGAGGAAGAGAGAACACACAGAGGAAGGAGAGAACACACTGAGAAAGGAGAGAACACACTGAGAAAGGAGAGAACACACTGAGAAAGGAGAGAACACACTGAGAAAGGAGAGAACACACTGAGGAAGGAGAGAACACACTGAGAAAGGAGAGAACACACTGAGGGAAGGAGAGAACACACTGAGGAAGGAGAGAACACACTGAGAAAGGAGAGAACACACTGAGAAAGGAGAGAACACACTGAGAAAGGAGAGAACACACTGAGGAAGGAGAGAACACACTGAGGAAGGAGAGAACACACAGAGGAAGGAGAGAACACACTGAGAAAGGAGAGAACACACTGAGGAAGGAGAGAACACACAGAGGAAGGAGAGAACACACAGAGGAAGGAGAGAACACACAGAGGAAGGAGAGAACACACAGAGGAAGGAGAGAACACACAGAGGGAGGAGAGAACACACAGAGGAAGGAGAGAACACACAGAGGAAGGAGAGAACACACAGAGGAAGGAGAGAACACACAGAGGAAGGAGAGAACACACAGAGGAAGGAGAGAACACACAGAGGAAGGAGAGAACACACAGAGGAAGGAGAGAACACACAGAGGAAGGAGAGAACACACTGAGAAAGGAGAGAACACACAGAGAGAAGGAGAGAACACACTGAGAAAGGAGAGAACACACTGAGAAAGGAGAGAACACACTGAGAAAGGAGAGAACACACTGAGAAAGGAGAGAACACACTGAGGAAGGAGAGAACACACTGAGAAAGGAGAGAACACACTGAGAAAGGAGAGAACACACTGAGAAAGGAGAGAACACACTGAGAAAGGAGAGAACACACTGAGGAAGGAGAGAACACACAGAGGAAGGAGAGAACACACTGAGAAAGGAGAGAACACACTGAGAAAGGAGAGAACACACTGAGAAAGGAGAGAACACACTGAGGAAGGGAGAGAACACACTGAGGAAGGAGAGAACACACTGAGAAAGGAGAGAACACACTGAGAAAGGAGAGAACACACTGAGGAAGGAGAGAACACACTGAGGAAGGAGAGAACACACAGAGGAAGGAGAGAACACACTGAGAAAGGAGAGAACACACTGAGGAAGGAGAGAACACACTGAGAAAGGAGAGAACACACTGAGGAAGGAGAGAACACACTGAGGAAGGATGAGAACACACAGAGGAAGGAGAGAACACACAGAGGAAGGAGAGAACACACTGAGAAAGGAGAGAACACACTGAGGAAGGAGAGAACACACTGAGAAAGGAGAGAACACACTGAGAAAGGAGAGAACACACTGAGAAAGGAGGAGAACACACTGAGGAAGGAGAGAACACACTGAGAAAGGAGAGAACACACTGAGAAAGGAGAGAACACACTGAGAAAGGAGAGAACACACTGAGAAAGGAGAGAACACACTGAGGAAGGAGAGAACACACAGAGGAAGGAGAGAACACACTGAGAAAGGAGAGAACACACTGAGAAAGGAGAGAACACACTGAGAAAGGAGAGAACACACTGAGAAGGAGAGAACACACTGAGGAAGGAGGAGAACACACTGAGAAAGGAGAGAACACACTGAGAAAGGAGAGAACACACTGAGGAAGGAGAGAACACACTGAGGAAGGAGAGAACACACAGAGGAAGGAGAGAACACACTGAGAAAGGAGAGAACACACTGAGGAAGGAGAGAACACACTGAGAAAGGAGAGGAACACACTGAGGAAGGAGAGAACACACTGAGGAAGGAGAGAACACACAGAGGAAGGAGAGAACACACAGAGGAAGGAGAGAACACACTGAGAAAGGAGAGAACACACTGAGGAAGGAGAGAACACACAGAGGAAGGAGAGAACACAGAGGAAGGAGAGAACACACAGAGGAAGGAGAGAACACACAGAGGGAAGGAGAGAACACACAGAGGAAGGAGAGAACACACAGAGGAAGGAGAGAACACACTGAGGAAGGAGAGAACACACAGAGGAAGGAGAGAACACACAGAGGAAGGGAGAGAACACACAGAGGAAGGAGAGAACACACTGAGAAAGGAGAAACACACTGAGAAAGGAGAGAACACACTGAGAAAGGAGAGAACACACTGAGAAAGGAGAGAACACACTGAGGAAGGAGAGAACACACTGAGGAAGGAGAGAACACACTGAGGAAGGAGAGAACACACTGAGAAAGGAGAGAACACACTGAGAAAGGAGAGAACACACTGAGGAAGGAGAGAACACACTGAGGAAGGAGAGAACACACTGAGAAGGAGAGAACACACTGAGGAAGGAGAGAACACACTGAGAAAGGAGAGAACACACTGAGAAAGGAGAGAACACACTAGGAAGGAGAGAACACACTGAGGAAGGAGAGAGACACACTGAGAAAGGAGAGAACACACTGAGGAAGGAGAGAACACACTGAGAAAGGAGAGAACACACTGAGAAAGGAGAGAACACACTGAAGAAGGAAGAACACACTGAGGAAGGAGAGAACACACTGAGAAGGACGAGAACACACTGAAGAGGAGAGAACACACTGGAGGAAGGATGAGAACACTGAAGAAGGAGAGAACACACTGAGGAAGGAGAGAACACACTGAGGAAGGAGAGAACACACTGAGAAAGGAGAGAACACACTGAGAAAGGAGAGAACACACTGAGAAAGGAGAGAACACACTGAGAAAGGAGAGAACACACTGAGGAAGGAGAGAACACACAGAGGAAGGAGAGAACACACTGAGAAAGGAGAGAACACACTGAGAAAGGAGAGAACACACTGAGAAAGGAGAGAACACACTGAGAAAGGAGAGAACACACTGAGGAAGGAGAGAACACACAGAGGAAGGAGAGAACACACTGAGAAAGGAGAGAACACACTGAGGAAGGAGAGAACACACTGAGGAAGGAGAGAACACACTGAGGAAGGAGAGAACACACTGAGAAAGGAGAGAACACACTGAGAAAGGAGAGAACACACTGAGAAAGGAGAGAACACACTGAGAAAGGAGAGAACACACAGAGGAAGGAGAGAACACACTGAGAAAGGAGAGAACACACTGAGAAAGGAGAGAACACACTGAGAAAGGAGAGAACACACTGAGAAAGGAGAGAACACACTGAAGAAGGAGAGAACACACTGAGGAAGGAGAGAACACACTGAGAAAGGAGAGAACACACTGAGAAAGGAGAGAACACACTGAGAAAGGAGAGAACACACTGAGAAAGGAGAGAACACACTGAAGAAGGAGAGAACACACTGAGGAAGGAGAGAACACACTGAGGAAGGAGAGAACACACTGAGAAAGGAGAGAACACACTGAGAAAGGAGAGAACACACTGAGAAAGGAGAGAACACACTGAGAAAGGAGAGAACACACTGAGGAAGGAGAGAACACACAGAGGAAGGAGAGAACACACTGAGAAAGGAGAGAACACACTGAGAAAGGAGAGAACACACTGAGAAAGGAGAGAACACACTGAGAAAGGAGAGAACACACTGAGGAAGGAGAGAACACACAGAGGAAGGAGAGAACACACTGAGAAAGGAGAGAACACACTGAGGAAGGAGAGAACACACTGAGGAAGGAGAGAACACACTGAGGAAGGAGAGAACACACTGAGAAAGGAGAGAACACACTGAGAAAGGAGAGAACACACTGAGAAAGGAGAGAACACACTGAGGAAGGAGAGAACACACTGAGGAAGGAGAGAACACACAGAGGAAGGAGAGAACACACAGAGGAAGGAGAGAACACACAGAGGAAGGAGAGAACACACTGAGGAAGGAGAGAACACACTGAGGAAGGTGAGAACACTGAGGAAGGAGAGAACACACAGAGGAAGGTGAGAACACACTGAGGAAGGAGAGAACACACTGAGGAAGGAGAGAACACGCCGAGGGAAGGAGAGAACACACAGAGGAAGGAGAGAACACACAGAGGAAGGTGAGAACACACTGAGGAAGGAGAGAACACACAGAGGAAGGAGAGAACACACAGAGGAAGGAGAGAACACACTGAGGAAGGAGAGAACACACTGAGGAATGAGAGAACACACTGAGGAAGGAGAGAACACGCCGAGGGAAGGAGAGAACACACAGAGGAAGGGGAGAACACACTGAGGAAGGAGAGAACACACAGAGGAAGGAGAGAACACACAGAGGAAGGAGAGAACACACAGAGGAAGGAGAGAACACACAGAGGAAGGAGAGAACACACTGAGGAAGGAGAGAACACACTGAGGAAGGTGAGAACACTGAGGAAGGAGAGAACACACAGAGGAAGGTGAGAACACACAGAGGAAGGTGAGAACACACTGAGGAAGGTGAGAACACACTGAGGAAGGAGAGAACACACTGAGGAAGGAGAGAACACACTGAGGAAGGAGAGAACACACAGAGGAAGGAGAGAACACACAGAGGAAGGAGAGAACACACAGAGGAAGGAGAGAACACACTGAGGAAGGAGAGAACACACTGAGGAAGGAGAGAACACACTGAGGAAGGTGAGAACACTGAGGAAGGAGAGAACACACAGAGGAAGGTGAGAACACACAGAGGAAGGTGAGAACACACTGAGGAAGGAGAGAACACACAGAGGAAGGAGAGAACACACTGAGGAAGGAGAGAACACACAGAGGAAGGAGAGAACACACTGAGGAAGGAGAGAACACACTGAGGAAGGAGAGAACACACTGAGGAAGGAGAGAACACACTGAGGAAGGAGAGAACACACAGAGGAAGGTGAGAACACACAGAGGAAGGTGAGAACACACAGAGGAAGGTGAGAACACACAGAGAAAGGTGAGAACACACAGAGGAAGGAGAGAACACACAGAGGAAGGAGAGAACACACAGAGGAAGGAGAGAACACACAGAGGAATGAGAGAACACACAGAGGAAGGAGAGAACACACTGAGGAAGGAGAGAACACACTGAGGAAGGAGAGAACACACTGAGGAAGGAGAGAACACACAGAGGAAGGAGAGAACACACAGAGGAAGGAGAGAACACACAGAGGAAGGAGAGAACACACTGAGGAAGGAGAGAACACACTGAGGAAGGTGAGAACACTGAGGAAGGAGAGAACACACAGAGGAAGGTGAGAACACACAGAGGAAGGTGAGAACACACAGAGGAAGGAGAGAACACACTGAGGAAGGAGAGAACACACAGAGGAAGGAGAGAACACACAGAGGAAGGAGAGAACACGCTGAGGGAGGGTGAGAACACTGAGGGAAGGTGAGAACACACTGAGGGAAGGTGAGAACACACTGAGGGAAGGTGAGAACACACTGAGGGAAGGAGAGAACACACTGACGGAAGGTGAGAACACACTGAGGGAAGGAGAGAACACACTGAGGGAACGAGAGAACACACTGAGGAAGGAGAGAACACACAGAGGAAGGAGAGAACACACAGAGGAAGGAGAGAACACACTGAGGAAGGAGAGAACACACTGAGGAAGGAGAGAACACACTGAGGAAGGGGAGAACACACAGAGGAAGTAGAGAACACACAGAGGAAGGAGAGAACACACAGAGGAAGGAGAGAACACACAGAGGAAGGAGAGAACACACAGAGGAAGGAGAGAACACTGAGGAAGGCGAGAACACACTGAGGAAGGTGAGAACACACTGAGGAAGGAGAGAACACACTGAGGAAGGAGAGAACACACTGAGGAAGGCGAGAACACACTGAGGAAGGAGAGAACACACTGAGGAAGGAGAGAACACACTGAGGAAGGAGAGAACACACTGAGGAAGGAGAGAACACACTGAGGAAGGAGAGAACACACTGAGGAAGGTGAGACCACACTGAGGAAGGTGAGAACACACTGAGGAAGGAGAGAACACACTGAGGAAGGAGAGAACACACTGAGGAAGGAGAGAACACACGGAGGAAGGAGAGAACACACTGAGGAAGGAGAGAACACTGAGGAAGGAGAGAACACTGAGGAAGGAGAGAACACTGAGGAAGGAGAGAACACTGAGGAAGGAGAGAACACACAGAGGAAGGAGAGAACACACAGAGGAAGGAGAGAACACACTGAGGAAGGTGAGAACACACTGAGGAAGGTGAGAACACACAGAGGAAGGAGAGAACACACTGAGGAAGGAGAGAACACTGAGGAAGGAGAGAACACACTGAGGAAGGTGAGACCACACTGAGGAAGGTGAGAACACACTGAGGAAGGAGAGAACACACTGAGGAAGGAGAGAACACACTGAGGAAGGAGAGAACACACGGAGGAAGGAGAGAACACACTGAGGAAGGAGAGAACACTGAGGAAGGAGAGAACACTGAGGAAGGAGAGAACACTGAGGAAGGAGAGAACACACAGAGGAAGGAGAGAACACACAGAGGAAGGAGAGAACACACTGAGGAAGGTGAGAACACACTGAGGAAGGTGAGAACACACAGAGGAAGGAGAGAACACACAGAGGAAGGAGAGAACACACTGAGGAAGGAGAGAACACACTGAGGAAGGGGAGAACACACAGAGGAAGGAGAGAACACACAGAGGAAGGAGAGAACACGCTGAGGGAGGGTGAGAACACTGAGGGAAGGTGAGAACACACTGAGGGAAGGTGAGAACACACTGAGGGAAGGTGAGAACACACTGAGGGAAGGAGAGAACACACTGAGGGAAGGTGAGAACACACTGAGGGAAGGAGAGAACACACTGAGGGAACGAGAGAACACACTGAGGAAGGAGAGAACACACAGAGGAAGGAGAGAACACACAGAGGAAGGAGAGAACACACTGAGGAAGGAGAGAACACACTGAGGAAGGAGAGAACACACTGAGGAAGGGGAGAACACACAGAGGAAGGAGAGAACACACAGAGGAAGGAGAGAACACACAGAGGAAGGAGAGAACACACAGAGGAAGGAGAGAACACACAGAGGAAGGAGAGAACACTGAGGAAGGCGAGAACACACTGAGGAAGGCGAGAACACACTGAGGAAGGAGAGAACACACTGAGGAAGGAGAGAACACACTGAGGAAGGCGAGAACACACTGAGGAAGGAGAGAACACACTGAGGAAGGAGAGAACACACTGAGGAAGGAGAGAACACACTGAGGAAGGAGAGAACACACTGAGGAAGGTGAGACCACACTGAGGAAGGTGAGAACACACTGAGGAAGGAGAGAACACACTGAGGAAGGAGAGAACACACTGAGGAAGGAGAGAACACACGGAGGAAGGAGAGAACACACTGAGGAAGGAGAGAACACTGAGGAAGGAGAGAACACTGAGGAAGGAGAGAACACACTGAGGAAGGAGAGAACACACTGAGGAAGGAGAGAACACACTGAGGAAGGCGAGAACACACTGAGGAAGGAGAGAACACACTGAGGAAGGAGAGAACACACTGAGGAAGGAGAGAACACACTGAGGAAGGAGAGAACACACTGAGGAAGGAGAGAACACACTGAGGAAGGTGAGACCACACTGAGGAAGGTGAGAACACACTGAGGAAGGAGAGAACACACTGAGGAAGGAGAGAACACACTGAGGAAGGAGAGAACACACGGAGGAAGGAGAGAACACACTGAGGAAGGAGAGAACACTGAGGAAGGAGAGAACACTGAGGAAGGAGAGAACACACAGAGGAAGGAGAGAACACACAGAGGAAGGAGAGAACACACAGAGGAAGGAGAGAACACACTGAGGAAGGTGAGAACACACTGAGGAAGGTGAGAACACACAGAGGAAGGAGAGAACACACTGAGGAAGGAGAGAACACTGAGGAAGGAGAGAACACACTGAGGAAGGTGAGACCACACTGAGGAAGGTGAGAACACACTGAGGAAGGAGAGAACACACTGAGGAAGGAGAGAACACACTGAGGAAGGAGAGAACACACGGAGGAAGGAGAGAACACACTGAGGAAGGAGAGAACACTGAGGAAGGAGAGAACACTGAGGAAGGAGAGAACACTGAGGAAGGAGAGAACACACAGAGGAAGGAGAGAACACACAGAGGAAGGAGAGAACACACTGAGGAAGGTGAGAACACACTGAGGAAGGTGAGAACACACAGAGGAAGGAGAGAACACGCTGAGGGAGGGTGAGAACACTGAGGGAAGGTGAGAACACACTGAGGGAAGGTGAGAACACACTGAGGGAAGGTGAGAACACACTGAGGGAAGGAGAGAACACACTGAGGAAGGGGAGAACACACAGAGGAAGGAGAGAACACACAGAGGAAGGAGAGAACACGCTGAGGGAGGGTGAGAACACTGAGGGAAGGTGAGAACACACTGAGGGAAGGTGAGAACACACTGAGGGAAGGTGAGAACACACTGAGGGAAGGAGAGAACACACTGAGGGAAGGTGAGAACACACTGAGGGAAGGAGAGAACACACTGAGGGAACGAGAGAACACACTGAGGAAGGAGAGAACACACAGAGGAAGGAGAGAACACACAGAGGAAGGAGAGAACACACTGAGGAAGGAGAGAACACACTGAGGAAGGAGAGAACACACTGAGGAAGGGGAGAACACACAGAGGAAGGAGAGAACACACAGAGGAAGGAGAGAACACACAGAGGAAGGAGAGAACACACAGAGGAAGGAGAGAACACACAGAGGAAGGAGAGAACACTGAGGAAGGCGAGAACACACTGAGGAAGGTGAGAACACACTGAGGAAGGAGAGAACACACTGAGGAAGGAGAGAACACACTGAGGAAGGCGAGAACACACTGAGGAAGGAGAGAACACACTGAGGAAGGAGAGAACACACTGAGGAAGGAGAGAACACACTGAGGAAGGAGAGAACACACTGAGGAAGGTGAGACCACACTGAGGAAGGTGAGAACACACTGAGGAAGGAGAGAACACACTGAGGAAGGAGAGAACACACTGAGGAAGGAGAGAACACACGGAGGAAGGAGAGAACACACTGAGGAAGGAGAGAACACTGAGGAAGGAGAGAACACTGAGGAAGGAGAGAACACTGAGGAAGGAGAGAACACACTGAGGAAGGAGAGAACACACTGAGGAAGGAGAGAACACACTGAGGAAGGTGAGAACACACTGAGGAAGGTGAGAACACACTGAGGGAACGAGAGAACACACTGAGGAAGGAGAGAACACACAGAGGAAGGAGAGAACACACAGAGGAAGGAGAGAACACACTGAGGAAGGAGAGAACACACTGAGGAAGGAGAGAACACACTGAGGAAGGGGAGAACACACAGAGGAAGTAGAGAACACACAGAGGAAGGAGAGAACACTGAGGAAGGCGAGAACACACTGAGGAAGGTGAGAACACACTGAGGAAGGAGAGAACACACTGAGGAAGGAGAGAACACACTGAGGAAGGCGAGAACACACTGAGGAAGGAGAGAACACACTGAGGAAGGAGAGAACACACTGAGGAAGGAGAGAACACACTGAGGAAGGAGAGAACACACTGAGGAAGGTGAGACCACACTGAGGAAGGTGAGAACGCACTGAGGAAGGAGAGAACACACTGAGGAAGGAGAGAACACACTGAGGAAGGAGAGAACACACGGAGGAAGGAGAGAACACACTGAGGAAGGAGAGAACACTGAGGAAGGAGAGAACACTGAGGAAGGAGAGCACACTGAGGAAGGAGAGCACACACTGAGGAAGGAGAGAACACACTGAGGAAGGAGAGAACACACTGAGGAAGGTGAGAACACACTGAGGAAGGTGAGAACACACAGAGGAAGGAGAGAACACACAGAGGAAGGAGAGAACACACTGAGGAAGGAGAGAACACACTGAGGAAGGGGAGAACACACTGAGGAAGGAGAGAACACACTGAGGAAGGGGAGAACACACTGAGGAAGGAGAGAACACACAGAGGAAGGAGAGAACACGCTGAGGGAGGAGAGAACACACTGAGGGAAGGCGAGAACACACTGAGTTAGGAGAGAACACACTGAGGAAGGAGAGAACACACTGAGGAAGGAGAGAACACACTGAGGAAGGAGAGAACACACTGAGGAAGGAGAGAACACACTGAGGAAGGTGAGACCACACTGAGGAAGGTGAGAACACACTGAGGAAGGAGAGAACACACTGAGGAAGGAGAGAACACACTGAGGAATGAGAGAACACACTGAGGAAGGAGAGAACACACTGAGGAAGGAGAGAACACACTGAGGAAGGAGAGAACACACAGAGGAAGGAGAGAACACACAGAGGAAGGAGAGAACACACAGAGGAAGGAGAGAACACACTGAGGAAGGAGAGAACACACTGAGGAAGGCGAGAACACACTGAGGAAGGCGAGAACACACTGAGGAAGGAGAGAACACACTGAGGAAGGAGAGAACACACTGAGGAAGGAGAGAACACACTGAGGAAGGAGAGAACACACTGAGGAAGGTGAGACCACACTGAGGAAGGTGAGACCACACTGAGGAAGGTGAGAACACACTGAGGAAGGAGAGAACACACTGAGGAAGGAGAGAACACACTGAGGAATGAGAGAACACACTGAGGAAGGAGAGAACACTGAGGAAGGAGAGAACACTGAGGAAGGAGAGAACACAGAGGAAGGAGAGAACACACAGAGGAAGGAGAGAACACACAGAGGAAGGAGAGAACACACTGAGGAAGGAGAGAACACACTGAGGAAGGAGAGAACACACTGAGGAAGGCGAGAACACACTGAGGAAGTAGAGAACACACTGAGGAAGGAGAGAACACACTGAGGAAGGAGAGAACACACTGAGGAAGGAGAGAACACACTGAGGAAGGTGAGACCACACTGAGGAAGGTGAGAACACACTGAGGAAGGAGAGAACACACTGAGGAAGGAGAGAACACACGGAGGAAGGAGAGAACACACTGAGGAAGGAGAGAACACTGAGGAAGGAGAGAACACTGAGGAAGGAGAGAACACTGAGGGAAGGTGAGAACACACTGAGGAAGGAGAGAACACTAAGGAAGGAGAGAACACACTGAGGAATGAGAGAACACACTGAGGAAGGAGAGAACACACTGAGGAAGGAGAGAACACACTGAGGAAGGAGAGAACACACTGAGGAAGGTGAGAACACACAGAGGAAGGAGAGAACACACTGAGGAAGGAGAGAACACACTGAGGAAGGAGAGAACACACTGAGGAAGGGGAGAACACACAGAGGAAGTAGAGAACACACAGAGGGAGGAGAGAACACACAGAGGAAGGAGAGAACACACAGAGGAAGGAGAGAACACACAGAGGAAGGAGAGAACACTGAGGAAGGCGAGAACACACTGAGGAAGGTGAGAACACACTGAGGAAGGAGAGAACACACTGAGGAAGGCGAGAACACACTGAGGAAGGAGAGAACACACTGAGGAAGGAGAGAACACACTGAGGAAGGAGAGAACACACTGAGGAAGGAGAGAACACACTGAGGAAGGAGAGAACACACTGAGGAAGGTGAGACCACACTGAGGAAGGTGAGAACACACTGAGGAAGGAGAGAACACACTGAGGAAGGAGAGAACACACTGAGGAAGGAGAGAACACACGGAGGAAGGAGAGAACACACTGAGGAAGGAGAGAACACTGAGGAAGGAGAGAACACTGAGGAAGGAGAGAACACTGAGGAAGGAGAGAACACACAGAGGAAGGAGAGAACACACAGAGGAAGGAGAGAACACACTGAGGAAGGAGAGAACACACTGAGGAAGGGGAGAACACACAGAGGAAGTAGAGAACACACAGAGGAAGGAGAGAACACACAGAGGAAGGAGAGAACACACAGAGGAAGGAGAGAACACACAGAGGAAGGAGAGAACACTGAGGAAGGCGAGAACACACTGAGGAAGGTGAGAACACACTGAGGAAGGAGAGAACACACTGAGGAAGGAGAGAACACACTGAGGAAGGCGAGAACACACTGAGGAAGGAGAGAACACACTGAGGAAGGAGAGAACACACTGAGGAAGGAGAGAACACACTGAGGAAGGAGAGAACACACTGAGGAAGGTGAGAACACACTGAGGAAGGTGAGAACACACTGAGGAAGGTGAGAACACACTGAGGAAGGTGAGAACACACTGAGGAAGGAGAGAACACACTGAGGAAGGAGAGAACACACTGAGGAAGGAGAGAACACACGGAGGAAGGAGAGAACACACTGAGGAAGGAGAGAACACTGAGGAAGGAGAGAACACACAGAGGAAGGAGAGAACACACAGAGGAAGGAGAGAACACACAGAGGAAGGAGAGAACACACTGAGGAAGGTGAGAACACACTGAGGAAGGTGAGAACACACTGAGGAAGGTGAGAACACACAGAGGAAGGAGAGAACACACAGAGGAAGGAGAGAACACACTGAGGAAGGAGAGAACACACTGAGGAAGGAGAGAACACACAGAGGAAGGAGAGAACACGCTGAGGGAGGGTGAGAACACTGAGGGAAGGTGAGAACACACTGAGGGAAGGTGAGAACACACTGAGGGAAGGTGAGAACACACTGAGGGAAGGAGAGAACACACTGAGGGAAGGTGAGAACACACTGAGGGAAGGAGAGAACACACTGAGGGAACGAGAGAACACACTGAGGAAGGAGAGAACACACAGAGGAAGGAGAGAACACACAGAGGAAGGAGAGAACACACTGAGGAAGGAGAGAACACACTGAGGAAGGGGAGAACACACAGAGGAAGTAGAGAACACACAGAGGAAGGAGAGAACACACAGAGGAAGGAGAGAACACACAGAGGAAGGAGAGAACACACAGAGGAAGGAGAGAACACTGAGGAAGGCGAGAACACACTGAGGAAGGTGAGAACACACTGAGGAAGGAGAGAACACACTGAGGAAGGAGAGAACACACTGAGGAAGGCGAGAACACACTGAGGAAGGAGAGAACACACTGAGGAAGGAGAGAACACACTGAGGAAGGAGAGAACACACTGAGGAAGGAGAGAACACACTGAGGAAGGTGAGACCACACTGAGGAAGGTGAGAACACACTGAGGAAGGAGAGAACACACTGAGGAAGGAGAGAACACACTGAGGAAGGAGAGAACACACGGAGGAAGGAGAGAACACACTGAGGAAGGAGAGAACACTGAGGAAGGAGAGAACACTGAGGAAGGAGAGAACACTGAGGAAGGAGAGAACACACTGAGGAAGGAGAGAACACACTGAGGAAGGAGAGAACACACTGAGGAAGGTGAGAACACACTGAGGAAGGTGAGAACACACAGAGGAAGGAGAGAACACACAGAGGAAGGAGAGAACACACTGAGGAAGGAGAGAACACACTGAGGAAGGGGAGAACACACAGAGGAAGGAGAGAACACACAGAGGAAGGAGAGAACACGCTGAGGGAGGGTGAGAACACTGAGGGAAGGTGAGAACACACTGAGGGAAGGTGAGAACACACTGAGGGAAGGTGAGAACACACTGAGGGAAGGAGAGAACACACTGAGGGAAGGTGAGAACACACCGAGGGAAGGAGAGAACACACTGAGGGAACGAGAGAACACACTGAGGAAGGAGAGAACACACAGAGGAAGGAGAGAACACACAGAGGAAGGAGAGAACACACTGAGGAAGGGGAGAACACACTGAGGAAGGGGAGAACACACAGAGGAAGTAGAGAACACACAGAGGAAGGAGAGAACACACAGAGGAAGGAGAGAACACACAGAGGAAGGAGAGAACACACAGAGGAAGGAGAGAACACACAGAGGAAGGAGAGAACACACAGAGGAAGGAGAGAACACACAGAGGAAGGAGAGAACACACAGAGGAAGGAGAGAACACACTGAGAAAGGAGAGAACACACTGAGAAAGGAGAGAACACACTGAGAAAGGAGAGAACACACTGAGAAAGGAGAGAACACACTGAGAAAGGAGAGAACACACTGAGGAAGGAGAGAACACACTGAGAAAGGAGAGAACACACTGAGAAAGGAGAGAACACACTGAGGAATGAGAGAACACACTGAGGAAGGAGAGAACACACTGAGGAAGGAGAGAACACACTGAGGAAGGAGAGAACACACTGAGGAAGGAGAGAACACACAGAGGAAGGAGAGAACACACAGAGGAAGGAGAGAACACACTGAGGAAGGAGAGAACACACTGAGGAAGGCGAGAACACACTGAGGAAGGAGAGAACACACTGAGGAAGGAGAGAACACACTGAGGAAGGAGAGAACACACTGAGGAAGGAGAGAACACACTGAGGAAGGTGAGACCACACTGAGGAAGGTGAGAACACACTGAGGAAGGTGAGAACACACTGAGGAAGGAGAGAACACACTGAGGAAGGAGAGAACACACTGAGGAATGAGAGAACACACTGAGGAAGGAGAGAACACTGAGGAAGGAGAGAACACTGAGGAAGGAGAGAACACAGAGGAAGGAGAGAACACACAGAGGAAGGAGAGAACACACAGAGGAAGGAGAGAACACACTGAGGAAGGAGAGAACACACTGAGGAAGGAGAGAACACACTGAGGAAGGCGAGAACACACTGAGGAAGTAGAGAACACACTGAGGAAGGAGAGAACACACTGAGGAAGGAGAGAACACACTGAGGAAGGAGAGAACACACTGAGGAAGGTGAGACCACACTGAGGAAGGTGAGAACACACTGAGGAAGGAGAGAACACACTGAGGAAGGAGAGAACACACGGAGGAAGGAGAGAACACACTGAGGAAGGAGAGAACACTGAGGAAGGAGAGAACACTGAGGAAGGAGAGAACACTGAGGGAAGGTGAGAACACACTGAGGAAGGAGAGAACACTAAGGAAGGAGAGAACACACTGAGGAATGAGAGAACACACTGAGGAAGGAGAGAACACACTGAGGAAGGAGAGAACACACTGAGGAAGGAGAGAACACACTGAGGAAGGTGAGAACACACAGAGGAAGGAGAGAACACACTGAGGAAGGAGAGAACACACTGAGGAAGGAGAGAACACACTGAGGAAGGGGAGAACACACAGAGGAAGTAGAGAACACACAGAGGGAGGAGAGAACACACAGAGGAAGGAGAGAACACACAGAGGAAGGAGAGAACACACAGAGGAAGGAGAGAACACACAGAGGAAGGAGAGAACACTGAGGAAGGCGAGAACACACTGAGGAAGGTGAGAACACACTGAGGAAGGAGAGAACACACTGAGGAAGGCGAGAACACACTGAGGAAGGAGAGAACACACTGAGGAAGGAGAGAACACACTGAGGAAGGAGAGAACACACTGAGGAAGGAGAGAACACACTGAGGAAGGAGAGAACACACTGAGGAAGGTGAGACCACACTGAGGAAGGTGAGAACACACTGAGGAAGGAGAGAACACACTGAGGAAGGAGAGAACACACTGAGGAAGGAGAGAACACACGGAGGAAGGAGAGAACACACTGAGGAAGGAGAGAACACTGAGGAAGGAGAGAACACTGAGGAAGGAGAGAACACTGAGGAAGGAGAGAACACACAGAGGAAGGAGAGAACACACAGAGGAAGGAGAGAACACACTGAGGAAGGAGAGAACACACTGAGGAAGGGGAGAACACACAGAGGAAGTAGAGAACACACAGAGGAAGGAGAGAACACACAGAGGAAGGAGAGAACACACAGAGGAAGGAGAGAACACACAGAGGAAGGAGAGAACACTGAGGAAGGCGAGAACACACTGAGGAAGGTGAGAACACACTGAGGAAGGAGAGAACACACTGAGGAAGGAGAGAACACACTGAGGAAGGCGAGAACACACTGAGGAAGGAGAGAACACACTGAGGAAGGAGAGAACACACTGAGGAAGGAGAGAACACTGAGGAAGGAGAGAACACTGAGGAAGGAGAGAACACTGAGGAAGGAGAGAACACACTGAGGAAGGAGAGAACACACTGAGGAAGGAGAGAACACACTGAGGAAGGTGAGAACACACTGAGGAAGGTGAGAACACACAGAGGAAGGAGAGAACACACAGAGGAAGGAGAGAACACACTGAGGAAGGAGAGAACACACTGAGGAAGGGGAGAACACACAGAGGAAGGAGAGAACACACAGAGGAAGGAGAGAACACGCTGAGGGAGGGTGAGAACACTGAGGGAAGGTGAGAACACACTGAGGGAAGGTGAGAACACACTGAGGGAAGGTGAGAACACACTGAGGGAAGGAGAGAACACACTGAGGGAAGGTGAGAACACACTGAGGGAAGGAGAGAACACACTGAGGGAACGAGAGAACACACTGAGGAAGGAGAGAACACACAGAGGAAGGAGAGAACACACAGAGGAAGGAGAGAACACACTGAGGAAGGGGAGAACACACTGAGGAAGGGGAGAACACACAGAGGAAGTAGAGAACACACAGAGGAAGGAGAGAACACACAGAGGAAGGAGAGAACACACAGAGGAAGGAGAGAACACACAGAGGAAGGAGAGAACACTGAGGAAGGCGAGAACACACTGAGGAAGGTGAGAACACACTGAGGAAGGAGAGAACACACTGAGGAAGGAGAGAACACACTGAGGAAGGCGAGAACACACTGAGGAAGGAGAGAACACACTGAGGAAGGAGAGAACACACTGAGGAAGGAGAGAACACACTGAGGAAGGAGAGAACACACTGAGGAAGGTGAGACCACACTGAGGAAGGTGAGAACACACTGAGGAAGGAGAGAACACACTGAGGAAGGAGAGAACACACTGAGGAAGGAGAGAACACACTGAGGGAAGGCGAGAACACACTGAGTTAGGAGAGAACACACTGAGGAAGGAGAGAACACACTGAGGAAGGAGAGAACACACTGAGGAAGGAGAGAACACACTGAGGAAGGTGAGACCACACTGAGGAAGGTGAGAACACACTGAGGAAGGAGAGAACACACTGAGGAAGGAGAGAACACACTGAGGAATGAGAGAACACACTGAGGAAGGAGAGAACACACTGAGGAAGGAGAGAACACACTGAGGAAGGAGAGAACACACTGAGGAAGGAGAGAACACACTGAGGAAGGAGAGAACACACAGAGGAAGGAGAGAACACACAGAGGAAGGAGAGAACACACTGAGGAAGGAGAGAACACACTGAGGAAGGCGAGAACACACTGAGGAAGGAGAGAACACACTGAGGAAGGAGAGAACACACTGAGGAAGGAGAGAACACACTGAGGAAGGTGAGACCACACTGAGGAAGGTGAGAACACACTGAGGAAGGAGAGAACACACTGAGGAAGGAGAGAACACACTGAGGAATGAGAGAACACACTGAGGAAGGAGAGAACACTGAGGAAGGAGAGAACACTGAGGAAGGAGAGAACACACAGAGGAAGGAGAGAACACACAGAGGAAGGAGAGAACACACAGAGGAAGGAGAGAACACACTGAGGAAGGAGAGAACACACTGAGGAAGGAGAGAACACACTGAGGAAGGAGAGAACACACTGAGGAAGGAGAGAACACACTGAGGAAGGTGAGACCACACTGAGGAAGGTGAGAACACACTGAGGAAGGAGAGAACACACTGAGGAAGGAGAGAACACACTGAGGAATGAGAGAACACACTGAGGAAGGAGAGAACACACTGAGGAAGGAGAGAACACACTGAGGAAGGAGAGAACACACTGAGGAAGGAGAGAACACACTGAGGAAGGAGAGAACACACAGAGGAAGGAGAGAACACACAGAGGAAGGAGAGAACACACTGAGGAAGGAGAGAACACACTGAGGAAGGCGAGAACACACTGAGGAAGGAGAGAACACACTGAGGAAGGAGAGAACACACTGAGGAAGGAGAGAACACACTGAGGAAGGAGAGAACACACTGAGGAAGGTGAGACCACACTGAGGAAGGTGAGAACACACTGAGGAAGGAGAGAACACACTGAGGAAGGAGAGAACACACTGAGGAATGAGAGAACACACTGAGGAAGGAGAGAACACTGAGGAAGGAGAGAACACTGAGGAAGGAGAGAACACTGAGGAAGGAGAGAACACACAGAGGAAGGAGAGAACACACAGAGGAAGGAGAGAACACACTGAGGAAGGAGAGAACACACTGAGGAAGGAGAGAACACACTGAGGAAGGCGAGAACACACTGAGGAAGGAGAGAACACACTGAGGAAGGAGAGAACACACTGAGGAAGGAGAGAACACACTGAGGAAGGTGAGACCACACTGAGGAAGGTGAGAACACACTGAGGAAGGAGAGAACACACTGAGGAAGGAGAGAACACACGGAGGAAGGAGAGAACACACTGAGGAAGGAGAGAACACTGAGGAAGGAGAGAACACTGAGGAAGGAGAGAACACTGAGGGAAGGTGAGAACACACTGAGGAAGGAGAGAACACTAAGGAAGGAGAGAACACACTGAGGAATGAGAGAACACACTGAGGAAGGAGAGAACACTGAGGAAGGAGAGAACACTGAGGAAGGAGAGAACACTGAGGAAGGAGAGAACACACTGAGGAAGGTGAGAACACACTGAGGAAGGAGAGAACACACTGAGGAAGGTGAGACCACACTGAGGAAGGTGAGAACACACTGAGGAAGGAGAGAACACACTGAGGAAGGAGAGAACACACTGAGGAATGAGAGAACACACTGAGGAAGGAGAGAACACACTGAGGAAGGAGAGAACACACTGAGGAAGGAGAGAACACACAGAGGAAGGAGAGAACACACTGAGGAAGGAGAGAACACACTGAGGAAGGAGAGAACACTGAGGAAGGAGAGAACACTGAGGAAGGAGAGAACACTGAGGGAAGGTGAGAACACACTGAGGAAGGAGAGAACACTAAGGAAGGAGAGAACACACTGAGGAATGAGAGAACACACTGAGGAAGGAGAGAACACTGAGGAAGGAGAGAACACTGAGGAAGGAGAGAACACTGAGGAAGGAGAGAACACACTGAGGAAGGTGAGAACACACTGAGGAAGGAGAGAACACACTGAGGAAGGTGAGACCACACTGAGGAAGGTGAGAACACACTGAGGAAGGAGAGAACACACTGAGGAAGGAGAGAACACACTGAGGAATGAGAGAACACACTGAGGAAGGAGAGAACACACTGAGGAAGGAGAGAACACACTGAGGAAGGAGAGAACACACAGAGGAAGGAGAGAACACACAGAGGAAGGAGAGAACACACTGAGGAAGGCGAGAACACACTGAGGAAGGCGAGAACACACTGAGGAAGGAGAGAACACACTGAGGAAGGAGAGAACACACTGAGGAAGGAGAGAACACACTGAGGAAGGAGAGAACACACTGAGGAAGGTGAGACCACACTGAGGAAGGTGAGAACACACTGAGGAAGGAGAGAACACACTGAGGAAGGAGAGAACACACTGAGGAATGAGAGAACACACTGAGGAATGAGAGAACACACTGAGGAAGGAGAGAACACTGAGGAAGGAGAGAACACTGAGGAAGGAGAGAACACTGAGGAAGGAGAGAACACTGAGGGAAGGTGAGAACACACTGAGGAAGGAGAGAACACTAAGGAAGGAGAGAACACACTGAGGAATGAGAGAACACACTGAGGAAGGAGAGAACACTGAGGAAGGAGAGAACACTGAGGAAGGAGAGAACACACTGAGGAAGGAGAGAACACACTGAGGAAGGAGAGAACACACTGAGGAAGGAGAGAACACACAGAGGAAGGAGAGAACACACAGAGGAAGGAGAGAACACACTGAGGAAGGAGAGAACACACTGAGGAAGGAGAGAACACACTGAGGAAGGTGAGAACACACTGAGGAAGGAGAGAACACACTGAGGAAGGTGAGACCACACTGAGGAAGGTGAGAACACACTGAGGAAGGAGAGAACACACTGAGGAATGAGAGAACACACTGAGGAAGGAGAGAACACACTGAGGAAGGAGAGAACACACTGAGGAAGGAGAGAACACACAGAGGAAGGAGAGAACACACAGAGGAAGGAGAGAACACACAGAGGAAGGAGAGAACACACAGAGGAAGGAGAGAACACACTGAGGAAGGAGAGAACACACTGAGGAAGGCGAGAACACACTGAGGAAGGAGAGAACACACTGAGGAAGGAGAGAACACACTGAGGAAGGAGAGAACACACTGAGGAAGGTGAGACCACACTGAGGAAGGTGAGAACACACTGAGGAAGGAGAGAACACACTGAGGAAGGAGAGAACACACTGAGGAATGAGAGAACACACTGAGGAAGGAGAGAACACTGAGGAAGGAGAGAACACTGAGGAAGGAGAGAACACTGAGGAAGGAGAGAACACACAGAGGAAGGAGAGAACACACAGAGGAAGGAGAGAACACACTGAGGAAGGAGAGAACACACTGAGGAAGGAGAGAACACACTGAGGAAGGCGAGAACACACTGAGGAAGGAGAGAACACACTGAGGAAGGAGAGAACACTGAGGAAGGAGAGAACACACAGAGGAAGGAGAGAACACACAGAGGAAGGAGAGAACACACTGAGGAAGGAGAGAACACACTGAGGAAGGCGAGAACACACTGAGGAAGGAGAGAACACACTGAGGAAGGAGAGAACACACTGAGGAAGGAGAGAACACACTGAGGAAGGAGAGAACACACTGAGGAAGGTGAGACCACACTGAGGAAGGTGAGAACACACTGAGGAAGGAGAGAACACACTGAGGAAGGAGAGAACACACGGAGGAAGGAGAGAACACACTGAGGAAGGAGAGAACACTGAGGAAGGAGAGAACACTGAGGAAGGAGAGAACACTGAGGGAAGGTGAGAACACACTGAGGAAGGAGAGAACACTAAGGAAGGAGAGAACACACTGAGGAATGAGAGAACACACTGAGGAAGGAGAGAACACTGAGGAAGGAGAGAACACTGAGAAAGGAGAGAACACTGAGGAAGGAGAGAACACACTGAGGAAGGAGAGAACACACTGAGGAAGGAGAGAACACACTGAGGAAGGAGAGAACACACAGAGGAAGGAGAGAACACACAGAGGAAGGAGAGAACACACTGAGGAAGGAGAGAACACACTGAGGAAGGAGAGAACACACTGAGGAAGGTGAGAACACACTGAGGAAGGAGAGAACACACTGAGGGAAGGAGAGAACACACTGAGGAAGATTTTCACTCTATTCCTGTTCTGGTGACAACCCAAAATTTGTGATTTTCTTTTACCTTCAGTGATAAAGGTAAACAGGACAAATAGAGAGGGTGAATCTCCCTAATTGGGGCACAGACAGTAATACAAACCTGACAGGGGTTCTCATCCCTCTCCACTCTATCCAAAACTGAAAAAAAAAGAGAAAAGTTTTACCTTCAGTTATAAAGGGATTATTTAGTGTTCTATAGCTGCCGGTAGTTCTGCTTTAATTTGATTTTACAAACTGAAGAAGCATGGCGGCGCAAGGTGGCAGAAGATGCGCCGTTTCCCTAGAGTCGGCATATTTTTGTGCTCTGGGTTGTTTGCCATCTATTTATTTTTCAGGCTTGTGGCACTTTGATATCAAAAATCTTTTCCGACACCCTTATTTGATGAGCGTGCGTTTTGACCTCTACAGAAGCTCCTCCTCCAAAGCAGGGGTCGGCGGGAAGACTGTGATCTTCTTCCCTTATTACATAACTTTGTGCTTCACATGAAGAAAATAAACAGGATAAACTGTAAATTATGCTCCTGAAAGATTCAAAAATGTCCACTGAGCGCCCCCCACAGGTCCACCTAAAATATTCCTCGATTGGTTCCGATGAGGGCGTTGGTTGGCTGTAACAACTGTCCATGAACATCTGATGAATTCTTCTAAGGAGATGATGGCATGCTTTATATATTGATTTGCAGCCATGTGATTCGCGGTCTACTTGTGTAGCTACTAAAGCGGCCACAAAGCGTATGCTGTATCTCTGTATTACCGGACCTCTTTTGGTCATGTAAAGTCTCCGCAGACACGACTCCCCATAAAATGACAGGAACACCAGAGCTCTGCCGGGACTGCTAAACAGTGGATTTCAAAGGGATCTGTCAGGAAGTGAAAAACCTGGGTGAGAAGGCTGCGATAGAAGCTGCATACTAATTCCAGGGCAGTTCAACTAAACCAAGTCAGCAGGCGGGGGGGGTGGGCTGCTTCAAAATGGGGGTAAGGCTTGGCTCAAATCTGCGCAGTGCGTTTTCCGTTCAACTCTATGCAATGTGCGGTTGACGAAAACACATCAAAGATGCAGATTTTCTTTCATGCACTGCACCTAAAAAGCCCCCAGAACACCTAGATGGGGACACCGGGGACCCTTTATAACCATGAAAGTGTCATCAGCACACCAAGGATTCCTCGAAAGGGTCCAAAGCTTTATTTTCCTGGTCACATAATGAACATACAGCAACGTTTCATGGGGAATATTGTGTTTGGACTTTATAACCATGATGAGTGGCAGGGCTGCTGTTAGAAACCACGGGGCTCCATACAGCCAACCTGACAGGGCCCCCACCAAATAAACAGCTTACTAGGCTTCAGCTATGAATGAACACAATGAATGATCAGTACCGATCACTCATTGTGTTCATTCGGGAAAGGAAGGGCTGGTAAATACGACTTACACAATATTGTCAGAAGTATTGGGACACCTGCCTTTACATGTCCATGAACTTTAATGACATCCCAGTCTTAGTCCATAGGGTTCAATATTGAGTTGGCCCCCCCTTTGCAGCTATAACAGCTTCAACTCTTCTGGAAAGGCCGTCCACAAGGTTTAGGAGTGCCTATGGGAATGTTTGACCATTCTTCCAGAAGCACATTTGTGAGGTCAGGCACTGATGTAGGATGAGAAGGCCTGGCTTGCAGTCTCCACTCTAATTCATCCCAAAGGTGTTTTATTGGGTTGAGGTCAGGACTCTGTGCAGGGCAGTCAAGTTCCTCCACCTCAAACTCTCTCATCCATGTCTTTATGGACCTTGCTTTGTGCACTGGTGCGCAGTCATGTTGGAACAGGAAGGGGCCGTCCCTAGAGTGTTCCCACAGAGTTGGGAGCATGAAATTGTCTAACTTGTTTTTGGTGTGCCGACGCCTTAAGAGTTCCCTTCACTGGAACTAAGGGGCCAAGTCCAACCCCTGAAAAGCAACCCCACATTATAATCCCCCCTCCACCAAATGATTTGGACCAGTGCACAAAGTAAGGTCCATAAAGACATGGATGAGTGAGTTTGGGGTGGAGGAACTTGGCTGGCCTGCACAGAGTCCTGACCTCAAACCGATACGGACTAAGACTGGGATGCCATTAAAGTTCATGTGCGTGTAAAAGGCAGGCGTCCCAATACTTTGACAACATAGTGTATTAACCAGACCCTTTCCTTACTCGCCATCCTGAAGGATCCTACTATGTGCTTGTAGCTGCCAGTGGGAAGGAGGGGAGGGAAGCCGGAAAAACTGCAGGGGGTGGGGGGCACACAGGGGGGCCTGGGCAGCAGGGAGAAATGTATGGTGCACAGGGAGGGTGATTACTGGAACCAACCTTCTATATGGCTTTCTCTGCAGAAGCTGAAAGCTGGCAGGAGGGAGAGGAGAAGCCAGGCCAGCTTTCAGCTGCTGCAGAGAAAGCCATACAGGGGGATTGGTACCAGTATCCCCCCCCCCCCCCCCGCACATCCGATCACCCTCCCTGTGCACATTATATTCACCCAGCTGAGCCCCAGGGGGTACCCGATGGTACCCCCTTATCCATGGCCTTGATGAGTGGTGAACAGGTGTGATCTCGACATGACGTGGCACAAACTGCGCCACCTCCTCCTCCGTCTGCGCCGCATCGGATTGTTCCTGTGAAGCTGCGTCCGCCCAGCCAATTTCTTAATGAACAATCTGACATGAAAACTCTAATTAAAGGATGAACATTTTCTGCCGAAGATCACAGCCACCGTCTGGCGCTTCATCTGGAGCTGCCAGATCTTAAAGGAAAAACCGCACTGAGGAAAGTATGCAGGTCGCCGTTGTTGAGCTCTGTTTGAACTTGCCAACGGCTGGGTTTCAATATGCAGAATCACTGACTTAGTACAAGCATGCAGCCAGTGAAGTCAGACTTCACTGGGTATATGTAAGGGTTTACAACCACGTGAAGTGACTATCCTCACAGGTGATACAGAGATGAAACAAATCCTCCTATGTAAGTTGTACCTGTTATCTGCAGTCTTCTCTACAAACAGAAGGCAGATAGCTGAAGTTACACTCTGCAGAGCTCAGTGAGGAGAGCTGATTGGAGGGAAGGGAGACAGATGCACAGCACACAAGAACAGAGCTGAGGCTGTGTGCTGGAGCTCCTACCCTGTCACCCTTTTTCTCTAGGTGTCAGGAAAACTTGTCAGAAGTGATTAATGCTGATAGCAGATGAACGAGGCAACAGACAGAAATGACACGTAGTGCTCTGGATTGAGACAAGTACACACTATAGAGGGATATGTTTTGTTCATATTTCATGTCTGAGGTTTACAACCACTTTAAGGCCCCTTTCACACGGGGCGGATCCATGCAGATCCGCCCCGTGAAGCTCCGCTTGCTCAGCGGGGATCGCTCCGTTGATCCCCGCTGAGCCGACGGATGACTGGGCGGTCCCCGCACACTGTGCAGGGACCGCCCTGTCAGAGCGCCGCTCTCCCCTATGGGGAATCGGATGACGACGGACCGTAGAGTCCGTTGTCATCCGATCCGCTCCGCCGACGGAAGGAAAAATAGGGTTTTCCTCCGTCACACTTTGGCGGAGCGGATGTCAGCGGACATGTCTCCCCTGACATCCGTGCTTCCATAGGGGTACATGGAGGATCCGTTTCAGGTCCGCCTAAAAAACTGACAGGCGGACCTGAACGGACCTCCGTGTGAAAGAGCCCTAAGGCTTTGTTTCATTCCATTTTGGAACATAGCATTTTCAGAAAGAGAGGTCAGCAGTAGTGGCATACAACAGCTTCCCCATCCATCTGGACTGGCTGTGATTAATGGTCAAAAGGAAGGGGCAAGGAGCTGGACAGACTTCCAGCTGGGAATCACTGCCACTGCCATCCTTCTCTCCACAGAGTCCTCCCGCAGCCTCCCATATTCTCTATAGGGCACAGCAGCCTCCCCTTCTCTGCATAAGATTTTAGCAACTTTCTACTGCCCCCCTTTCTATCCATAAAACAGAGCTCTTTCACGGCCTCCCCATTCCCTCCATAGTGCACGGCTTCCTCTTGTAGCCTCCCCTTCCATAGAGTTCAGAGTCCTTCCACAGCCTCCCCCTTTTCATCATAAAGCACAGAGGCCTCCTTCTCACTATAAAGCACAAAAGCCTCCGACAGCCTACCCTTCTGTCCACAGAGGGCAGAATCCTCCCACAGCCTCCACTCGTCTCCAACGAGCAAGGTGTCCTCCCACAGCCTCCACTTCTCTCCATAAAGTGCTAATTCCTGGCACAGCCTCCCCTTTTCTCCATAAAGCATTGTCGTCCTGCAACCTCCCCTTTTCTCCATAAAGCATTGTCGTCCTGCAACCTCCCTCCTTTTGCCATAAAGCACAGAGGCCTCCCACAGCCACCCCTTTTCACCATAAAGCACAGAGGCCTCCCACAGCCACCCCTTTTCACCATAAAGCACAGAGGCCTCCCACAGCCACCCCTTTTCACCATAAAGCACAGAGGCCTCCCACAGCCACCCCTTTTCACCATAAAGCACAGAGGCCTCCCACAGCCACCCCTTTTCACCATAAAGCACAGAGGCCTCCCACAGCCTCCCCTTTTCACCATAAAGCACAGAGGCCTCCCACAGCCTCCCCTTTTAACCACAAAGCACATAGGCCTTCCTCTTCTTGCCATAAAGTACCTCCCCTTCTCCGCATCATACGTTGTATCCTCTTGCAGCCCCCCCAGAGCAAGAAGTCCCTTCCCACAGTACCCCCCCTCCTCTCCATGAAGCAAGAAGTCCCCTCCCGCAGCACCCCCACCTCTGTGGTACAAGCAGGCCTCCTTAAGCTTCCACCCCCTTTCTTCTCTCCATGGAGCCCCCCCTTTTCTTCTCTCCATGGAGCAAGGAGTCCCCCCTTTTCTTCTCTCCATGGAGTAAGGAGTCCCCCCTTTTCTTCTCTCCATGGAGTAAGGAGTCCTCCCCTTCTCTCCATAAAGCACAGAGTCCTTCTTTACCCAGAGCAGAACATCCTTCCCCGTCTCTCGTCAAAGATTAATGATTTCCCATATTAACATTAATGTGGATCACTGGCAGTGGACCAGATAGATGGATAATAGGAAGATCAGTGGTTGACAGAACAATGTAAAAACAGCCCTTATGCCCCATACACACCATCATTTTTAATGTCATTTTTAAAACTGACGTTTTTCTCGTCATTTTTTTTCTTGTTTCCTCTCAAGCCTGTCTTGCGTACACACCATCATTTTAAAAAATGTTCAAGAAAAGCGCAGTGACGTACACCACGTACGACGGCACTATAAAGGGGAAGTTCCGTTCGAATGGCGCCACCCTTGATGTTAGTAAAGTTTGTTGAGAGACGATTCGCTCTTTTCAGTCTAGTGCTTTTCAGTCCGTTACAGCATGACAAATGTGCTATCTCCATTACGAACGCTAGTTTTACCAGAACGAGCGCTCCCGTCTCATACTTGATTCTGAGCATGCGCATTTTTTTTCACGTCGTTAAAGCATACACACTATCGTTTTTCACGTCGTTAAAAAAAACGACATGAAAAACGACGTGAAAAAAGAGAGCATGTTCGAATTTTTTAATGCCCGTTTTTCACGTCGTTAAAAATGCTCTGGAGCATACACACGATCATTTTTAATGGCCATTTTTTTTAATGGCATTTTTAACGGCATGAAAAATGATCGTGTGTATGGGGCATAAGAATAAGTTTTACGTACTTAAAATACTGCAAAAATATATATATTTTTTGAGTCCATTGAGGGACACAGGAATTAAGAAACAATTTGGTTACACTGCTGCCTACAGGAGGTTGGAACACCGGCAAACCGAAAAACATAAGCCAGCCAAGTAAAACCAACATGCCTCCGTTTTCTGTGAATAAGGGCAAGAGGGGAAAAAAAACAGAGGGGTGATACATGCACCCCTCAAAAAGACCCAAAGTACAGGACCTGCGTACAAGAATCTCTCTCCTAGCCAATGAGGGGCACAGGAATTCAGAAACAATTGGAACATCCACAAGCAGTGGAAAAAGCCACTGACGAAGCCAAAGCATTGGAAACCATCTGGCATACCAAAGGTACTGAAGGACCAATACTCGAGTCTGAACCACAAGGGGAGAAAACACTAGCAAGACAGGGAAACGGCCACTATCGAGGGGGGGGAGTCACCAGACCAGGAGAAAGAAGCCACCAACAAGGAAAAAAGCACTACCGCCAAAACCTTCAGCACAAGAAGCGGGAACCGGCCACCAATTCTCCAAAACAGGTGGAACAACGAGTAATGTAAAATTGGAAAACTAGAACCGCAATGAGGTGGTGAACAGAAATGATGCTACTACCACAGGGATAAGCCCCAGAATGACAGGTCTTTTGAGTGTGCAGAGTTAAGGATCACAGGGCTACAGATGAGTAGCTTGATGAGCGATTGTAATTCACATGTCTAGAGTATACATTTTAAATATTGTGGAATAATGCTCTAGGCTGGTGCACCCTCTTCGGTTTGTTTTTTGTAGCCCCAACATAATCTGCCTGCTGACAATCCAGGGAAGCACAAGGCCATCCAGTGATGGGACCATCCTACCAAGCAGGAAATAAGGAGCTCTAAGGAGCCAAATACTCCTTCCTCCTAGCAGAGACCACTATCTGAAGAGAAGCAGGTGGCCTGGCCTCCAAAGAAGCCATCATTGTCATACGTGGCACCATCCCACATAGGACTAGGCCACTTGACTTGTCACAGGGAAACTTCCAGACTCTTCCAGAGGAGAAGGCGAGAGTGATGCCTAGCTGAGCCCTGGTGGAGGTATCAAGTCACAGAAAGATTGCCCCAATAGGACTGGAACCGTCTGTTCTGGAGAACCAGATTGAAGCACCAGGCGTGGGATCGCTCCAGGGGAGGGCTGGTAGCCTTAGGCCTGGGGGGCAAGTCCAGTCAAGTGGCCCACTGAACCGCCGAATCAGCTCACCATCCATGGCCCACCTGGTTTTTCAATGCAGCCTCACCAGTGCAGCCAACTCCAGTGCCCATCAATGAAGCCTGATCACTGGGGCAGGTTACATGGGGTGTATGGTGGGGGGTCAGCTAGGGGTGTCAGGGTCTCTCACCTCAGCAATCTCAGCTCAGCAGGTCCTTGCACACCATGGTCTCCTGGGGGGGTAACGCTCCTGATCCTGGGATCAAGTTGCAGCCAGCGCCCAGCTCTGCGTCCCGACTCCCTGGCATGCCCTGCCTCTGTCTGCTTCCAAGAATCCGGTCCCAGGGAGTTGTAGTTTCCTCTGCGCTGCTGTGTTTTCCACCCACTGGAAGCTTGAACGCGGACTACAACTCCCGGAATGCAACAGCTAGTGGCCAGCCGCCATGGCCGTGCCCCCCGGCCCGACTTCCTAGACCAGAATAAAAAAGAAAAAATGGTAGCGAGCAGCGGCTCCTGGCCATTTTGAACATAAGTTAGGGCAGCCATTCTCAAGGGAACCCTAGGGTTCCTCCAGAGGTGGCTAGGGGTTCCTTGAGCTGTGGCTGATTTACCTCCTGTTTGATGGTGCCGACATAATTCTGAGCCAATGCCACTTGGAGGAGCCCGTGGTATGACATCAATGATCTTTCTAGCTCTCTGTAAGGGGGCCATTCTTACCACCACTGTAAAAAAAGCGCATTCTTCTCACTGACCACCAAAGTAAGGGGCATTGTCCCCACTGACTGTGTTTTATTAGGGGTTCCCCAAGACCTGAAAATTATTTTAAGGGTTCCCCTGGGGTAAAAAGGTTGAGAAAGGCTGAGTTAGGGTGTCCTGGGAGGCAATTGCCACCCTGCCCCCTGGCCCAGCCCTCCCCTGGATCACTCCCACAAGAGAAGACCCTTCAAGGGGAAGAGACAGGTCCATTCAGCCCAAAAGGATGAGAAGTAATGCCAGGAACTACTTGGTTGAGAGGGATCATCTGGATATTTTGCCCCAACCTCTTTTAGGCAGCAGCATAACATAAGTATTTCTGAATTCCTGTGTCCCTTAAGGGTCAAAAAAGGAAATTGTTAAACAATGAATGAAACCCGCATCTCTAGATCCAGTTTCTGCATAGAAGAGACATCTGTTGCCCAGCATATATCAGAGTTCCATCTGGAGAAAATCATGTTGAACACATCCAAGTACCTAAATCTATAAACCTTGTAAACCCCCCAAAATATAGGACTTAGGCTAGGAGTGGGAGGGGCACCTGTGTGAGCCAACCAGACTGACTGCATTGTGCAGAATTATCAGTCTAAAGCCGGGTACACACGTACCGAAAGTTGTCCAATTCAGCAAGAATCAGACAACTTTTCTATGTGTGTACTCTTCTCTGTTCAACGGAAGTCGGTCTAACGACCCACCTCTGTTGAATGGTCCTGCTGGAAAACCATAATTCGATCAGAGCTCACAGCCAATCGCTGCAAGCATTGATCTGTGTATTCTGGAAGGGGGGCATACAATAGCTCAGTGGGGGAGATCCCTCCATCAACATCGTTTGTGTTGCTGCCGTGATAGTTTCGTTTTTTTTTTCGTTCAACCCGCTGGTTGAATGAAAAATAAAAAACTGTATACACAGCTTAACACTGTGAACCTCATTTCCACAAAAGGTTGTGAACAGTGATGGCCTTTTAATATCCAATCAGCAGGCTTGGAGGTGACACCACCTTACTCCCAAACTGTGACAGGGATAGTGGGGTCACCTTTTAGGCCAGAATGAAGCAGATGTACGTGAAATCGCAAAAATGGATCAACAAATCCTTCAGCAGGTACAACACATTTTGAAGTACATGCAAACCCAATCAGTAGAACCTTTTCATTTTAACTTTTGTTAATGTCCCTACAAAACTAATTTTCAATATTTTTGGATCTGCAGCTTTCATTAATGTAATTCTTGGTGATCCTGCCACAAAAGTCCTTGTTTAGGCACTTCCTGTTATAGGGTGACTACTTTTTCATGGCACTGTGTACACACACACACACACCCACACATTATATATATATATATATACATACATACATATACACACACACACACACACACACACACACTATGTGTGTATATATATATGAAAAATTAGAATATCATGCAAAAGTTCATTTATTTCACTAATGCAACTTAAAGGGTGAAACGAATATATGAGATAGACTCATTACATGCAAAAGCAAGATAGTTCAAGCCGTGATTTGTCATAATTGTGATGATTATGGCTTACAGCTCATGAAAACCTCAAATCCACAACTTCAGAAAATTAGAATATTACATGCAATCAATAAAACAAGGATTGTACATAGAACAATATCGGACCTCTGAAAAGTATAAGCATGCATATGTACTCAGTACTTGGTTTGGGCCCCTTTTGCAGAAATTTCTGCCTCAATGCGGCGTGGCATGGAAGCTATCAGCCTGTGGCACTGCTGAGGTGTTATGGAAGACCAGGATGCTTCAATAGCGGCCTTTAACTCTTCTGCATTGTTCGGTCTCATGTCTCTCATCTTTCTCTTGGCAATGCCCCATAGATTCTCTATAATAGATTCTCTGAGGTTCAGGTCAGGCGAGTTTGCTGGCCAATCAAGCAAAGTAATCCCATGGTCATTGAACCAGGTTTTGGTGCTTTTGGCAGTGTGGGCAGGTGCCAAGTCCTGCTGGAAAATTAAGTCAGCATCTCCATAGAGCTCGTCTGCGGAAGGAAGCATGAAGTGCTCCAAAATCTCCTGGTAGACGGCTGCGGTGACCCCGGACTTAATGAAGCACAGTGGACCAACACCAGCAGATGACATGGCTCCCCAAATCAACACAGACTGTGGAAACTTCACACTGGACTTCAAGCATCTTGCAGTGGGTGCCTCTCCATTCTTCCTCCATACTCTGGGTCCTTGGTTTCCAAATGAGATGCAAAATTTGCTCTCATCAGAAAAGAGGACTTTGGACCACTGAGCACCAGACCAGGTGTGTTTTTCATTAGCCCAGGTAAGACGCTTCTGATGTTGTTTGTTGTTCAGGCTTGACAAGAGGAATACGACATTTGAAGCCCATGTCCAGGATCCATCTGTGTGTGGTGGCTCTTGATGCACTGACTCCAGCCTCAGTCCACTCCTTGTGAAAGTCCCCAACACCTTTGAATGGCCTTTTCCTGACAATCCTCTCCAGGCTGTGGTCATCCCTGCTGCTTGTGCACCTTTTTCTTCCACACTTCTCCCTTCCACATAACTTTCTATTAATGTACTTTGATACAGCACTTTGGGAACATCCAACTTCTTTTGCAATTAACTTTTGAGGCTTTCCCTCCTTATGGAGGGTGTTAATGATGGTTTTCTGCACAACTGTCAGGTCAGCAGTCTTTCCCACGATTGTGATTCCTACTGAACCAGACCGAGAGACCATTTAAAGGCCCAGGAACCCTTTGCAGGTGTTATGGCTTAATTAGCTGATTAGAGTGGGACACTTTGAGCCTAGAATATTGCACCTTTTCACAATATTCAAATTTTCTGAGATTGTGGATTTGAGGTTTTCATGAGCTGTAAGCCATAATCATCACAATTATGACAAATCACGGCTTGAACTATCTTGCTTTGTAATGAGTCTATCTCGTATATTAGTTTCACCTTTTAAGTTGCATTAGTGAAATAAATGAACTTTTGCATGATATTCTAACCACTTTTTTAAGACCGAGTACAAGTACTGATACTTGTTTTCAGGTACGCGCCGATACCAATTACCGATACTTTTTTTTTATATCTCATGGGACAGTGGCACATGTGTCAGTTTTATTTTTAATTTTTTACAATTTATATATTTTTTACAATGCTTTCTTTTTTTAAGGAGGGGGGGGTGGACAGTGTCAGTGTGTTTTTTTTTCAGCCCTGTTGGGGGGCTTTGGTGAGATATCAGGGGTCTTAACAGACCTCTGACATCTCCCCTTTGAGACAGGGAAAGAGACTAGGGACAGATTCCCCAGTCCCTTTCTCAGCAGTTTCAGCTGCGCTGAAAATGAATGGAGAGAAGACAGCGGCTCCTCTCCATTCATAAACTGAAACATTGTAAACACAGTTTACGATGTTTCGGTTATGTGAATGTACAGAGTCAGTGATCACTGACACTGTACATTCCGAACAGTAAGGAGCCGGATTTACCGACTCCTACCTCCGCTCTCCATCCTGACAGATCAAGGGGGTGGAGGAGGAGCACGGAAGGGAACAGCAGCACAGAGGGGGACACGGAGGGGAACGGCAGCACAGAGGGGGACAGCAGCATGGATGGGGACACGGAGGGGGCGGCAGCATGAAGGGGGACACGGAGGGGGGCGGCAGCATGGAGGGGGACGGCAGCATGGAGGGAGAGAGCAGCATGGAGGGGGACACAGAGGGAGGGAGACAGCAGCAAAATGGAGGGGGCTGGAGGAGGATACGGAGACAATCAGCGGTGACCGTGTGTGGGAGAGTTACAAGCACCGATCACCACTGATTTTAAAGCAGCTGTAGTCACGCAGGGGGAGAGAGAAGCAGAGAAATGACTTTTAAATATATACAGCGGTGATCGGTGCTAGTAACTCCCCCACCACACTGATCACCGCTGACTATACAAGTATCGGGTGAAGCATCGGGAGCATTTGCCCGAGTACAAGTACTCAGGCAAATGCTCGGTATCGGTACCAATACTAGTATCGGGACAACCCTTATATATATATATATATATATATATATATATATATATATATATATATATATACACACACACACACACATACATATATATATGTACACACACACACACACACACACACTAGCAGAGGCCCTATAGAATAAACTGACGGGTGTTGCAATTTTTTGTCACAAGGGATTGGCAAAGCGGTTTTTCAAATGCAATTTTTTTTTTTAAAGACATGCACTCAAGATTTCTTGCACAAACACAATATAATACCTATTATTTTTTGTAAAATATAAAAGACGATGTTACGCCGAGTAAAAAGGTACCCAACCTGTCTCGCTTTAAAATTGCGTTCCATCCGTGGAATGGCGGCAAAATACGGTGCTTAAATTTCTCCATAGGCAACGCTTTAAGTGCCTTTACAGGTTACCAGTTCAGGAGATATACAAGTGGTCTGGTGCTGGAATTATTGCTCTCACTCTGGCAATCGCAACAATACCTCATGTGTGGTGCGATCATCGTTTACATATGCATGCGGGAGTAACATATTTGTTCGTATTTAGGAGTAAGCACGGGGTGCTTTACATTTATTTTATTTATACAAAACTTTTATTTTTTTTTGGATTAACTTTATTGCTATCGCAAGGCACGAACAACATCTGGCCTCCAATGCAGCCGATGAACTACATTCCTTGTGGCAGCATGGGCCGTGACAGGTCCTCTTTATAGAGAGATCTGTGTGCAGCCGTCGCATTGCTCCCGGGCTGCGCGATCAGTCGGCAGAGCCCGGGGAAAGGCGGCAGAAGGGGACCCCCTTCCACCACCCGCAGAAGTGATCAAGTGGCTGTTTAGCCACTCAAATCACTTCTGCTAAAAGAGGGATTTGCCAGCTAAAATGAATTTCATAACAGGATGATGCCTGTAGGTGCAGCCATTATACCGGTATAACCACTACAACCCAAGGACGTTGTAGGGGCGGCAAGTGGTTAAAGTGGTTGTAAACCCTCCATATACCCAGTGAAGCGACTTGCCTCAGGTGATACACAGATGAAACAAATCCTCCTACATAAGTTGTACCTGTTATCTTCTCTACATCCGTTCAGTGCTGAATTTACAAAGCTTGTCTAAGAGTTCAGAAAAAGGTGGGTGGAGAGCTGAAGTTACACTCCACAGAGATTAGGGAGGAGAGGTTTGATTGGAGGGAAGAGACACCCCCCCCTCCACAGAGCACATAGGAACAGAGCTGAGGCTGTCAATCAGCTGGAGGTCCCTCCCCATCACCATTTTTCTCTTGGTGTCAGGAAAAATTATCAGAAGTAATTCAAGCTGATAGAGGAAGGAAGCAGCAGACAAACATGACACTCAGTGCTCTTAATTGAGACAAGTACACACTATAGAGGGATATTCTTTGTTCATATTTTATGTCGGAGGTTTACAACCACTTTAATGAAAAGATTATTCTACATTCTGACCACTAGGTGGAGCTGATATTACAGGCATTAATCTCTTTGAAAATAAATAAACTTGGTGACATTTCTTTCAACTTGAACAAATGCTTCTGACATTCGTGCAGCAAATGTATATAAAATAGACCCCAAAGTTTCTACATTTCCCCTTCCCACCTAAAACACGCAGGGCAACATCAACTACAAAAAGGTCTTTATTGTAAAAAGTAGATTATAACAACTAAAGTTTAAATGACTCCTTTGTCTCTTTTTTAACATTAAATAACTTAAGGTGACAGCAGTATCGCTTCTTCGGATAAATAAATCTAAAATTTCCCCAAGTTTTCTTTTTTTTTTATGTCTGAAAACAAATAAATTGAGAGAATCAGAACACAGATAATAAAAAATAAAAACACACAATTGTTCTAAGGTACTAAAATAACCGAAGCACAATTCAGAGTCCTGCCAGAATTTATACAAAAATAGTTCAACTAAATCCAAATTTAATATTTTTTCCGCCTTTGTTAAAAACTACGATCATGATATACAAAGCCGGATGTGCCGATGTTCACAATATACAAAGCGGGCGCCGCAACAACATCTCATCTACAAAGTTGGTCCAAGTTCTCGGAAAGAAAAAAAAAAAAAACTATATTCTTTCAAAGAAAATTAAAAATATATTTCATAAAAAGGAAAACTTAATTTAAGTCAATGCGTATACTAACGTTACAATATTAGTTACAATGTGAAATAGTTTGGGGGGTGCCGTCTGTGGGGGGGGGGGCTCAATACTGAGACACGGTAACTTAAGATCGCTGTCAAGTTTCCTCTACGTGAAATGGTCCTTCAGGGCTGACCTTGTGCTGGTATCTGGGGGCCAGGGCTGACCTCATGATGACATTTTAGGGGCCAGGAATGACTGACTATGTGCTAGATTTGGAGGCCAGGGCTGACCTTGTAATGGTATTCAGGGGCCAGAGTGGACCTTGTGCTAGTGTTCGCCCGCTTGGCAGACCTTAAGTAGTATTCGGGGGCCGACCTGACCTTGTGCCTGAATTTGGGGGCGGACCTTGTGATGGTGAAGATATTGGAGTATATATGGGATTTTTAAGGTGCGTATACTAGGAGATGGATCCAAAGAAAATATTAAAAGAAAAACATTTTATTTTAACATTAGTTAAAAAATATCCAAATCCAATATCTCAGCGAATACATATAGTAAGTACAGTCCTTATGGATACAGCAAGTTTGATGTAGTTCCCAACACGTTTTATCCTCAATCTGGGCTTCCTCAGGGGATGCTGTCCACTTAGAGCACAAACCTTCCCAGGATCTAGGACAAATATATGAACTGCAATCAATGGAGATTCAAGGATTCTACAAACGCCACAAGCCTAGGACTGCAGGGGACCATAGGGGGCATTTAAAGTCCAAAGAATATGATTTGCAGAAACGCGAAAACACCCAGGGACACAAAATTTCCAAGACAGGCTGCTCGTATATAGAACTGAAGTCCTGTAGAGTGGTTTCGGCAGGTTTATATATTTGCAGATTTTAAACTGATTGCAGTTTATATAGTTGTCCTAGATCCTGGGAAGGTTTGTGCTCTAAGTGGACAGCATCCCCTGAGGAAGCCCAGATTGAGGGCGAAGAATGTTGGGAACTACATCAAACTTGCTGTATCCATAAGGACTGCACTATATGTTCTCCCTGCAATATTGTTTTTAGATATTTTGTAACTAATGTTAAAATAAAATGTTTTTCTTTGGATCCATCTCCTAGTATACACACCTTAAAAATCCCACATATACTCCAATATCTTCTTAAGCTAGGGATGTGGTGCCAACTTCAGTGGTTTTGTCCATGGTTAAGAAACTAACGACCTTGTGATGGTGTTCAGGTGCTGGGCAGACCTCAATCAGTATTCAGGGACCAGAAATCTCCTTGTGCTGGGACTTGGTTCCTGGACTGATCTCATGCAGAGATCTGAGGGCTAAAGCTCACCTCATGCTGGGATTCGGGGGCCAGGGCTGACCTCATTATGACAGAGGTCTAGGCTGACCTTGTGAATAAATTTGGAGGCTGACCTTGTGCCGCTATTCGATGGCCGGAAAACTCCTTGTGCTGGGATTTGGTTCTTGGACTGACCTCATGCTGGGATTTAAGGGCCAAAACTCATCTCATGCTGGGATTCAGGGCCGTGGACTGACCTAGTGTGGAGATTTGTGGCACTAATACAGTAAACAACGGTTAAGAGCACAGCTCATTTATCTGGATATTTGCCACCCAGGCTTAGCCTACAACCCAACGAGTGCTCACATGGCATCAGATGGGATTAATGGAAGGGGAACTCCAGCCTGAGAAGATACAGCAAGTTTTGCCCTGGGTGTCATGAAATTAGTGGAAAGCCAGCAATGGGGGCAGACAGCATATCTAACCCTTTACGGCTCCCATCCAAGGCAAAAAAAAGTTTTTTTGTTTTTTTTACTGCTACCTGGGGCTCAGTTACAGAAATTTCCCCTGTTCCAGTGACAACTGTTTTAGGAGATAGGAAGTGAGGAAAACTTTTCCAATAGGGAGTTTTTATTTTTGTGCTTGATAATTTGCCCTCACTTCCTGTCTAGTTTAACAGTTGTCACCGGGACAAAGGGTTAGGTTAAACCCCCAACACAGAGCCCCAGGTGGCAATGAAACCAGACAGGGGCTCCCAATCAATCCCTACAAAAAAAAAGATGTCACTTTATAAAGCTGTTCACTGTAATCCCTCTGCCCATTTCCTACCAGGTGACAGCAACGCTGTCAAAATTCTGTTTTCAGGGTGGATTCACACCACAAAGACGCACTTCAGATAGGTTGTGGATGCGTTTCTACATGCGCATTCCGGGGCGTTTTTTTTATGCTTTTCTGGATGCATTTCAGATGCTTTTTTTTCATGGCTTTTTTTTTTCTTCGTTTTTCACTGTACTGGGGTCTGGTGCGTTTTTGATGCATTCCAGTGCATTTTTCCACGTTCAAGTACAGTCCAGTGCAGAAAAAATGCAGCATGATCTACTTTTCTTCTTGGAACGCCCTGAAACTGACTGCACTGCTGTGAACTATGCCATTGAAATCCACATAGCCTACTTTCCATGCATTTTTGATGCGAAAAAAATAAAAATAATAATAAAAAAAAAATGGTGTAAACGGACCCTCAGAAATAATTTTTCACCGGTTTATAAAAGACAAATGGATCCCTTTCCTCCAACACCCACTGCCGAACGCTTTGATGTTTATAGGAAATTGTCAAAAAGATTTATTGCTGGCGTGTGAAAAATTACATGATGGCCAACTCCCCAACTCGCAGAATTGACACTGCTCTGCTCTGGCTGCCTGCCCACCAACATGCAGCAAAAATTGAAACATTGGGAATGGGGGGGGGGGCTTTAGTTACAGTGTGTAATAGCATTAAGACCCGAAGCCTGCAGGATATGGAACCCTTTTTATTAAGGATTTTGCTTTAAAAAAAAAAAAAAAAAATCAAAAGAAAGAGCTGGAAGTGCCTTTCATGGGTCACATGACATTTACTAATTGGTGTTCTGGTTGGATGGAGGATGAGGATTCTCCTTAAAGAAGTCTGCCGCGGAGGTTGGCTGGGGTCATGATATGTGTTAAAGGGCCGGTACACACATCTGAGGATATAAAATGACTTTCATCTGGATGTAAAGGTTTTCTTGCACACAGGTGACATCCAAGTGAGGTAACCCCATTACAAGGAACCGTTCACAGAAATAATGGCGTTTTAACTGGGCTGAACTTTGTTCTATTCGCTCAGATCTGTACCTTTTTCTCCTTTGATAAAAACTTCACAACGCTTTATAAAAACGCTGAGAAGTGGCCAAAAAAGATACTTTCATCTCCCACCACTGTGAAGGAGCCCCAGTACATCCTATGGACCACACATGGCTCCACCGACATCACGGATTTCCACAGCGGTTGTGAATAAGCCCCAATCCAGCCTACAGATCCCACATGGCTCCACCCACATTCTGCAATGGAATCTGATTGGTGAGATTTTAGGTCACGCCAGCAAATGCGCATTGTCTACCACCCACGACTTATGCCGTATGAAATCTACAGCCAGACAGCAGGGGAGGTCAGTTTATGTATATTCGTGTGGTTTGTATGAAGCTGGTCATACACCTTACAATGTGACCACACCATCTCCTTTAAGGTGGCCATACACCTTACAATGGGACTGTACAATCTCCTTTAAGGAGACCATACACCTTACAATGTGACCATACAACTGACAATATGACCGTACAATCTCCTTTAGGGTAGCCATACATGCAGTAATGTGCGGTCCATCTCAGTACGATGTAACAATCACATTTTGGACCACACACACCAATGCATTTTTTAGTGCGTTTTTTTGTTTTGCAGAAACACACCACAGTCCATGCAACATGGTTTCCTATGGATGTAGTTCACATCTGTGCATTTTATGGAAAGGGCCAGGGACTTTTCTCTGGTTTTTGGTTCCATAGACTTCAATGAAATGGAAAAAAAAAAAAAAAAAAAAAAAACGCAAAATGAACCAAAATGAACCTGAAATATGCAAACTGCATCCTGCATAGGTGTGAGCCAGGCCTAAATGTAAACAGTTTATAGCCGATCCTACATTCAGTCTGCATCATGATCGGTTTTCCAGCATACAGATATATTTTTGAGCAATCAAAACGGAATTGGATGAGAGTTCAGTTCTGCGTTGAATGGCGGGTCTCCGATTTCTAATTTTTTAAACCGATTCAGCCCCCATTCACAGCACAGGTTTGACAGGTCAAATCGTATGACAAGTCGCACCCTATTGACGGCAATGGCCGTGTTCAAATCGGTGCGATGCCGCGTCGATTTGAAAAAGTCGTTCCTGCACTACATTTGGCGATTTCGAGTGCGACTTGTATAGACATCTGTGCATGAAGCCACATTAATGTATTCCAAGTCGCACTGACATGTGGCTTTGAAATCGTGCGATTTCAGATGAAGTCAAACGATTTCAAAGGCGCATTCAATGTGAACGAGGGCTCAATCAGGACATTGTACAGTGACCTAAACAGTCTGATGTGTACCCAATCAGGCATTGCACGCAGGGTCACCGATGGGCTGAGGAGGCTGGGGTGGGGGTTATGCTGGGTCCCAATGAGTCAGCATGGGACCCAGAAGGGGCTGCCTACGGTTGACTCTAGTCCTGCACCCACAGCTTGGTTCAGGGACCCCCTTTGGAACCTTTCTTTAGGTTGGGTGGCCAGGCACAGCACCACAGAGTCAATGTGACAGACAAGTGGGAGGAGCTGGAGGAGAGGGGCACAAATAAGAGTCAGAGCTCGTCCAATGGAAATGTTGTAGGTGGGGGGGGGGGGGGTCCCTGCCAGGTATGGGGCCCCATGATTTCTAATGGTGACCCTGTTTGCACTAAATTGATAGATCTAATGTTGTTGGTGGATCTAATGGCGATTGTGCCGTCATACTGTGGCACGCTTGGTCTGCGAAGCGCGTTTGGCGTGTAGAATATTTGCTCATAAATCATCATTATGATGATTTGGCCTCTAATTGGTTTCTCTGATAAGGAGATCGGTTTTCATCAATTTCTTCAAGCTATTTGCAGAAGTATTAAAATGACAACACAAAAAAATACAACCAGATATCGAATTACAGGTCTGCCTGTATGCAGTGCATGACACCCTCACAAACTGCGCATTACCCTGCCCCCTACAGCACACTGACACAGTTCATGTATTTACAAAGGATGTAATCTTATCATCCTGTTGCCATGTCTGTCTGGCCCCGCCCCCTACACAACACTGACGCAGTTCATGTATGAACAGAGGGTGTGACCTTGCGCTCCTGTTGCCGTATGTCTGGCCCCACCCCCTCCACTTCAGCATCCTGTCACAGTTCATGTTTTGCTGGAGGGTGTGATCTCAGGCTCCTGTTGATGTGTCCGCCTTGCCATGCCCCCCTCCACTTCAGCACACGGATGCAGTTCATGTATGGGTGGAGGATGAGATCTCAGGCTCCTGTTGATGTCTGCCTGGCCACGCCCCCCACCACTGACGCAGTTCATGCATGGGCGGAATACGTGATCCAAGGCTCCTGTTGATGTGTCTGCCTGGCCACGCCCCCTCCACCACTGACACAGTTCATGTATGGGCGAAGGATGGTTTCTCAGGCTCCTGTTGATGTGTCAGCCTGGCCACACCCCCTCAGCCGCTGACGCAGTTCATGTATGGGCGGAGGATGTGATCTCGGGTTCCTGTTAAAATCCGATGTGTAACATAAAAGAGTTAATGTGGATTAAGTGCTAATACTGCCGCTACGTTCTACACTATGCAGATCCTGGGCCTCCCTCCGCGGCGCGGCACTAACTGAAAAAGTAATAAATAATGGTGGCGACGCGATTCAGCTCTAGGTACGGGCTGCGGTGGTCAAGCCGCGAGTTAATGGCACTTTCATGAAGGGGGTCCAGTGTTGGCGTCACCCTGAGAGGGTCAGCGGTGCCCCTTGGCAGCCCCCCTCCCCCCCGGATTGTGTATACACAGTACGGGTAGATGGGCGAGCAGTCTCTGTCTTCCTCCTCCTGCCTCTCTAGCGGTTCAGAGTTCCGTGACGTGCATGGGATAGCTGGAGGGGTGAGGAGGCGGCGGCATGGCGACGTTTATACGGTGGATGTGACAACCATGGCACAGGAGGTGCCCGTCTAGGGGGTAGCAGCGGTGACCTTCCTCGTCGTTCAACTGCAGGTGACAGTCCTGCCAGGAGAGGGAGACAAAAGAGAGAGTGTCAGTAAGCATCACCATGAGCGGAGCTTTAGAGTCCAGGGACAAACATGACATTTATAACTGAGGAATTTGTACTAGTGACCATTGGCCAAATTTACAGAAAAAGTATAGAAAATCCAAACTCTTACAGGTGTCACCAAAACAGGAATTGAGGGGGAAATCTGATAACGGGGACATCTGTTCAAGTCACAGGAGCTTGCCTCTGAATTCCTATTGCTTCTTCAGGACAAGAAGTGAAGAAGCACACATCACAACAGAAATGTGCCCCACCAAATGAAGAAAAAAAACAAAAACACACACCTTTAACAGATGTGGACACAGGGCATTCTACACACACCAAAAAAAACCTTCATGGAAGTACACAGGAAGTAGCACATCCTGTCCTTCCCCTCCTCACACTTGCTGATGAGGGAACTTTTCATCTCTCTGTTACTTTGTATATCTCCATCTCCCATCTGAACAATGGTACTTTGTATCTCTGTTCAGATGGGAGATAAATACACAATGTTTATAAACAAATGTTACTTTGCATCTCTTACTCCAGTCTGAACAATGTTTTTATAAACAATGTTACTCTTTAGACATTGTTGAGATGGGAGATAGAGAGATATGAAGTAGCATTGTTCAGGATGACGAAAGGCATGCAAGGTGCAAGGCAGACATTTGCTCTCCAGTCCCATAAACAGAACTGCAGAGGAGCGACAACTAATGAGGCATGGAGCTGCTCAGCTATGAGGAGACCTTACTTGAACTGCATTGGTAATGCAGAGTGCGAAATTCCAACAGTGATATGATGTGCGCCACAAATTGCGGCAAATTATCTATTATGTCGCAGTGACCATTGTTCAGCAAAAAGCAGCACAAGTAGCCAATCAGGTGTGCTGCAATGCAGTGAGCAAGCTGATAGGAGGAGAGAGCAGAGAGATGAGCTCATCAGTCCTCTGCTTCTCCTTTCACTGTTCAATCACAGGCTGGGGGAGGGGGGAAGACCTGTAAGTGATACTGTACTGTAACAGAAAAATCAGATGTCGAGCCCTGTCAGACAGAGCTGTGCAAATCTCAGGACTGGTTGGACAGAAATGCATTCCCCATATATGTACTTCATCTGTGTATTTGGATGACCTTTAACTTAAAAAAAAAAAAAAAAATGCAAACCGGCAGGATTTTTAATGCAGAAGATATACTAGGTCTCTTTTGCATTAAAAGGTACTTACCTGCCTGTCCGCACATGCAGCTCAGTGTAGAATGACAATTCTTTAATGACTGGACTCCCATGCATGCGCAGCAGTGAAGTCATCCCAGCCCAGCCAATGGAAACGGCCGCGGATCGATGCCGGGAAGAGGTCAGCATCCGTCAGGGAGCTCCGGGACATCGCCATGCTGGCGAGAAGGCGAGTATAGCGCTGCTTTAAGCAGTGAGAACGCACAAAACGGGAAAATCTGTGATCCAGACGATGACCTTCTCGGGGTGATGATTAACTCACCTCACAGTGATAACACTCCACGTGGTAATCTTTGTCCATGGACACCACCCGAATGGTCTCCTCTGAACCCTGCAATACAAAAAAAAACAAAAAAACACACACAGGTAAACACAAGATGGAGCAAGCCCAGCCCCCAACATTCCACAATATTAAGGGGGGGTAAACATTTCTCAACTGAAGGTCATACATCCATCCACATCCAGAGGACTAATTGAGCAATGTGTCCGGCTGATCGTGTAAACCAGCTGTGGCCAAACTACAAGTCCCATCATGCCTCTGCCTCTGGGTGTCATGCTTGATGCTGTCAGTCTCGCTTTGCCTCATGGGACTTGTAGTTTGGCAACAGCTGGAGGTCCGCTAATTGCATATCCCTGGTGTAAACACTAACAGGACGCCGAGCAGGGAGAGACACACATCGGGGATCTGCCTCAAGGGGGCGACTCCAACCATAACACTGCATGTGGGTGGAGTTATGAGGGGCGAGCTGACTCTCAGCCAATAAGGAGGAGCCCCATGCTGCAGAGATTAGCTTAGACACCACCTTCCCCATCCCTCTCCACCCCTAAATTAAAAATGTAATTAGAGGCGTTCTGTTAGCCGCTTCCTCCCAACATGGCGCATATATCAGGCCCTATAAAAAAAAAAAAACACTTTTCTGTAATGAGAGCGCTACAAGCAGTCACTGGCAGGGACCAGAAACCTCCCAATGAATGCCTGTGGATGGAAGCTTTTGGATCATGTGACCACTGACAGCCAGCCAATCACAGTGGTCACATGACCTGAATGCCCGACTTCCAGCATTTAGAAGCTCATAAAGGGTCGGGAGGCGGCGGGAAGAGGTTAAAGGCTGCTCCACACAGAACCAATTCCAGTTTCTTCTGTCTCTCTGGGACTCCTATACACCAAACATTGCAGAGTGACTTGTGTGAGGCTCTCCCTTTTTAAATTTATGCAGCGAGAGGAGTGAGACAGAAGATAATCTGGAAGAAAGAGGTAAGCTGCTGCATGACCCTACACAGACACAATGAGATCTCAGCACTAGAGGGGTCACATGTCCCTTTAAGCATGTTGTGGCTCCAACCAGACATAAAATGGGATCTCAGTGCTCAGGCAAGTGTTTTTAAGCAGGTCACGTCAGCACGTGGGAGACTGTCCCTACAAGATGGTCACATGTCCGCCCCAACAGGATCAGCATACCTCACTCTCCTTCTCATGGACACAAATGGGATCTCAGCACTTTGGTCAGCAGCCAGGAAGACTGTCCCTTTAAGCAGGTCAAATGCCAGCAGCCAGGGAGACTGTCCCTTTAAGCAGGTCAAATGCCAGCAGCCAGGGAGACTGTCCCTTTAAGCAGGTCACTTGTCAGCAGCCAGGGAGACTGTCCCTTTAAGCAGGTCACTTGTCAGCAGCCAGGGAGACTGTCCCTTTAAGCAGGTCACTTGTCAGCAGCCGGGGAGACTGTCCCTTTAAGCAGGTCACATGTCAGCAGCCGGGGAGACTGTCCCTTTAAGCAGGTCACATGTCAGCAGCCAGGGAGCCTGTCCCTTTAAGCAGGTCACTTGTCAGCAGCCAGGGAGCCTGTCCCTTTAAGCAGGTCACTTGTCAGCAGCCAGGGAGACTGTCCCTTTAAGCAGGTCACTTGTCAGCAGCCAGGGAGACTGTCCCTTTAAGCAGGTCACATGTCAGCTCCTGGCAGGAAGGACCAGCATGCCTCACTCTCCTTCCCATGGAATCTTTGTGTTGTTAGAGTCCCCAGGGATGGCCGGCTCGGGAACTATGTTCCTGGGAAACAGTGCTTTATAATTAGCTGGCGGCACAACGTCCAACATAAACACAGCCAGTGACGTCAGAGCTGTGACAGATCAGATACTAGGTGGGAACCCCTTCACATTCCAATCTCAGGTTGGGGGGGGGGGGGTGTCTTTGGGGCGAGCACGGCTCAGCTGGGGATGCAGAGATGGCTCCGCACAGCCCTTACCCTGGGGTCTCCCATCAGAAGCCATCACCGTGATAATCTGACCCCCAACTGACAGCAGTCCGGGCACACAGACAGGATCACAAGTATGTTAGGGAGGAACTCCAACAATTACCTGTGCCGGCAGAATCGGCTGGTTGCACGAGGCACATTTAGGTGCAAAAACTCTAGAAGAAAACAAAAAAAATAAATAAAAAATTACCACAAAAAAAACTATACAGAATTCTAGGAATAAAAATTTTACATCAGATTTTTTATTTATTTTTTAAACAGCCATAGAAAAACAGACTCCATCTATACCAGGTATGGGAGGATGTACATAACCCAACGTCAGTCTGAGGTCACCACACAGGGCGTATAGCGTACATCCCAACATACACAATGGTCATTCTGGCCAATCCATGTGTGAAGGACCAGGATGGGGAAAGAGCCTAAAATATTCACTTTAGTCATTGACCAATCACGGCTTCCTCCTTCACTATATATGACAAAACACAATGTTACCTTATATACAAGCTTACTGATCCAGCACTGCTTCCTCCTCCACTATATGACAAGACACAGTGGGGGTTATTTACTAAACCGGGAGAGTGCAAAATCTGGTGCAGCTCTGCATAGAAACCAATCAGCTTCCAAGATTTATTGTCCAAGCTTAAATTGGACAAGCTGAGGTTAGAAGCTGATTGGCTACCATGCACAGCTGCACCAGATTCTGAGTGCCCCAGTTTTAGTAAATCTCCCCCAATGTTACCTTATATACACAGCTTACAGCTCCAGCACTGCTTCCTCCTCCACTATCTGACAAGACACAAGGGGGTTGATTTACTAACACTGAACTCTGGTGCAGCTGTGCATGGTAGCCAATCAGCTTCTAACTTCAGCCAGTTCAATTAAGGTTTGAGAATAAAACCTGGAAGCCGATTGTCTACCATGCACAGCTGCACCAAATTTTGCACTCTCCAGTTTTAGTAAATCAACACCAATGTTACCTTATATACAGCTTACAGATCCAGCACTGCTTCCTCCTCCACTATCTGACAAGACACACGGTCAACTTATATAAAAATTACTGAACCAGTGCTTCAACCTCCTCCATCTGAAAAGACATGCAGAGTCACCTTATATGCAGCTTACTGTTCCAGTACAGCTTCCTCCTCTGCCATCTGACAAGAGCACACTGTCACCTCTTATATACAGCTTACTATTCCAGTACGGCTTCCTCCTCCACTATCTGATAAGACACACACATTAACCATATATGAATCTTACTAAATCCAGTGCAGCTTCCTCCTCTATCTGACAAGGCATGCATGGTCACCTTATATGCAGCTTACTGATCCTGCACTGCTTCCTCCTCCACTATCTGACAAAATGTCCCCTTTTTATATACAGCTTATTGGTCCAGCACAGTTTCCTCATTCATTAGCGAACAAGACACACAATGACACCCTATATCAGGGGTCTCAAACTGGTGGCCCTCCAGCTGTTTTGCAAAACTACAAGTCCCATGAGACATTGCAAGGCTGACAGTTACAAGCATGATTCCCACAGGCAGATGCATGATGGGACTTGTAATTTCACAACAGCTGGAGGGCCGCCAGTTTGAGACCCCTGCTTTACATATTACTGATCCTGAGCTGCTTCCTTCTCTGGCAAGACATGCCTGGTAACCTTATATAAAAAGGTTACCGATTCAGGACTGCCTTCTCCTCTGCCATCTGACAAGATGCACACTATCACCTTATATACAGCTTACTCATTCTTGCCTCTTTCTCCACATTTTTCCTCTTTAGATTGCTAGTTCTGTGGACAACACTCTCTCTCCTGTACCATTGACAATATCTTTTTGCTATTCAGTGGCACTTGTATTCTCTGTATCACTCCCTCTGGTTTGTATCCAGGTAGATGATGGTGCTATAATAATAATAAAGCAATCAATCAGTTGACCACATTCCCCGCCATGATATCATAAGGGCTGGAACAGGTCAGTGTTTAGGACCAGCCAAAGGTTATTCAAACATTCATTTGGGGGGGCATTAAATAAGACCCGTGCCATGTAAATATGGCGTTTGTCCAGCAGTGTTTGATAGCAGTGCCTGAACCCTCCCTACCCAGGCTCCACGCTCACTCTTGATCCCTGCGGTCAGCAGATGTTGATCTTACGTGTGATAATCTTTGACGCAGTAGATGTTGTTCTCCACGTCTACAGTGAAGGGGACGCCGTCCAGGCACTCGTTACACACCACGCAGCGGAAGCAGCCAGGATGGTACGACTTCCCCAGGGCCTGCAAGATCTGAGAACAGACAGGTTAATGTAAGGAGACAGCCCCAGGCTAGGCAAAGGAATCGCATGATGGAACGGCCCATCCAATAGAGCAGTGAATCTCAACCTCAGTCCTCAAGTCCCCCCAACAGGCCATATTTGCAGGGTTTTCCTTCATCTTGCACAGGTGCTTTAAATCATGTGTCAATGGCAGTGGCAGTTGGTGCGCAAATTTTTTTTTTGGGGGGAGGGGCGCAAACAAACTGAAAAATTCAGAACAAAACAAAAAAAAAAAAAAAAAAAAACAACAACAACATCAATTGCAGCCAATGTGCCCATCAAAAGTTAACACTGTGACCCCCCCGGCACTTACCCTATCTCAGTGGGGCAGCGGGTGATGGCGACGAGCTGTGTCCTCCATGTGTCTCCCCCCTCCTCCTGATAGGCGTCCAATCACAGCGCCTGTAGTTTCAGCCAATCAGGTGACAGGTAACACACCTGCGCTTCCTGATTGGCGAAGAGGCAGTTCAGTGTTAGAATAGTGAATATTGATTCGCTATTCTAACCCACCTGGGTGAACTGCGAGCGCAATGCTTTGCGCTCGTAGTTCTCCTTTTTTGAAGCCTATTAGAGCCTATGGCTCTAGTCAGGTGCTTCAAAAATACTCCCGTCGCTGTAATTCAGGCGTCCGAAAAGGGGCCGGATGCCTGAATAGGGGTTGGTGGCAGCAGAGGCCATGGATAGATTCATGCAATGCATAAATCTATCCATTATTCATATATGGGGGTGGGTGGGTGGAGAGAGAGGGCGGCGCCTGTGCGCCCTTAATGGATGCACCGCCACTGGTCAATGGCTTGGTATTTTGGACAGCTAGTTGATCTAAGAGAAATTCCCAAAACATGGCATGTTGGGGGTACTTGAGGACCAAGGTTGAGAACCACTGTAATAGAGGGTGGAGAGAAATTCCTAGTAATTGGATATCTACACATTAAAGCCCCAATCCATTCAAAATGAAAGACCCAGGAGTTATCTCTGGTTCACACCAGTGTGATTTGTCATGCACTTTGACAGTTCAAAAATCGCAAGACAAGTTGCACTCCATTGCCGACAATGGCACCACATTACTTTATGCGATTTCATTGACTTCTGTTAAATGAAGTTGCAATGAAACGCCACATCAAAAAAATAATAAATAAATAACTAGCACTGATCTGGTGTCTTTGAAATTACGCTGAAGTAGCGGGATTTCAAAGCCGCACTAGTGTGAACCAGGGCTTGTTCTGCCTGTTTATTGGTCCATAGCAGAAAAAAACCAACATGTTTTGGGGGCCAAACAAACTCCTCTTTCATCAGGGCTCAGGAATCTTGGCTGTACTTTAATGAGTTCAGAAAAGCTTGGTGATGCAAGCAGTGGGCAGGCTCATGGGAGGAATTATGCAAATATTAAAATGCCTTGATGGGTTGAGGTCAGTTTGAAGGAGTGGACGTTCCTATGCAGGCTGTATTTGCATGCAGACCACACTAGGTAACACCTTCATGTAATGCTGAGCCTCCAAGATTAAAAGGACTGAATCAAAAAGTGGGGAGAGGGGACAGAGACAGTCACGCTGGGGAGGAAACAACTTTCAGGGGTCTCAAACCGGCGGCCCTCCAGCTTTTACGAATCTACAAGTCCCATGAGGCATTGCAAGGCTGACAGTTACAAGCATGACTCCCGCAGGCAGAGGCATGATGGGACTTGTAGTTTCACAACAGCTGGAGTGCCGTCAGTTTGAGATCCCTGATGCTAGATGTCCTCCAGCCAGTAAATGGGGCGGGCTCTGACTTGTTGCAGCTCCTAATGCACATTGTGAGAAGCTCACAGTGTGCAGTGAAATCAGAGTAAGCCATTTCAGTACAAGAGAGGAGTCTGTACAACTGTGCAAGACTGAAGGGAAGGATGGAGGTCAAAATGTAATTGTCTACAAGACTTGCATCCAGTGTCTGTTTAATGATACCCAGTAACAGGTCACCCTATAATTTTTTGGGACAAAGGGGAGCGATCCCTGATAGTGGGCCGTGTCTGTAGTCTAGGGAAGGAGTTCAATGCCGGACTGTGTGGAGATGAAATAAGATACAGTCACTAAAACACAAGAACAAACATCCCCGCCGGCGAGAGGGAGCGCGCGTCTTCACACGACCGTGACTAAACGCTGACACGGAGCTAGTGACTGCTAAAACGCTTCGGGCCGTCCTCGGCAGGATGAGATAAAAACCAGGTATAAAAAAGACACGACGTCGCTCCTCGCATGCCGCACAGACATAAACAGCAGCCAAACATGTATTTGCACGTATGAGGAACTCGTGAGAGACGCGGTGCTGAGCCTGCCAGCACGCGACGTCAGCGGGGGGGGGAGATTAGCGCACTGATTCACAGCTTCAGAGGAAGTATGCGCCACTCAGTTCACGACAACAACATGCCTGCAGCGCCTGGAGGAAACATTATTTTTCTTCCTTAAAGGGATATAATCACCTTTGCTACATAATGTACAGAGCCTGCATTCAGATTTATGGGGCCCGTTGTGGCTAGCTGGCATGGGGACACATTATCAGCCAATAGCGTCACAGCTTTGGTGGGCTCGTCAGCGCGCTCTCAACACATCTCCTTACAAGGGCGAGATCAGAGACAGTTTGAAGGTATTGACTGAGCAGCACTGTGTGCCTTTAGCAGTGGGATTGCTGAAATTTGCAGTTCCTCGTGGGCGGGAACAAGGCAGGGCTATTGACATCAGACTATCCTGAGCAGAGACATGTCAATAGCAAGAATTGCACTTACCATTTCCATGATAAGATGGCCGCACACAAAACATTTGTCTGCTGTCTGCTGGAAGCCGGAATACTGCAATGAGAAGAGGAGAAAATTGGGGGAAGGATTAGTGAGTGTACAATGTCAACCGAGAAATACAACCACACCCTCCCCAAAAATGTAAAATGACCAGAGCAAATGAAGCATAACGTCCTGTTATTGCCTACGTTAGGGGTGAGCGACCGTAGAGCTGTTATCAAACTACAAGTCCCATGAGTCACTTCACAACAGACATAATTACCAGAGGCTGAGGCATGATGGGAGTTGTAGTTTTACCACAGTTGACTAGCCCTGGTCTATGTAAACCGAAAAACAAAAATATAAATTGCAGTTTACCAGTTTTTAGATGTGTTGACTGCATTAGTTTGTAAGCTTTCAGTATTTTCACCCGGTGATCCTGCCAGTAACACACTTCCTGTCCTAGAATGACAACACTCACTCACTAATGTTTCCACAGAGGGGCAGTGTTGTCACACTAGGACAGGACTACAGAGCAACTCTATCTTCAAATCAGAGAGGGAAGCTGTAGCCCAAAGGGGTATAAAGTGAGAACAATGTAAACGGATATAAAAGCGGCACGGAGTACAGAAAGTGATCAGCTCACAAGATTTCAGGCAGGAGCAACAGGTATTTTTTGGACATACATAAACAAAAAAACACTCAATGGTATATTTAAAGTAGAATCCAAGGACTTTGTTTAACCACTTGCCTACCGGGCACTTATACCCCCTTCCTGCCCAGGCCAATTTCCAGCGCTGTCGCACTTTGAATGACAATTGCGGTCATGCAACGCTGTACCCATATGAAATTTGTATCCGTTTTTTCACACAAAGCTTTCTTTTGGTCAGATTTAATTACCACTGGGTTTTTTTTTTGCTAAACGAAAGAATAAAAAGATGAACATTTTTGGAAAAAAAAAATAATATTTTTTTTTTCATAGTTTGTTATGAAATTTTGCAAACTGGTAATTTTCACTGATGTGTGCTGATAGGCCGCACTGGGGGGGAACTAGTAGATGGCATGGATAGGCAGCACTGATAGGTGACACCAATTGTCAGCGCTGGTGGGCACTGTTGGGACTGCACTGATAATCAGGACACTGATTATCAGTGCCGATGTCACTTTAGCACAAGCTGGTTATCGGTTCTCTTCTCCCTTCCTAATGAGGTCAGTGTGAGGAAAGAAAAACCAATATCTGATTTGTGTTTACATTGTGATCAGCTGATGATGTGGTAAAGGGCCGCTGTGATTGACCCTTTACCCCGATCCGTAAACAGCTGAGCCACCTGGGGCGAGCGAGCAGCGCGATCAGGGGAGGAAGTTCATGGACGCTCTCCTGACAAACTGTAGCCGTCTTTCGGTTATAGCGCAGGCAGGAGGTGGTTAAAAAGAAATCCAATTTCTACTTGTCTTTTTTCAATGCTTCATGCTCCGGTGTTGTCCCCAAATTCCTCCTCAGTCCAGCACCAGCAGTCTTCTTAAGGGCAAAATGGCAGTAATTTACTAAAACCGGAGAGTGCAAAATCTGGTGCACCTCTAGTGCAACCAATCAGCTTCCAGGTTTTATTGTCAAAGCTTTAATTCAACAAGCTGAAGTTAGAAGCCGAGTGGGGCAAAAATGAGTGGTGACCTAATAGAGTCTAGGGGGCCGCAGTTAAAACGTGCAAGAACTGCGATTACACCTATGCTGCATTAAATCGATTATGAAAATAGTTGACAACCATTTTCATAATTGATTAGTTGTCGATCAAATTAGTTGTTTCGGCCCCAAGGGGGAAGTCAAAACTGCTTCTGATTGGGCTAGTGTGACAAAACGGACTTGCACCGAGGAGGGCACAGAATGGCCTTTATTTACTGGCAAGGGAACATGCTCAGGGATATTCATACAAATATGATGGAAAGTGTCGGGTCTCTGTAGACAGGTCCTCTTTGCCTAAGCAGAGCGAAACTTCCAGGAAAGTGCGAGGAGCCGCCATGTGCCAGGAAACGCTGAGCTGTCACCCAGTCACACCACCGGCCGCCCAGAGGGATATTTTTAAATGCCAGAAGGTTGGTGAGTCACTGAAGATCAGATCTCCGATCATCTGGCAGCACAGTGTTCCAGAGCAACAGGTGGGGGGGACCCCCCATATCACAGCACAGAGCGGGAGAGCCAACACTCTGCCACCTGGAGGTCATGTGACCAGCAGCCCCAGAGAGAACCTGCCCCCCCAACATTGGCACAATGATCTAACCAAACATAAAGGGGCACTCCGCTGAGTACTGAGGATTTGGCTCAGTAATTTCAGGTCTCAGTAGTAGAAGCTCCGACACAAACTGATTTCACGTCTCCACATCACACTGCGAAACCAATTTATCACACCAGAAAAAAAGACGACATTTAATCACCTTTAATGACCCAATTACAGGAACCTGACCCCGAAAACTGACCGGAGGCAAAAATTAACACCATCACCGCAATAAATACCATCATGGAGACACTAGTATGGAAAAACATTGTGCGATACGAACCGCGCCGAATGTTCACAATTATCCTGCAACAATATCAGTGGGCCGGACAGATGATCCAAAAAAAGGAGTGTCCCTCCTTTCTCCCCCCTTTTCTGACCCATTAGGCCCCTCACCTTACCCCTTTCCCATTCACATACACAGAGCTCAACGCCCCCCACAAATACACACACACACACACACACACACACACGGTCCTTGCCCCCATCCCATACAGAGGCCTTGGAATCCCCCCCCCTCTCTCAATAGACAAGGCTCAGTGTCGTGTCCCCCACAGAGGGCTCAGCATCACACCCCCCCGAGGGCTCAGTATCGTCTCCCACAGGAGGACAGCATCCCCCCCGAGGGCTCAGTATCCATCCCCCCCTCCCCCTGAGGACTCAGTGTTGCCCCCCACAGAGGAGTCAGCATCCCCCCCTGACCAGACCAGAGGGCTCAGCATCCAAACCCCCCCCCTCCCCCTGAGGGCTCAGTGTCACCCCCCACAGAGGAGACAGCATCCCCCCCCCCCGAGGGCTCAGTATCGTCCCCCACAGAGGACAGCATCTCCCCAACCAGAAAGCTCAGTGTCGTCCCCCACAGTTGAGTCAGCATCCCCCCCCCGACCACAGAGGGCTCAGCATCCAACCCCCCCTCGAGGGCAGCATCCCCCCCACCCCCAACCACAGAGGGCTCAGTATCCCTCGTCCCCCCACAGATCTAAGGCAAGACAAGGCTCATGCCCCCCCTCAACACAGGGCCCAGTGTCCCCCCTAAACACACACACAGGGCTCAGTATCCCCCCCCCCACACACAAAACACACACACACACACACACACACACACACACACACACACACCCGGGTTGGATAACATGTAATCCGCTCATTTCCACAAATAATGAGTCACCGGCCACAAGTTTCGTTAACCCCTCACCTCCCACCGCAGCACCCGCGGCTCAGAGACAGCAGTAATAATATCGGTCTTCTCTGGAGCCACCAACAAAGGAGCATTGTTTACCCGGAAGACACGCGGCAGACAAAACCAGTAAAGCCCGTCGGTGTCTGTGCCCAGATGTGGGCGAGATCACCGCTTTGTCAGCCGAAATACCAGCTGGGAAGCCAATGTGCCAATGTTCACTTCCTCCTCCGTGGGGCCCCCATGTAACCAACCAATAGGGGCCCCACACACAGAGCGATGACCCATAGCTGAAAACTAAAAAGGAAGAAATGATAAGCCGGGGACGATCACTTCTGAATGTTGTATGAAAACGATTGATTACAAATGCATTCCAGCCAGGTGGCTAAAAGGAAGGCAGCAAAGTGTGGCCCTGTAGCACTGAGGCCCCTGGCTCAGCTTCCACCAGGGTCCTTTTCCCACTCCCTCCATATCTTTTGCGAGGGTTGTCCCCTGCTGTCCTGGAGAGGGTGTAATTGGGGGGGAGAATCACATCTTTATACTGTACAGGAAGAAGCAGAACAGAGGAGGACTATGGGTGAGGCGTTCAGATCCATCGCTGGGGCCCGGCACTGACACCTCCTACTTTACTGCCTGGCACAGGGGGCTCCTGGCTGGAGGAATGGAATGTGTTACTGGCCCCCGAGCCACATCTTGGTCCCTGTGCTCCTCCAGCTGTGGGGGAACATAGGATTATTCCTTGAGGAGTAAAGAAGCCAATAGGAAGTGTTCTCTGGCTGACAGCTTGTCCCTGGGAATGTCTGCGCCCCGGGCCTGGGATAGTGAAATGACCCGTCCTGCCCCCTTTCTATCATTTCCCATCCCACGCCCTCCACGTGTCACAAGGATGACAAGTACAGAATGTGTCAAATCTGTCCCTGTGCTGGGATCTGCCCCTGCCAGCCAGACTGCAAGCTGAAGCAGTGCCCCCCACATGCCCCCAAAGCTGGGCACTGTCTGCAAGCTGCAGCAATGCCTCCCCACCAACCCCATAGCTAAGTCTCACCCTACCCCTGCCAGCCTAACGGTGAGCTTCATCAGTGTCCCCTATTCCCCCAGCTGGGCATGCTGTCTGGGACTTGCCCCCACCACCCTCCTAGCTAAGACACATTTGGTCTGTCAGCCAGACTGCAGCAGTACCCCCTCACAGCTGGGCACACTGATAGCCGTAGAAATGCCCAACCATACTGCAGTGCCCCCCCCCCACATCTGGAGACTTCCACCTGTGAGCAGCAGCAGTGACTCCCCCCACCCTTCCTGATAGCTTGGCACACTCTACCATCTGTAAGCTGCAGCAATGCCCCCCCATCCCCCTAGCTAAGACACACTCTCCTCCTGCCAGACAGACTGAGCTACAGCAGTGCCCCCGAACAGCTGGGCACACTGTTAGCTGCAGAAATGCCCCCAACCACCCCCCTAGCTGGGTACATTGTGAGCTGCAGCAGTACCCCTTCACTTCTCCACCACCCCCCAAACTGGGCAACACTGTCTCAGCTGCAGCAATGCCGCCCCACAAGCTGGGCACACTCTCCCCCCTGCAAGTCAGACCGTGAGCTGCAGCAATGCCACCCCCCACCCCCGCCTAGCTGGGCACACTCTCCATCTGTGAGCTGCAGCAATGCCTCATCCCCAGTAGAGATGCACCGAAACTAAAGCGGCTGAAACATCTGCCAAAAATGGGGTTATTGGTATTTTGCTAATAAGAAAAAAAAGGTGCTGAAAACACAAGCGATTGTGCAGCGATTTCACTGCGCTTATGGTGTCTTTCATAGGTTATGTGACTCAAAAACCGCATTAAAAAAATAAATAAAAAATAAACAGGTGAGCTTTTGATGCGTTCTTGCTGCATTTTCAATGCATTTCAACAGGGCGGTGCGATTTTGGTGCTTTTTTCTTTTAGCTGCCCAAAAATGCAGCAAGCAAGATTTTTAACACCACAACAGAATCGCAATGGACCAGTGAAGACATACATAGAATTTGAAGGGATGCTTTGTTCTTGAGCTTTTCTTGCACACTGCAGCTTGAAAATGCTCCGTACAGCTTATTTTTTTTTACTGGGCTAAAAAGAAGACAGCCCATTAATTGTAATGTGCCTATGCACACAGGTGTGTAAACAAGCACCTTGTATTCTTCAGTTGGGGAAAAAAAACAAAAAAACAAAACAAAAAAAAAAATAAACAAAAAAAGGAAAATCTGCATGTTTGGTCAGTAATTTACGCCTCACGCGTGCACGTTTGCGCACATTCGTGCAAATGCACACAGATTTGTCCATTGATTGTCAATCCGGGAACAAGCTTCTGCGCATGCCTGAAAATGTGCGCAAATGCATAAAAAAAAAATATATAAAAAAAAGTCTGAAAAAGTAGATGCTTAAACTGGAGTATCTTGTGCAAGAGGCCTAAAAGTGCCAATAATGGGCAACAAAAAATTCATATCCATTTAAATTCATGATATTAAAATAAAGTCAAATATAATAAAAAAAATATATATAATAATAATAATAATAATAAATATATATATAATAATAATAAATAAATAAATATATAATATATTTTTTTTTTTAAACTGTCAATTTTAGTTTTTGGCCAGGTGCATCCTGCATTTTCAGTTTCAGCACCAAAATTTCCAATCTATTTCCCCCTCTAATCCCCGGCCATGTATACACAGGAAAGTGGCCGCACTCACCAGGAAATCTTCCTCGCAGTAGACTTTTCCGTTGACGTTGTAGAAGGCCTTCCCCCGTAATCTTCTCCCTGATGAAAGGAACATAAAGAGGATGAGTGAGACTCCCATAAACACAGCAGGAAAAGATTCGACCAATCAGATCCCGCCATACATCGTGTGCATTCAGCACTGACAGCCGTACAATAATTTCATAAGAACCAGATATATAAAGCATCCGGACCACTGTCCACATCCAATAAAGGAACGTTCCGGGACATTTACCATGTGATCTACATCCACCCATCACATCGGAGAGGATTTCACATTTCATTGAAGCAATTCTCAGACATACACAAAATCACATTGACGCGTCTCATAGACTGCGCACACTTCTTCAGGGACGCTTCTCATAGACTGCGCACACTTCTTCAGGGACGCGTCTCATAGACTGCGCACACTTCTTCAGGGACGCGTCTCATAGACTGCGCACACTTCTCCAGGGACGCGTCTCATAGACTGCGCACACTTCTTCAGGGACGCGTCTCATAGACTGCGCACACTTCTTCAGGGACGCGTCTCATAGACTGCGCACACTTCTTCAGGGACGCGTCTCATAGACTGCGCACACTTCTTCAGGGACGCGTCTCATAGACTGCGCACACTTCTTCAGGGACGCGTCTCATAGACTGCGCACACTTCTTCAGGGACGCGTCTCAGACTGCGCACACTTCTTCAGGGCCGCGAGTGTCCGCAGTCCCAGATCCCAGTCTGATAATCCCATGCAGTGTAATACATATGAACACCAGATCACAAAAGGAGTATAAAAATCATACATAGTGGTTTAGTATTTAGCACTTCTGCCTTGCAGCACCGGGGTCTGTGCTTAAAATCGCAGCTGAGACCCCATCTGCATGGAGTTTGCATGTTCTTTCTGTGCTTGTGCGATTTTCCTCCAGGTACTCCGGTTTTCTCCCACACTCCATTAGTTTAGAGTAGGGGTGTCAAACTCAAATTTCGTCATGGGCCGCATTAGCTTCAAAGGGCCTGTTGTATCTGTAAGACTAGATGTCCAGAGCACCACCACCATCAGAAGTCAAGAGTCCCCACCCTCCCTTACATCACAATGCAGCCCCCTAACCTTGTTTTACTGCTGGAGGAAGAGCTGGGAGGCAGAAAGTGCATGATCTGGAGGAGGACCAGAGGAGGCCTGGAGTCAGCAGAATGTGGAGACCACGGGGAGGCAGAGGGGAGGGGGTGCTGAGGTTGCACAGAGAGGAGCAGAATCTCTAGAAGGAGTTCTGTACTCTCTCCGCTGCTGACTGTGGAGATGGGGATGGGGAGGGGGAGGGGAATGGGGCAGAGATGGTTCTCTCTGCTGTTGCAAAGAGAAGTGCAGGATCTGGCAGAGGAGTTCTGTCCTCTCTCTGCTGTTGACTGCTGAGACAAGGTGTGGGCAGAGACGAGGGGATCGCTGCAGCTGCAGGAGAGGTGCAAGGGCCACATGTAATGGACTGGAGGGCCTTGTGTTCAACACCTGTGGTTTAGAGGAATATTACTAACAGGGCAGATCAGCACAGTGTCGCTCCCCACAGGAAGTGGCGAGAAAACGACCCGAAACCTCCATCCTGCTGGATCCAGTCACTCACCGGCGGAGGACAGACAAACTTTACATGGACTTGAGCACAAAAAACAGGAGAGTCCAGCATGCTGAGAAATAGACGGCACTGAACACACACGGTAAGAAGAAGGTTTACTAAACACATCCTGCAGGAAGGAAAGACGCGTGGAGGGCGCACTAACAGATAGATCCCGGATTCCTCTACATCCTGTTGCTCCCACCACCACCTGCCTGACATATAAATAGACAGCAGAGTTCTGCAGCCTGTGTCCCCATTGGGAAGATTCCCTCTCACTTCCTGTCTGAGGGACCACACAGGACAAATCTTCCCGGCGACAAGACCGCCATCAATTAAAAACACAACCGAGAACCTCGCCTC
>CM055119.1:338165395-338454693 GCA_029206835.1 Rana muscosa
GGTGGGAAGGGATCAGCAGATTCCATGTGTGTGGCGCTGGCCGGCAGGAGACGTTCTATACGGATCAGAGCCTTTCCTCGTCCTCAGCTTTTCCTGGCCGGGAACCGGAACCCTGGATGTGCCGAGCGCCTCCTACACAAATGTACAGGAGAAGAATGACACCCCACACTATACAGCCACATAGGGGGTAGGGGTGTCACATACCATGTGATACAATACTGGGGGGACCCCTCATAATGGGCACAGCGGGTGTATAGACCCGGGAACTCAGCACAGGGATGGTGGGAACCCCCTCATAATGGGCACAGCGGGTGTACAGACCCGGGAACTCAGCACAGGGATGGTGGGAACCCCTCATAATGGGCACAGCGGGTGTATAGACCCAGGAACTCAGCACAAGAATGGTGGGAGCCCTTCATAATGGGCACAGCAGGTGTAAAGACCCGGGAACTCAGCACAGGGATGGTGGGAACCCCCTCATAATGGGCACAGCGGGTGTACAGACCCGGGAACTCAGCACAGGGATGGTGGGAACCCCTCATAATGGGCACAGCAGGTGTAAAGACCCAGGAACTCAGCACAGGGATGGTGGGAACCCCCTCATAATGGGCACAGCGGGTGTATAGACCCAGGAACTCAGCACAGAGATGGTGGGAGCCCTTCATAATGGGCACAGCGGGTGTAAAGACCCGGGAACTCAGCACAGAGATGGTGGGAGCCCTTCATAATGGGCACAGCGGGTGTAAAGACCCGGGAACTCAGCACAGAGATGGTGGGAGCCCTTCATAATGGGCACAACGGGTGTAAAGACCCGGGAACTCAGCACAGGGATGGTGGGAACCCCTCATAATGGGCACAGCGGGTGTACAGACCCAGGAACTCAGCACAAGGATGGTGGGAACCCCTCATGATGGGCACAGCAGCTGTACAGACCCAAAAACTCAATAGATACAGAGCTGGGACCTTTATCTTTAGGGTGGACTGTGTATAGCGGAGACTGAATGATGGAGGGAAGAAAAATGAACACAATCACTGGACTCGTCCCGAGTTCTGTTTCTTCCTGTGGTCAGCGAGTCCCGTCCTGTCCAGGATGTCCTCCTCCCCCTCCTCCTGCCTGTGACCCATTTCCTGCCCATTGCACTTCCTGTGTAGGTGACAGCAGATGATGGCAGAGAGTTCATCCTCCGATCAGCACTGGGACTACAGTCAGTTCTCTACAAAACCCAGGAACACTGGTTATAAATGACCACAAAAAGTAATTTTTCTTAAAAAAAAAAAATGTATGTTTAATTTTTCAAAAGGAGATGAGGGCAGCCAGAGGTGGCGCTGGATCACCCCACACACTGGGAAGCCAAAAGATTCAATATGCAAATACTGACCCCAGCTTCCAGACCCGCCCCCTCCTCACTAACAGGCCCTCCTCCTTACTGTACAGACCCACCCCCTCCCGACTGCTTGTCAGCGACTCATCATTCAGACCCGCCCTTTCTTCACTGTCCACACCCACCCCCATACTCTACTCTCTAATGGTGAATGACTCACCATCCAGATCCGCCCCCTTCTTAATGTCCAGAACCACCTCCTCCTCACTAGCAGTTAGTGACTTGGCATCCAGACCCGACCCTCCTCACAGTACAGACCTGCCCCCTTCATCATTGTCCAACCCCCCCCCTCCCCACTGCTTGTCAGTGACTCAGCAACCAGGACAGCCGCCTCCTCACTGCCCCGACCTGCACCGCCTCCTCACTGCCCCGCCTCCCTGCACCGCCTCCTCACTGCCCCAACCTGCCCCGCCTCCTCACTGCCCCAACCTGCCCCGCCTCCTCACTGCCCCAACCTGCCCCGCCTCCTCACTGCCCCAACCTGCCCCGCCTCCTCACTGCCCCAACCTGCCCCGCCTCCTCACTGCCCCAACCTGCCCCGCCTCCTCACTGCCCCAACCTGCACCGCCTCCTCACTGCCCCAACCTGCACCGCCTCCTCACTGCCCCAACCTGCACCGCCCCCTCACTGCCCCGACCTGCACTGCCCCGCCTCCTCACTTCTCCAGACCTGCGCCGCCTCCTCACTGCCCCAACCTGTCGCCCCCTCCTCACTGCCCCAACCTGTCGCCCCCTCCTCACTGCCCCAACTCCTCACTGCCCCAACCTGTCGCCCCCTCCTCACTGCCCCAACCTGCCGCCCCCGTTGGTCAGTGATTAAAAAATTAAAATTTAATTGTTCTTCCAGATGGAAGACATGATGAAAACGCACATTGGCCAACGTTTTTCTTCAGACTTCTGGTCCGTCATAGGCTCCTCCCACTTACAACTCAAATTTTTTTAAACTTTAGAAGGTCGGTGAAGGCTGCAGAGCTTTTTCTCCGACTGACTGAACAGATGGCAGCACAAAACATGACGCAGTCATTAGGAAGAAGTGGTGTGAATGTGAAACAACAGATGAACGCAATCCTCCGCCACCGGGAAGAAACGTGATAATTAGGAAGGAGACTTTCAAGGCAGTGAGAGAACAGACATTAAAGGAGAACTCCAAAAATCACTGAAGAAATCTGAATTCTCTCCTCCTGCTGTTGGCGGCCCAAATGACTGTCTGGTGGGGAACCTGCCACAGGACCCCAGTGCAGCGCTGCAGTAACAGAGCCCCAACCCCTCTGTGTCTGTGTCCCAGGATCCTCAGAGGCCGAGGTGTTCCCCCCAAAATTACTGGGTGGAACATGGACTGGAGGAGTCCATGGACAATTCGGAGGCAATCGGTCACAGAAGTTTTTTTATGAACATCAATATAGTGAGTTCTGGTATTAGCTGCACACATAGGGGCCCCAGAGAGCCAACCTATGGGATGCTGAGAATTATATGTGTTACACACACACACACACCAAAACACAAACCTTTCCGATGAAAATTGAGTTGTTCATGTTACAGTTCCTCTAACACATGTGAAATCCGGTACAGCAAGGCAAATGCTCTACGCTAATGGAGAGGTGATGTCTTATACAGGAAAAGGAGAGCAGAGTTGCTTAGAGTACAAGTGTAAATTTATCTTATTTTTATAACGCTTTGATGAAGGGGGTATAACTCTGAGACATGATGGATAAGCCCTGATGAAGGGGGATATAGCCCTGAACCGTGTTGGATAAGATTCACTTATGGAGAATATAAATATAGCCCTGAGACATGTTGGATGAGCCCTAATGAAGGAGACTATAACCCTGAACCATGTTGAGCAAGACCTGATGAAGGGGGACACAACACTGAGACATGTTGGATGAGTCCTGATGAAGGGGGATATAATCCTGAGACATTTTGGCTAAGCCCCGATTAAAGGGGGATATAACGCTGAACCATGTTGGATAAGCCCTGATGAAGGGGGAAATAACCCTCCCCGAGATATGTTGGATAAGCCCTGATGAAGGGGGATATAAACCCTGAACCATGTTGGGTAAGCCTTGATTAAGGGGGATATAACCCTGAGACACGTTGGTTAAGATTAAAACCACCAAATAAAGAAACTTTCGATGAGAACTGAACATCCATCTATTTCCATCACAAGGCTTTGCCCTTCTGAACCGGATTGGAGCCCTCACCTTTTGCTGACCCATATTTGCTCTCTACTATACAGACATTTTTCTGATTTACGTTAAGATTTTTTTTTTTATTTACATCATTGACCATGTGTGAAAATTAGGCATGACATCACTGAACCAGAAAAGACACGTCAGTGTGTATTGCTGTGTGTCCCCGCTAAGGAGAGTCACCCTCCCCATTTGTCCTGTTTACCAATAAAAGAAAATCCTAAATTTTGGGTTGGCCACCAGAACATAAAATAGAGGGGAACCTTCCAATGGGGACACTAGTTCTGGTGACCTGGGAGTCTCCAAGAGATTTCTTAATTGGTGGGATTTCCTCTCAATCCCTGTTTGGTTTTGAGACAGGAAGTGAAGGGGAATCTTTAAAATGGGACACAGATGGGAAAAAATAAAATAAATAAATAAAAAATAAAAAAAAAACGCAACCCTCCCTTGCTCTATCCAAAATGTTTGACTATAGTTCTACTTTTAGGCCTCATACACACGGGACGTTTGATGTTTTTACAGCAGCCGTTTTTGGCTGTAGACGCTTTTTTCTACAGTCAATAAGCTCTCCATCATGTTAACAGCCTGTGTGTGCATGGACACATAGGATATCAGCAGTGGCGTTTTTGAGCAGTAAAAAAAAAATAAAAAATAAAAAAACCCCAAAAAATTTGTGGGTTCTGAGACGTTTTTCTGCTGTAAAAATGCTCTAACGCTGATAAACGCTCAAAAACGTCGCTCACCAGCGTTTAATGTTTTTGATAAATTGAAAAAAAAAAAAAAACGGCAACACGGAAAAAAACGCTAAAAAACGCCATTGCAAAAACATTGAAAAAACTCACTGCAAAGCTACTGCCGTTTTTATAACGTTATTTTAATGTCCAGAGTGCATGAGGCCTAAAGCTAAACTGCAACCAGAATGTCTCCGTTTGTCTGGAGTACAATACGGAAGGGCTGGCAGCCACCGACTAACGCACCACTTTGGAGATCTTCTCTGAGATTGCATTCACACCTCACCGTTTTGAATCTCGGGGGATGATTTGCCGCAATCCTGCCCGCCATTTCAAAGCGCCGAGGTGTGAATGACAAATTACAGAATGCACATTTGAGATGCCATTCATTTAAAATCGCACCAAAAAAAATAAAAATAAAAAATCGCAGTGCGGTTCTGCCACGATTGTCAAGGAATAAATCACTCTGCCATCGCGGCAACCCGTATCACGTGAGGCTTGTCGCTCCAAAAAAAGTTCAGGAGCTACTTTTGGGCGGCAAGCTTGACGTGATGTGGGCTGTCACGATCGCAGAGTGACAAACACGGCAGAACCGCACTGCGATTTTAGGCATCTCAAATAGGTGTTCTGCTTTTACGTCATTTACACCATAGTGCTCTGAAATTGCCCGCAAAATCATGGCAAACCTGCCCGCGATTCAAAACGTTGAGATGTGAATAAAGTCTCACTGTGACTCTGACATTGGGACAAGAAATGGGGGGGGGGTCATAGACAGGAAGTGCAAGTAAATCAACCTAATGGGGACACAGATAACCCTTCCCTGCTTTATCCATGACAAAACGAATAAGGTTTTGGCTACAGTCGAACTTTAAGCAAAAACAGCCCAAATTAGAGCAGATCAGGAGGGAGGGTCACAGAGGAGGTGGAGCCCAATATCCACATGTGTCATGAAACGGAAAGGAAGGATCCTTTTACATTTTTTGTGTACTGGAGATTATTTTTGCTTTATCCAAAAGGCTGATGTAGCAGGTCAGTCACACAGCGACACGCCGTCACCATCACATCCTGAGGATTGCGGGCAGTCGGCAGCGAACGCTGTGGGAATCATTGAACAGCCTGGAGAAATTTCCTGTTAGGCTTTCCTGGAGGCGGCGCACACTGTGGAAGAGGCTCATCAGTGACACCATAGCCGGCTCTGTATTCAACAGACAGTGCAGAGAGTGCGCACAACCGAGCCTCTCCTGTCCACGAGGGCCAGGTGGGGGGCCAGGCGGAGCGAAGACACAAAGTGAGGACTTACCACAAGAGCAGCAGGTGAAGCAGTTGGTATGGAAGAGGTTCCCCATGGCTTGGCAGGCCTGGCTGGCTCCGTACACCCCCTTCCCGCACTTTATACAGATCCCTACGGAGAGAGAGAGAGAGAAAAGACACGGTCAGAGCTTCGGCATTACACAGATAGCACTCATCACAGCAAGACTGGATCTGTCAGAGATACATTGATGACGCAGGAAATCATTCACTGTACCAGGTGTTCTATTGGAGATCAGGGAGTTGTCCCATAGAATAGGAGATTGATATTAGATGGGGACGATTCCCTGATCAGTTTCAAATATCTTTATTAACAGCACTACATGGACATTCTTGCATCAATTCTCCCAATAGATGAGACGGCCCTCCAGCGCGTTTTGTCCTGGATAGGGGCTCATTCACATAACTAGGTCCTGACTGTGGGAAAAATTGGTTTTCTGCTCAAATAGGGAAATGTTGGGGGACTCCTGGTGGTAGGTGGGAAGTTTAAACCACTTCCTGCCCGCCATATAGCAAAATGAAGGCCAGAAAGTGGTTTCATTATCCTGAGTGGGTGTCATATGACGTTCAGCAGGATAAGCCAGTAGTGCTCGCCCACAGGGGCATGCAGCATGGCGATAGGGGGTGTGGTATGTCAGTCTGACACACCGCATCTCCGTATCACATGGTAAAGAGCCTATGACGTAGGCTCTTTACCATGTGATCAGCTGTGTCCAATCACAGCTGATCACACTGTAAACAGGCTGAGCCGTTTAGTCCGCGACAGCCGGCCTCGTGGCCCTTTCCCGGGATGGTGGTTGACTGACTTCTCCCCTGCACACCACAGAGAGGCCATTAAGACAGGAGGGTCGTTTGTGAGGGTCTGCACCCGGTAATAGGAGGAGGATTCTTAGCGCCGGTCCTGGGAAAAAAACAAAAATCGATTTTTTGAAAATATGAAGCGATTTGACCTACCAACTCGATTCGATTTTTTTCCCCAGCCCTATATTGAAGTGGTCAAAACGTTCACTTTATACCCCCATCAAAAACTCGGTTCTTTTAAGGGGGGGGGGGGTGTCCCCATTGGAATATTTCTCCTCTATGGCTGTTTTGGGGGCACCTGTAACATTTAGGATTTCCCATTACTTTCTGTCTCGGGGACACCAGGACAAAGAGGAGAATCTCTCCAGGGGCAGCAATGGAATACTTTATTTCTCAGCAAAAGAAATGGCGGCACACTGAGGACTTCAGCGTTTCAATAAAACTTTATTTTTCTGGGAACCCAGCTGATGCATTTCACCTGAATATATGTCAAATAAAAACATTATTACTCCAGACAGGACAGCATGCACAATAAGCTTAACCTCGGAGCATCCCCAGCTTGCACATTTAACCTGAACATGTAAAAAAAAAAAATTCAAATTATTCCAGACAGCATGCACAAAGAAGCCCCACATGGGAACCTCACCGCCTGCTGCGTTTCACCTGAACGTTTCAATAAATCTTCATTACTCCAGACCGTATGCACAAAAGCCTTGCCTGGAAACCTCCTGTCTGGTTTCTTTCACCTTAACACATCAACAAAACATTATTCCAGATAACAGGCACAAAGAAGCCTGGTCTGAGAACCTCCCTACTAACGCATTTCACCTGAATGCTTCAATAAAACTTTGGCTGTCGATACACTGTTCGACTCTCAACCGGTTCAGCAGGAACCAGCCGAGATTCGAACCGTTAATGGGCGGGCTGAATGTACCCAAATTGATCGATCGATGCCAGATTCGTTTCGATCATCACCAGTTGCTAATATAGTCGCCCCCCGGTGGGAGCAGACAATGGCTCAGCAGGAGACATTTCCCTGTCAGTGTTGATGGGAGAATCGTGCAAATAGTGGTTGCAGGAAAGAAATTTGCACCGTGTATGGCCTGGCCTGCCTTAATTGCCCTGGACAGCATGCAAAAAAAAAAAGCTCGGTCTGAGAACCTCTACTGACGCATTTCAGAATGGGGGGGGGGGGGTGTTCCAAGCATGCACGTGCAGTCAAGAATAAAGTTTTATTGAAACGCTGGGGTCAGTTGTACAGCCAGTCCCATCACTGAGGATTACCCATGAAGAGCGCAGACGAGCGTTATCCGATGCCGGCACCGGAGATTCCAGACACGGATGGATCTGGTGATTTTTTTCAGCAATAAAATCCTGATGGGGTCCTAACCCCTCGGCTCTCCATCCAAGAATAACTGAAGACAATGTTTGGCTTTAGACAGCCATGAGATACAAGATGTGAAGCCCGGCCATTCTTCCGATTATTCACCTTCACTGATGAGCCATGTTGGGGTTACACAATGTTGTTGACATAATCCAGGTTAATGATCGCTCTTCTCCTGCGGCTGCACTCCCTCCCGGCGGGTTGTTTACCGCTGATAACTCGCCAATAAACTTTAGTGCGCTGTTATCTGTGCCCAGCGTTGCCTTGACATTTGGCGCATTCCTCTCCTATCAGACACGTTCCAGGATGGCAGAGAACTTCACCCTCCCAACATACACACACAGATCACATCTGCCCGGGTATAGAGAGTGATCCCAAGCAGGCTGAGCCACCAGACAAAGAAGCTCATCCCCAAAAATAAAACATGCCACCACACAACACCCCCCCCCCCAAACATACACACAGATCTGCACAACCTCCAGCTTCCCTTCAGTCTTGCACGGTTGTACCGGCTCCTCTCCTATACTCCTATGGTTTAATCTGATTCCACTTCACACTGTGAGCTTCTCACAATGTGAGCTTCTCACAATGTGCATTAGAAACTGCAGCAAGTCAGACAGAGACCGTCTCATTTCCTGGCTGGAGAACATCCAGCATCATCTAGCACTTTCTTCCCCAGCCTGACTGTTCCATTTGGCCTGTGCGTATGGCAGCTGGTCTGACAGAAGTCGGCTGTTCGACCAGCTTCTGTTAAAGGCTCCCAATCAGCAACCTTAGCCAATAGCAGAGAGCGCTGACCGGAGGGGCCGTCCCCCTGTCAGAACACAACAGCACAGCAGGGGAGATCGATTGTCGGTCAGGTTTTTTTTCATTCAACTAGATGGGTTGAACGAAAAGAATCTAGTGGTGTGTACTAGGCTTAGACCCCTTTCACACTGCCGCGACTTAAAACTCATGCGATTTTACCACGATTTCAGGGAATGACTGTGTAAACTTGAGGTCTATGGACCTCAACTCGCATGAAAAGGTCAGACCAAAGTAGTATAGGTTTGAAGAAGTCGGCACGACTTGAAGTCGCACATATATGAATGGTTATCATTGGAAATCGTGGGGAATGACTCGTCATGCAACTTTGCAGTTCCAAGTCACAGGACAAGTCGCACAAGTTTTTTTTTTTTTTTTTAAATAAAAAAAACATGTCTATACTTACCTGCTCTGTGCAATGGAATCGCACAGAGTGGACGGAAACCTCCTCTTTTCGGGTCCCCCAGCTGGCGCTCCTGGCTCCTCCTCTGTCCAGTTCCCCCATTGGGAAGGCACTCCCCATGGGGGCACTCATGCGTGCTCGTACCCAAGTCCCTCTGCTGTGTCCATTGACACAGACAAAGGGACTCGGCCCTGCCCCCCGCTCCGTCATCACGGGCTTTGATTGACAGCACTGGGGAAGTTTAGACTTTACAACCCCTTTAAGTGGTAGTAAACTCTGTACTACCACTTGTACCTACAGGCAAAGCCTATAATAAGGCTTCCCTGTAGGTACTGTGACTATCTCCTAAACTTGCAGTTTAGGAGATATTCAGAGTGCATGCAGCTGTTGACATCACCGGCACATGCACTCTGAAGGTCCGGCTTACAGTGCCAGAAACGGCGGCTCCCGCACGCATGTGCAGAAGTGACGTCATCACGTCCCCGGCCAGTCGAACCCTGAAGAAAGACCAGAGGAAAAAGGTCATCCGTCTCAGCGGTGACATCGTGGCCAGTAGAAGGAGCTGTGAGCCCCGAGCGCGTAGCCTGTGCATTCCCCACTATGCTTGGATGCCCGCCCTGCCATGGCGACGTCACTTCCGCTTTCGTGTTCCAGACTGGTCAGTGTGAAGTTTTCTGTCAAGTGGACACTGCAGAGAAACCTGTGACCAGATTCAACACCCCTACACCTCTACGGCCGAGGGAACGTTATCAGAGCATCATCAACATACCCCAGGACACCTCCATCCCTGACGGGCATCTTCACCCAGTGAACCTGTAAGTGTACATTCTACACTAACACTCAATTTACAGTAGGTCTCAGTTGGCGCCTCCCCCCTCCTTATACTCCTTTCTTGCTGACAGAGGTAATGGACACCCTCTGAGGATGGCTGCCTCCTTTTTTCACAATATACTAAGATGTGCGATTAGAGCCACCATTACATTATTAACAAAGGCATCACATCATTCGGAGTGCTGGAATCCCCTCTCTTCTATGAATGGTGACATCGTGGCGCAGGTGGGCTTCATTCTCATGCATACTAGCACATTATGACATTGCCTTGCAGGGTTTTTTTTTTTTTTAATCCCCTGCAGTTTACAACCGCTTTAGGGCGCTGACAAAAACACACTTTCCAAAAAAAAAAAAAAAAAAAAAAAAAAAAAAAAAACACAAAGTGGTGGAGTTCTCCTTTAAATCAGATTGGTTTATTGCATTACCTATTAATCAGATGCAGACCCGTTTGTGTCCAATCATTAAACCAATCTGCCTGCATTCAATCAATAGGTAATGCAATAAACTAATCAGTCTGCATCAATCTGATACATAACACGATAAGCCAACTGATCGATAGGTAATGCGATAAGACAAAAATCGGCCCATTTCTGATAGATAGGAAACCCCTAAAAGAAGGACCAGCCTGCGTCCAATCAATAGGCAACAAGATCAACCAATTGGTCTGTGCCCGATCAATAGAGAACGTTTTACACCAACTGGTCTGCACCTCATTGATAGGCAACGCAGATAAACCAGTTCCGTCTGATCAATATGTAACGCGATACACCAATGGGCCGCTGTTCAAAAGAGAAGTAGCGCAATAAACCGTTCTGCCCGAGTCCAATCAATAGGTAACACAAATAAACCGATCGTCCTGCAATGGGCCATAGCATTCACTAATTTTTCTAAGACCCCCCCATACATTACACACTATTAGATTTTCTGCAGATTTTTGTCTTCAGATTTTCCAAAACCATATAATATGATGTCAAGCCTTAAAGCAGAAGTAAACCCATTGATTGAACAGTTTCAAAAAGCAGTTACATTCCCGGCATGCCGGGAATGCCAACTGTCACATTGGTTGTGCTCTCAACCAAACTGTCAAACCATCCAATGGCTGGTGTAATAACTGATCACATGTGCAGCATCATGGCAGTTGAAGATTAAACAGAGGCCAAGATGGCAGCTTCCTTGCCTGAAAATGATAGGAGGGTTTACTTCCACTTTAAGGCCCCCTTCACACTTGCGCGACTTCAAAGTCGCACGATGTGGCCGCGATTTCAGGGAGACTTGAGGTCTATGAATCCGAACTGGCATCAAAGTTGGACCAAAGTAATGCAGGGACTACTTTGAAGTCGGAATGACTTGAAGTTGTACTAATATGAATGGTTGTCATTGGAAATCATGGGAACGACTTGTCATGCTACTTTGCAGTCCCAAATCGTAGGACAAGTCGTATAAGTGTGAAGGGGGCCTAAGAGTTTCAATTTGTATGCAGTCAGGCAGACCCTGGCACTACATGGTTTTGGTAAATCTGAAGACAAATCTGCAGAAAATCGAATAGTGTGTATAGGGGCTTAAGTGTATTCCATCGGAACTCTGAATCCGGGGGTGAATGTTGTGTGAAAACATTACCATGTAGACCCTCCATGTCATCTGCTGTGCGGGGGATTCTGCGGCTCACGATCGGCACACCAGCTCAGAGTTCCCCTTTAAAACACAGGCAGGAAGTCACGTGCTCACATTCCAACAGACACACGAGTCCCGTGTCAGCTTCCAGCGGGTGTGACACAACACCTAAGGAGAATTAGAAGTGGCAGCGCTGCGATGTGTATTTGCTTGTCTTGGAATGCGATTACGGAAAAATGTGGGCGGCCGGGGGCGGAGCCTGGAGATGGGGTGAGAGCGTTTGGGAAAATATTTTTTTTGCAGATCAAACGTTAACCCCTTGCTGGCGGGAGAGGAGACGGCGAAGACAGGACACTTTATTGTGAGAGTCAACAGGAAGTTTGGGGGGGGGGGGGGGGGATTATACCAAAAAGCGATCGCCCCCCTATAAGGCAGCAATAAAAAGATTTCCCAGCACTCAGCGAAGAGGACCGGTCACATCAGTGACATATACAGGAGGTTCACAAAGTGAAGTTCCCCCCGGACCCCCTCATGTGTGCGCCAACAATGCCATGCAGCTCATTCATTTATAAAAGCTCCATCGCTGGTTGAGACCTGTATGGCAGAGAGTACACAGAGCAAACATACCAAAGATTACCCCGGACCCCCCCCCCCCCCCCCCCCCATGTGCTCCAACACAGAAAAAAAAAAAAGACAACGGGCATGCAGCTCATTCATTTATAGCAGCGCCATCCCTAGACCCCAACATCCTTGGCATGTTTGCTCTGTGTACTTTTTGCCATATAGGCCCCCAATGATGTACCGTATATACTCGAGTATAAGCCGAGTTTTTCAGCACATTTGTTTGTGCTGAAAATGCCCCCCTCGGCTTATGCTCGAGTCACCTTTTTGCGCCTGATCTCCCGGACTTTTGGGACCCGGTATCGGCCAGCCGTAGGTGTCCTGGACCCCAATCTTGGCACACATGTAGCCCCATTTCTCCTCTACAAAAGTGCAAAGTTTGTTGTCTGGGGGGGACCTACGACAGGGGAGCACCGATTTTTTCAAAGCCGGGCACCCCTTCCATAGACTCCTATGTTAAAAGTCAGTCTAGTCATGGACACAGTGAGGCATGGGCACAGTGAGGCATGGGCACAGTGAGGCATGGGCACAGACACCCTAGGCTTATACTCGAGTCAATACGTTTTCCCCCCGTTTTTTGTGGTAAAATTAGGTGCCTCGGCTTATATTCGGGTCGGCTTATACTTGAGTATATACGGTAAATACTATAAATTAACGAGCTGCATGCCATGTTTTTGCTGTGTTGGAGCACAAGGGGTCCAGGAAGAGTTCCTGGTGTGTTTTGATGCATATATATTATTTTCTATATATAGATCCCAGTGATGTCACTTCTATAGATTGATGAGCCTATTGGGGGGCGGGGATGAGCTTCTGGTATGTTTGCTGTATAGGCCCCCAGTGGAGAAGCCACTGTAAATTAAAGCGGGGCTCCAGGGCTTCTTCAGCGGAACAAAAAAAAAAGTCAGCAGGTACAAACACTGTAGCTGCTGACTTTTATTATTAGGACACTTGCCTGTCCAGGGATCCAGCAGTGTCTTCACCCCCAGCCGATTTTTTAGTCAGCTCTCGGGGGCTGCTGCTGCCATCTTGGTTAAGCCTTGTGGCTTTACAGCCGGTTCCCTACTGCTCATGCACTAAGCATGCTGCACTTTGTGAATGGCCCAGCGGCGGAGGAAGGGGCGAACTTCTGGGTGAGTTCCCCGCAGCAAGGTCAGCTAGAAGTGGGAGCAGGTACTTGTCAAAACCAGGTACCCGCTCCCCCCCCGAAAAGTGCCAAATGCGGCAAAGGCAAATAAGTGGGGCTTCCCATTTTTGGGTGGAGCTCCGCTTTAATGAGCTGCATGTCATGATTTCTTATTGCTGTGTTGGAGCACATAAGGGGTCCAGGATAAGTTCCTGGTGTGTTTTGCTCCATGTATAATTTTCTTTATAGGCCCCAGTGGTGTCACTATATAGATTTAAGTGTTACTAAACCCCAGGACCCTGCATTCACTATATCTGGTCTCCCACAGTACATCAGCAGTATATAGCAGCGTTGTGACTTCTATCAGTGTCTGGGTAAAGCTTGTAGGAGGAGTTCAGTCTCCTCTGACTGTCCTTTGAATCTGTAGGACCCATGGCCCTCTGTCTGGACAGTGCTGATTGGCCTGTGCTGATCACATGCACTAAACCAAGGGAAAAAAAAAAAAAAAAAAAAAACAACCTCTAGCATTATACACCAAACTGAGCATGTGCAGAGTGACTCCAAGGCTCTGTACTATCAGCAGATGGATTGGGGGACTGTGGAAGAAGGGGAGGATCAGAGAAGACAGGATCAAACAGCCTTTTTACACAATGCGGAGGATTAACCCCTTAGGTTCCACAGTGAGTATAACAAGCATGCTTTACTGCATATATAGACTGAGGTTACCTTTGTGGGTTTAGTAACACGTTATAGAGCAGCACGTCAGTGTCTCTATTTTGTTGTGTTGGAGCACACCTGAGGGACAGGGGGTGAGCGTCTGGTAGGTTTGTTCTGCGTACTCATTGCTATATAGACCCCAGTGGTGGCACTGCTATAAATTGAGGCCTACACAGCAAATAATACACTGTGCTCACCCCCCCCCCCCCCCCATGTGTGCTCCAACACAGCAAAAAAGGCACTGGCATGCAACTCATCTACTTTCAGGAGTGACATCCCTGGGGTCTATATAGCAAATAATATACATACAGCAAAACACACCAGGAATTTACCCCAGTTTCTTCATGTGTGCCCTAAACACAGACAACAGCATGCAGTTCATCAATTTATACCATAGACATGACTGGGGCCTATATAGCATGGAGTACATAGAGCAAACATACCGGAGCTTACCCCGGACCCCTCATATGTGCCTGAACACAGCAAAAAAGAAAAAGGTCATGCAGCCCATTCATTTATAGCAGTGACATCACAACGTTTTCACAATAAGCTTTTATCCCGGAACCCTTCATACGTGCTTCAGCATGGAAGAAAGGAGACATTCACAGTTCAATCAATCTATAGCAATAGAGTGGAGTGAAGCTCTAGGGCAGGGATCTGCAATTAGCGGACCTCCAGCTGTTGCAAAACTACAAGTCCCAAGCCATCATGCCTCTGCCTCTGCCTCTGGGTGTCATGCTTGTGGCTGTCAAGAGTCTCGCTAGGCCTCATGGGACTTGTAGTTCAACAGCTGGATGTCTGCTAATTGCATATCCCTGCTCTAGGGAAAGATCCACCAATCTCAACGTCTGTGGGGTAATCCCAGCACACACGATCACATGACCCTCCCCCTCACTGCGATCATACCGCCAACTGGCAGGGCATGCTGGGAAGTGTAGTTCTGGCAGAGGTATAGGAGATTGGAGGTAGCGACCAGCAGGTATAATGTGAGGGGGGAGGGGGGGCAAATGGATAACGATTTCAGAAAACGTCCAATCAGATCACCCTGCAGCACATGCGGCATGGTTTGTGATTGGTGACAGTAAAGTGAAGACGTGGAATCTGTTGGAAAGTGAGAGAACCCATTGAGTTTTTAGTCCAATCAAATTTGGACTGAAAAAAATATAAAAAAAAAAAAAAAAATCGCTGTAGGGAGTGCGGGAAATGCTGGCTTCCCACCATCTCACAGAGGATACTCCCACCACGTCGGCGATCGATGCGTCCCCAGCAGACGGGGTGTCGTCTTCTACTGTTTATTCCAAGGGATCAACTGTTTGTGTAAGATAAAGATTTCAGCTGAGCTTTTCCCACGTATTTATCACCAACCACACGCCCCGCGCCGAATCCGGAGACATGACGGTGGAGGAAATCCACGCTAGTCCACAAGGAGGGAGGGCCATCTCCCCACCACCAAAATCACCAACTGATAGAAAGATGGCTGCAGAGAGAGTTCCCCGTTTATTCAAAAAAAAAAAGTTCAAAAAAAAGGCATTTAATATATTTAAAAAATGCAGCTTTCATTAGAATAACCCCTGGAGATCCTGCCATGGCAGTCCTTGTTCTGGCACTTCCTGTGATAGGGTGACAACACTCTGCCCCCTTTCTCCCCACTGCTTTCCTGCGTTGTCAAACTTCCAATGGAGACAACGATCGGCCGTTTCAAACACGCATTACACAGACATAAGGAGAAACCCTCCCTGAGAAACGCCATGAAGCTTTCAGTGGAATGCATGGAGGCCAGAAGTGGCTGCAAAAAGGCTGCAGGAGATCAGCAGTGAGTGATGAGGTGTAACAAAGAAAGGACATTTAAGTTTCCTCGGTGTATCACAACTGCAATGTCATTCAGTTTAGGTGAACATAAACAGACGGGAACTTTTATTGATATTACAATGCGCTTCTACATTGGAAGCTTCATACATATTCAGGAGTGGCGAGAATTGTCCACAAAGCAGGCGACGTTCATAAAAACGACCCCCGCACATCCCAACCAGCCCGGGAACAATACGCTGGAAAACATTAGATCTCACCACACACGTCACAATTTAATAATGTTAGCGCTAAAAGAGATTGTAGAAACCACTATGTAGTGCAGGGCCCGCCTGGCTGGATAGATTCGGTTAGTCCTCATATTACATTGTTTTAGTAATTCTAAAAAGCTAATTATTCAGAGATTAGAAGGATAGATTGTCACAAGTATGGTGACCATAGGTGTGCGCACGGGGGGGGGCTGTGTCTGGGCACATGCTGATCATTCCATGCAGCTCCCCCTGCTGGCTGCCCCCATCCCTCCTCTCCTACCTGCTGCAGGCACACAGGGGGATGTTTTCAAATATGTAATTTTCCCCTTTCCTGAATGAACACTGAGTGATCAGTACCGGTCACTAACTGTGTCCATTCATAACTGAAGCATAGTAAGCTATTACTATGCTTCAATTTGTAAAATGAGCAGGAAGCCGCTCAGCACAGAGCACTTCCCATTTATTGGCTGTCCAGTGCAGAGAAAGGGAGTGGGGAATTCCCGTCCTTTTCTTGGTCTAATAAGCGAGTCAGAAGTCTGTTGAGAACCCTGTTATTTCACCAATGGGGCTCAAAAAAAAAAAAAGTATACAATTAAAATAAAAGATAAAAAGTACTGACACCATCCAGTCCAATCCTAATGCAACAGGTTGTGCACAGCTATGAAGGGGACTGTTCAATTTATTATTCTTCTTAAATCATTTATTATAATTAAAGTGATTGTAAAGGCAATTTTTTTTTTTTTAAATAACAAACATGTCATACTTACCCTCCTCTGTGGAAGGGTTTTGCACAGAGCAGCCCCAATCCTCCTTTTCTGGGGTCCCTTGGTGGCACTCCTGGCTCCTCCTCCACATCGAGTGCCCCCCGCGGAGAGTGTGCATTTCATGGTGGCACTCGTGCGGGCGCGCTCCCGAAGTCCTGCAGCTGCGTCCATCGACACAGAAAGCAGGACTCAGCCCCACCCCCCTGATGCTATCAATCTATCCAATGAGGACACCGGCTGGAGCTACTGTGCTCGCCCCCGTCACTGGAACGATCGGGCTCAGGTAACAAACGGCGGCGGGGGGGGGGGGTCTTGCAGTGCAGAAGGTGTTTTGCCTTAAAGCGGAGCTCCACCCTAAAGTGGAACTTACGCTCATCGAATTCCTCCCCCCCTGCGGTGCCACAATTGGCACCTTTCGGGGGGGGGGGGGCAGATACCTGCAGGTATTTGCACCTACTTCCGGGCATAGATTCTGCGGGGACCTGCGGGTAGTGCGTCAGTCCCCCCCCCCCCCGTTGTGTTCTGGGAAACACTCGGCTCCCAGAACACAGCGGGGACTGTGAAAGACGCGCATGCGCATTAAGGAACCGGGCAGTGAAGCCGCAAGGCTTCACTTCCCGATTCCCTCACCGATGGTGGTGGGGGCAGCCGAGAGATGAGCGATTGCTCGTCTTCTGCTGCCGACGTCGCTGGACTCCAGGACAGGTAAGTGTCCATTTATTAAAAGTCAGCAGCTGCAGTATACTATTTGTAGCTGCTGGCTTTTAATATATATATATATATATATATTTATTTATTTTTACGGCGGAGCTCCTCTTTAATGTATTAAGGTGAAAAACCGTGAAAGTTTACAACTCCTTTAAGTTATTCATTATTAAAATCTTAATCATGTTAGTTACACCAAATGATCTTTAGAAGGAGATACTTGAATGTTCCTCAGAGGCAAAAAAGAGCGTGATTTATAATGGATAAATATGGCCGCTGGATCTGGATTTATAATCCGAGTCCCCCAAAAACTTTGCTGTGCCAACATAATATACCCCGACCACTCCTCACATGACCCCCCCCCCCCCCCCCCGAAATAAAGTTGTGAAACAGTGCTAACATCTTGTGAGATGACGGAATGAGAATGAAAAAAATCTCTTTAGAGATCAAATCAACTCCGGATGAAGAGAAGGCGGACACAGACTGATAAATTCCCCTCCCCCAGATAATGCAGGTAGGTAGCAGGTCCCCATGATTACCCCTGCACCCTCCAATTGTGCGCCTGTAGGTTTCCTTTTTATATTTTTATTTTGGATTTAAATAAACAAATGTACTTTTGAGAGACTGAATTTTCACAATATGGTCTAAATTTATATATAGGATTAATGGATTTTCATTAACCTCGTCACATATTGTGGATATACATTTACTGGGTTACGCTGCACTATATAGGTTTAGTTTACCTCGCTCAGCCGTAACCCCCCAGCTCTGCCGATCCCTCGCTCAGCCACAACCCCCCAGCTCTGCCGATCCCTCGCTCAGCCGTAACCCCCCCAGCTCTGCCGATCCCTCGCTCAGCCGTAACCCCCCCAGCTCTGCCGATCCCTCGCTCAGCCGTAACCCCCCAGCTCTGCCGATCCCTCGCTCAGCCGTAACCCCCCAGCTCTGCCAATCCCTCGCTCAGCCGTAACCCCCCAGCTCTGCCAATCCCTCGCTCAGCCCGTAACCCCCCAGCTCTGCCAATCCCTCACTCACAAGTCTTCTCTCTCGTCTTACCTTCCACACCTTATGTTCCGTCTGCTAACTGCTCCACTCTAGTCCGGACCCCACTCACCTACCTGCTGCTCCACACCAGATGTGACATCTGCACCAGACACTCCCAGAATATATATATATATATATTTTACACACACACACACACACACACACACACACACACATTTTATATATAAAAATAATGGTTTCCTGCAGTACGGCTCTGACTGGAGGAAGAGAGCAGATCTCAGAAATATGAAGTCCGTGTGAATACAAGAAATCATGGTGTAGCGCTCTCCAGCAATTCACTGGACTCAGCGCATCCTGAATAATGATACTGGAGCAGCGGACCGACCCTCTTAAAAATCTATTTTGCCCCGCTGTGGCTCGGAGGAGGGGAGGACGTGAGCCGAGATAATAATGGCCGGCTTGCTCGGTGATCGCCCGCGTACGCTGGAATCTGCATTGTTGCTTGGCAGGAACCACAGAGAATTCACAAAGCAAACAGTTTGTTTTGTGTTCCTCCGCGGCCTTCCGGAGAAAGATTTCCGAGCCAAGCAAATTCATATATCCCCCGTCTGTCCTCTGACACCAACGTGACCGATTTATGGCCCCAAAAACTGCTAGACCGAGGGGGGGGGGGGGGGGGCGGAAAAAGATGAACACATACTATACAGCACAAAGAGGGGTTATACACAGCAAAGACAATGGCATGCAGCTCCACAATTTATAGCTGTGACATCACCAGGGCCTACAGAAAGTATTCACAGCACTTCATTTTTTCCACAAATTTTATGTTAAGTTATTCCAATATACATTACATTCATTATTTTCCTCAAAATTCTACAAACAATACCTCATAATGACAACGTGAAAGAATTATTAAAAATGAAAAAAGAAAAAGAAGAAAAGTATTGACAGCTTTTGCTCAAAACTTTGTTGAAACTCCTTTGGCACCAATTACAGCCTCAAGTCTTTGTGAGTATGATGCTACAAGCTCGGCACACCTATATTTGGGCATTTTCTCCCATTCTTATTTGCAGGACCTCTCAAGCTCCATCACGTTGGATGGGGAGCATCGGTGCAAAGCCATTTTCAGATCTCTCCTGAGATGTTCAGTCGGGTTCAAGTCTGGGTCACTCAAGGACATTTACAGAGTTGTCCTGTAGCCACCCCTTTGTTATCTTGTCTGTGTGCTTAGGGTCGTTGTCCTGTTGAAAGATGAAACTTCGCCCCAGTCTGAGGTCCAGAGCGCTCTGGAGCAGCTTTTCATCAAGGATGTCTCTGTACATTGCTGCATTCATCTTTCCCTCGATCCTGACTAGTCTCCCAGTTCCTGCCGCTGAAAAAGATCCCCAAATAGAGTTGCCATCCCTTTAAAACCGAACACATATGAATTACACAGGTTCTCTGGCTGATTAAGGTGGTAATTAAACTCACTAACCTGCATTAAATTAGTCTCAGAACCTGTGTAATTCATATGTGTTCGGGTTTAAAGGGATGAGGTGGCAACCCTATCCCCAAAGCATGATGCTGTCACCACCATGCTTCACTGTAGGGATGGTATGGGGCTGGTTTTTCCTCCAGATGACGCTTGCCATTCAGGCCAAAGAGTTCAATCTTTGTTTCATCAGACCAGAGAATTTTGTTTCTCATGGTCGGAGAGTCATTCAGGTGCCTTTTGACAAACTCCAGGTGGGCTGTCATGTGCCTTTTACTGAGGAGTGTCTTCCGTCTGGCCACTTCCCCATACAGGTCTGATTGGTGGAGTGCTGCAGAGATGATGGTTCTTCTGGAAGATTCTCCTCTCTCCATAGAGAAACACTGGAGCTCTGTCAGCGTAACCATCAGGTTCTTGGTCACCTCCCTGACTAAGGTCCTTCTCCCCCAATCACCGTTTGGCCGGATGGCCCACTCTAGGAAGAGTCCTGGTGGTTCCAAACTTCTTCCATTTACCGATGGAGGTCCCTGTGCTCATTGGGACCTTCAATGCTGTAAACATTTTTTTGTACCCTTCCTCAGATCTGTGCCTCCATACTATCCTGTATCGGAGGTCTACAGACAATTCCTTGGACTTCATGGCTTGGTTTGTGCTCTGACATGCACTGTTAACTGTGGGACCTTATATAGACAGGTGTGTGCCTTTCCAAATCATGTCCAATCAACTGAATTTACCACAGGTGGACTCCAATCAACTTGTAGAAACATCTCGAGGATGATCAGTGGAAACAGGATACACCTGAGCTCAATTGTTAGTGTCCTAGCAAAGGCTGTGAATACTTATGTACATGGGATTTTTTTGTTTTTTTATTTTTAATAAATTTGCAAACATTTCAAAAACAAAACTTTTTACGTTGTCATTATGGAGTATCGTTTGTAGAATTTTAAGGAAAATAATGAATTTAATCCATTTTGGAATAAGGCTGCAACATAACAAAATGTGGAAAAAGTGAAGCTATGTGAATACTTTCCGAATGCACTGCATATAGCAATGCATACACAGACTTTACACAGCATGTGTGGAGGTGGAACCTTTGCTAGAACGCCCTCTGAAAAGTGTGGTCACCCTTCTTATACTATGCAGCTGTACAGCATAGGACAACAAGGGGTCATACACCACAAATAAAGACAATGGCATGCAGCTCCTCAATTTATAGCAATGACATCACCAGGGCCTAGATAGCAATGAATACAAAGAGTTGACACAGTGGGAGCTTACTCTGGACCCCTTATGTATGGGAGGTGGAACTTTGGATAGAAGAATGACAATGGCATGCAGCTCCCTAATTTCTAGCAGTGACATCACCAGGGCATATATAGCAATTAAAACACAGTTCACAAGCCGGGGATTATATCTCAGACCCCTCGGAGGATGTGTGGAGGTGGAACTTTGGATAGAATAACACTGAAGAGGGTCACCCACCTTATGCTATGCAGCCATAAACCATTATAAAAAGGGGCGTGCACAGATGGGGAAGAAAAAAAAAAAAAAAAGGGACAATGGTATGCAGTTCCTCAATTTAAAGCAGTGACATTACTGGGGTCTATATAATTGAGTAAAGCAAACACACTAGATTCTTATCCTGGACACCTGATGGGTGCCCCAAACAGCAAAAATAAAAAATAAAAAAAAAATAAAAAATAAAAAGTAGGAGAATGGCATGCATCTCTTCAGTTTATAGCAAAGACATCACCAGGGCTTATATAGTAATGAAAACACAGTTGACACGGTGGGAGTTTACCTCGGACCTCTCATGTGCTCCAAACAAAGCATAAGTCAATAAACATGCATCTCCTCAAGTTTACCCCAGACCCCTTCTTGTGTGCTACAAACGTCGCTAAATGACATGCAGCCCCTCAATTTATAGGAGTGACATTACTGGGGTTTATAAAGTAACGAATGCAAAAAAAAAAAAAAAAAAGAAGAAGTTTACACCATAGAGCTTACCATGGACTCTTCACGTGTGCTACAAACAGCAACATGAGGCAATAACATGCAGCTCCTCAATTTACTCCAGGTCTCGTTAGCGGTGTTTGTAGCACACGAGACAATGGCAAGCAGCTCCTCTTTTTTTTCTGACAACACTGGGTACCTCACACCAGAGACTACCCCAGACCCCTCATGTGTGAAGATGGAATGTTAGCTATGGCAACTTCCTAATAATGGCCATGGAGGGGCGGGTTGGGGGCGTAACTTCATATTAATTGTCATGGAGGGGCACGCAACTTCCCATTAAAGGCCATGGAGGGGCGGGCGCAACTTCCCAATAATGGACATGGAGGAGCGGGTTGGGGGCGTAACTTCCTATTAATGGCCATGGAGGGGCGGGCGCAACTTCCTATTAATGGCCATGGAAGGTCATGGTCAGGGGGGTACAGATGTGGTCATGTAGTAGAATACACACACACACACACTATATACGCCGAGTTTTTCAGCACATTTTTTTGTGCTGAAAATGCCCCCCTCGGCTTATACTCGTCACCTTTTTGCACCTGATCTCCCGGATTTTGGGGACCCGGTACAAGCTAGCCGTAGGTCACACATGTAGCCCCAGTATTCCTCTACAAGTGTGCAAAGTTTGTTATCTGGAGGACCTACAGTCTGGGAGCAACGATTTTTCAAAGCCGGGCATCCCTTTCCATAGACTCCTATGTTAAACGGTAATTTCTCTGGTAAATTTGGGGACCCATTGCTGGCCGGTCGTAGGTTCCCTGGACCCGAAACTTGGCACACATGTAGGTCCATTTCTCCTCTACAAGTGTGCAAAGTTTTTTGTCTGGAGGACCTACAGATTTTTCAAACCCAGGCACCCCTTCCATAGACTCCCATGTTAAAATGTCAGTCTAGTCATGGGCACAGTGAGGCATGTACATGGACACCCTAGGCTTATACTCGAGTCAATATGTTTTCCCATTTTTTTTGTGGTAAAATTTTAGGTGCCTTGGCTTATATTTGGGTCGGCTTATACTCGAGTATATACGGTGTGTATATATATATATATATATATATATATATATATAAAAATATAAAGAAATAAATAATGTGACCATACTGAGATTTAGTGTTCAGGCCACAGTTGCTGTTTTTCCCTGGTGACCCCCCCCCCAAAGTTGAATTGCTCGTCTCCACACAAACTGCAATCCCAGAGCAGAGATGGGTACGTCTGTACTGCACTCGTACAATGTCATCTGCTGGGGCTGCGCTGGGTTTTCCAGCCCCGGTAGAATTCACAGGGGCCACCATACCAGATCGCACGCAAAGCATTTTCCACAAAGACAACAACCCGGAGATGGAACGTTTGAGGTCCGCTGTGGAACGCCGGCTTCAAAGCCCCCGGCAGCTATGCGGACAAGTCGCGGCATGACAGGAGGCCGGCTGCTCCCCCCCCCCCCCCCCCGTGTTTATTCTGAGCAGAATTCGTCTAATTTCAGTCCTGTGACTCCAGACGGGAGAGATAATGACGGCTTTATGCAGAATAAATAAAGCTTTGTGGCTTGTGAATTAAAGACGGCAGGCTCCAGGGAAGGAGGGGGTGAGACACCATGAATCGTGAACGCCCGGCGGTAACTGCTTCCGCTAAAAAGGCACAAATATGTAATTACAGTGCAGGCCCAGAGTCTGCTGTACAGAGGAGCCAACCCGGACCTTTTGTATCCATGTACAATATAAAACATCAGACCCACCACTCTCCAACCATTGCCAGAACCTCAAGGAAAGGAAGGGGGTGAGACCAAGACTACGCATGCTTGGAAACGGGGGGGGGGGGGGGGGGGGGAACAAACAAAAAAAATAAAAAACACACACACACTTACATTACTTCTGAAGTTGTATGAGAATTTTCGTAACCTATTGGTTTTCAAAAGAAGACTAGCATGCAAAAAAACTTTTTTTTTTTTAAATGTGGTGATCATTTGTCCGATTATGTCATTGTGTGTATAATGCTTAAGTCTTAGCAAAGCTTTATTGTTCAGGACAAGATCACAAAGATCCACCCAGGCCCTCACTGACACGTTTCACCTGGAAAAAGGCTTAAAAACTTAGCAAACCTTTATTGTTCCAGACCTTCCTCAGCTGGCATGCTTCACACAGAAAGGGCTTCATCTTAGCAAAGTTTTATTATTCAAGACAAGATCCACACTGACGCGTTTCACCTGGAAAGGCTTAGTCTTGGCAAACCGTTATTGCTCTAGACCGGCTTTTAAAAAGGTTCTCCCAGACCTTTCTCAGCTGGCATGCTTTACCCAGAAATGACTTGGTCCTAGGAAAGCTTTACCATCCTAGACATGATCTCAAAAGGCCCCCCCAGACCCTCAGCTAACACATTTTAAGCGAAGCCCATAGTGAAACGCATCAGTTTATGAGGGGGGGGGGTTTGGGCAGACCTCGTGTGATCTTGTTCAGATCAAAGCTTAAATTTGAGTGTGTGGTTCTTCTATTGGTTGCACATGGGGGAGTGCTGATGATCTTCATTCGGCCCGTACCCCCTCCCCTCTACACAGACGTTGGACTAAGGGCTTGGGAGCGGCGGCTTTCCTTACTGCACATCAGCAGATTGATCAACGATTGTGTGTGGAAGAAAACACAAAATGAATAGAATGTGTGCGAGATCTATATATATATATATATCACTGCGTAAATTGACTGCACTATACAAGTAGTTGCAATAAATATTTAACACTGATCTCTTCTACACAGAGGAACTGTAACATGTATGAGGTTACTGGAGGGACCTAGAAGACATTCCATGAAATACTGACCAACTATAGGTGGGATGACAGAGTGGGGGGGGGTATTCTATTTTTCTGCAAGTCACTCCAACATGAAGATAATTAAGCAATTGAGTTTGCCACTTTGTTGCAAGGAATAGAAATCCTGGACAAACTGAACCGGTCACCAAGTGAAAAATGACAATTATGACATGGTGCAAATCCCCAACAGGAAGACAAAATCAAACCGCCGCACACCAGTACAGCCTGAGTGCAGAATCCATACATGTGGCTTTAGTCCGATTCCATCCAGGCCATGTCCCCAATTAACTTTGCTCCACCCACAGAGCCTATTTATGACCAAGCCCCGTGGGTGGGGCAAAACGCGTCAGTGGAGTAGCCTGGATAGAGCCATAGAGCCAGGCTGAAACCATGTTCGATTCTGAATTTGGGCTGTGCTGGTGTGTGACTTTCTTCCTCCTAGAAGCGTCAGCACAGAGCCAGGACAGGCTTTTATTTTTTTCCACCTGCACACAACAGTGGGAGTCACTGGATGTCTTGAAAGGTTTGTCTAGAGCAGTGCCTCGAGCTATGCATAGTCACGCTTCCGTGACAGTTGAAGGTTCATGGCAGGAAAATCTAAATACGTTCCATCACTACTCCCATCATATTGTCCATTTTAAGGATAATAAAAAAAAAAAAATGGCCATTGGTGTGCTCGGTGCTTGTCTGAGGAACCCCCAACTATCTGACTATTACCAAAAGGTCAAATAATGACTACACAGAGCTAGGACAGAATACAGTACTCTGATTGGCCGAGTCACTCTCCCGTGTTTATATATATATATATATATAATATATCTCTCTCTCGGAGACACATTTTCCAGGCTCCGCCTATCTACAGTTGCCTTCACAAAGGGGGGGCCCTCACCTTTCTGTGGGGTGTTTAATGTACATTGTCAGGTCCAGCAAGGGGAATGACACTTCATGGCATTGCAGTCCATTTTTCTATACAATACTATCCATCTATAAACTGAATTCTCAGAGTAGATGAGAATTCTGGGATATCTGTAAACTGGAGCTTTATCAAATATTTCCAGTTGTGGGAATGGGGGGTAAATGCATGATACAAACATTATAAATTTAGGTTGCAGTTCAGTGAGTAAAATAATCATTTGATCCCCATGCAAAACATGACTTAGTAATTGGTGGAGAAACCCTTGTTGGCAATCACAGAGGTCAGACGTTTATTGTAGTTGGTTACCAGGTTTGCACACATCCCAGGAGGGATTTTGGTCCACTCTTCACAGATCTTCTCTAAATCCTTGAAGTGTATGTAAAACCTGATTCATGAAATTTGAGCTGGGCACATATCTCTGCAGTGTTTTCTTATCTGTCTTCAAAGCACTATGTCCTGTGGCTGTCTCCTCATCCGTTCTTCTGTTATCAGCATGATAACTTTTGACAAGTTCTCCGTCAACTGAGATAAAAGCAGCCTGAGTTTTGTGTTGGGGAGGGTGTTATAAATAGATTAGCAGTGTGCTGAACTATTCAATGAACAGCTCTGAAAGTCTCTACCTATGAGGAGAGGGGGTGTGTGCGCCTTTCCTCCAATCAGCTGTCTTGGCTGTATGCCCAGGCTTCACTGCAGTGCTGAACAGGAAGAGAAAATCAAAACACAATCTGAACTTTCTAAAGAATATATAAAAAGATGAAGACAGCAGATATACATGCAAGACTTATGTAGGGAGATTTTTTTCATCCCTGTGTATCATCTGAGGCTGTCCACGTCCCTGGGTATATGTGAGTGTTTACATCCACTTTAAAGGTTTCTCGGCTGTTGCTTGGTCAAAGTTTCAGCTCCCTCCATAAATGTTCTATAGGATTAGGTCTGGAGACTGGCTAGGCCACTCAATGACTTTAATGCACTTTTTCTTGAGCCACTCCTTTGTTGCCTTGGGGGTATGTTTTGGGTCATTGTCATGCTGGAAGACCCATCTTCAGTGTTCTGGCTGAGGGAAGAGGGTTCTCATCCAAGATTTTACAAACATGGCCCCGTCTCATCTGCCCACAGCACTTTCTCTCAATCCTTCTCTGAATCATTTAGATGTTCATTGGCAAACTTTAGAGACCAAAATGGAGCTCTTTGGCATTAACTCGACTCGCCATGTTTGGAGGAAGAAAATTGTTGACCATGACCCTAAGAACTAGGGATGCACCGAAATGTCGGCCGCCGAAACATATCGGCCGAAAACTGCCTTTTTGACAAATTGCCGAAAGCGAAAAATGCCCGATAATGGAGCCGAAAATGGGGCGGGGCCTGGGCGGAGCTCCCCGCACCTGGTGCCGCCCATTACGGGGGTGTCCTATAGCGCAGAAGAGAAAGGAGAGCCGCCGCCGCGTTGATTAGAGCGCCGGGAACATAACAGCTTTAATTTCAATAGCTGTGTGTTCCCCGCGGCACACCGTCACATACAGCCCTTCCCCCTTGTCCGGGGAACTTTGATAGACAGATCACCCATCCCAGGATTGGACGGGTGATCTGTCTATCAAAGTGCCCGGACAAAGAGGAGGGGCTGTATGTGACGCCGCGCCGCGGGGAACACACAGCTATTGAAATTAAAGCTGTTATGTTCCCGGCGCTCTAATCAACGCGGCGGCGGCTCTCCTCCCTCTTCCCCTGCACTGGGGACACAGGCTGGCTAACTGGCTGCACTGGGAATTTTGGTCCACCCATAATGGTATAGACACTGATCAGCCGGAGGTGTATAATGAGATCCTATAGGAATTCTGGGAGTTTTAGTACATGAACAGTTGTGTACGTGGAGCAGTAAGGACTGTGTAGAGCTTTGGGAATTCTGGGTCTTGTAGTCCACTGAAAGATGCACTGGGGACACAGGCTGACTAACTGGCTGCACTGGGGACACAGGCTGGCTGCATCTGACGGGCACTGGTGAGGCTGCCATGATCTCTTGTATCATGTCTGCAGTCTGACCATCTCCTGTACCATGTCCCCAGTCTCTGACCATCTCCTGTATAAAAATATTTTTTAAAAACAGTCACATTCGGTATCGGCACCAAAAAAAAAAAAACCATTCGGTGTATCCCTACAGTCAAGCACAGAGGTAGAAATCTTTGGGGCCGTTTGTCTGCTAAAAAAAAAAAAAAGGTACAGGCCAACTTTGCCGCATTGAGGGACCAATGGACGGGACCATGTATGGTATAATCTTGGATGAAAACCTTCTTTCCTCAGCCAGAACACTGAAGATGAGTCTTTCAGCATGACAATGACCCAAAACATACCTTCAAGGCAACAAAGGAGTGGCTCAAGAAGCACATTAAAGGGGAGTTCCACCCTTTTTTTATGTTTATTAAAAGTCAGCAGCTACAAAAAGTGTAGCTGCTGGCTTTTAATAAACATACACTTACCTGTTCCACTGTCCAGCGCCGCGCCGCATGGAGCTCCGCTCCTCTCCCCCCCTTCTCCGCCGGCGCTTCCATTCATTGTGTGGGCACCCAGCCGTGACAGCTTTCGGCTTCACGGCCGGGCACTCACTGCGCATGCGCGAACGGCGCAGCGCTCTCTGAATGGACAGGCGATCGCCTGGGACCTGTCACGTCCCAGGTGATCGCCTACAGGGAGGGGCCGCCACAAGGCGATATGACGTATCGCCTAGGCGAGCCCAGGGCGGAAGGAGGAAGTGGGACAGGAAGTCCCACTCCTACTGAAGCCCCCACTCCCCCCCCCAAAAAAATTACATGCCTAATGTGGCATGTAAGGGGGCGAGGAGTGTATAAAGCGGAAGTTCAAAATTTGGGTGGAACTCCGCTTTAAAGGTCATGGAGTGGCCTAGCCAGTCTCCAGACCTTAATCCGATAGAAAATTTATGGAGGGAGCTTAAAACTTCAAATTGCCAAGCGACAGCCAAGAAACCTTAAGGATTTTGAGAAGATCTGTAAAGAAGAGAGTGGACCAAAATCCCTCCTGAGATGTGTGGAAACCTGATCACCAACTACAAGAAACATCTTACCTCTGTGCTTGCCAACAAGGGTTTCTCCACCAATTACCAAGTCATATTTTGCTTGGGGATTAAATAAATTAATTATTTTACTCACTGAACTGCAACTCAATTTATAACATTTGTATCATGTGTTTTTTTCTGGATTTTTGGTTGATATTCTGTCTCTATCATTGAAAATACACCTATGATAAAAATGATAGACCCTTCATTTCTTTGTAAGTGGGCAAACATACAAAATCTGTAGGGGATCAATTATTTTCCTCACTGTGAAACGCCATGGTGATGGAGTATGGGGCAACCAGTGTATGGCTCCTCACATACTTGGGTTACGCAAAGCAATTTCCCCAATGTGCTGGAAAATCTTTGTACGAAGTGGAGCAGATCCTTTTTAAACTTCGAGTAACCGGGGGCCTGTCCATCTATGGTCAACCCAAAAGTCCAATTTGCAGGATTATCACTCTGTTGGTCAGAATGCTAGCCAAACCCTCAGCCACCTTTTCCTTAGAGTGGCTCATATATGATGATGCTCCATGGCTGCTCTCCAAAAGGAAAGGGTGTATATAAAAAAAAAAAAAAAAAAAAGCCCTGGAATTCCAGCAATTCTGGTGTCTGCAGATTCCTGGACAGGCAGCTACCGTAGCCGTGGAGGGGTTAATGCAGTGGCCACGGCGGCCTGGAATGCGCTCATGTGGACCGATTGTGTTTGCCTGGCTGAACGTGCTCTTTGTGAGCTGAATTCTCCATTGTAGACAAGGCTCGTCCTATGACCTCAAACAGCTCGCTGGCTGAAAGGAATTCTTCTGGGGAGGGGGAGAGAAAAAACCTCCCCAGTCCGGAGATCAGGCCTGTGCTCCTCTCTCTGGAAATTTCGTAAATATTTCCAACGTGCGCACATTCAGACGTGAGAGCACCCTGCGGGAACTAGTGGCCATTCCCAGGACAAAGAGAAGTGCCAGACCACGCAAAGGCATCTTCATTTTTCCCAAAAATTACTTTATTTTATCCACCAATTAAGCTTGTGGGGTGTGCAAAGAACATGAGGACGTTCATTGGATGTATTGATGGAGCCAGCCTAACCCCAACCTTTCCTGTGCCAGGGATCAACGCCTACATCTTTTTCTGTGCCTGGGGTCATCACATACACCTTTCCAGAGCCATTATGTACAACTTTCTTGTGCCCAGGGAAATCGTGCACACCTTTCAGCTATGAGTAAGCATCTATCTTTGATGTGAAACGCGTCAGCTATCCACCCCTGCATGTCAGTTTTCTGTTTTTTGGACTTTTGAATCTATGGATTAATTTTGGATTTTAATTTTGGAATTTTGAAAATAAATCGTTTATACAGAGTGTGGCAGTCCAGGGCTCTTTTCTTTCCCATACACCTTTCCTGAGCTCGGGGCCATTACATATACTTCTCCTGTAGCCAAGGTCATGGCGTACACCTTTCCTAAGCCCAGGGCCATCGCATAGTTTTCTTGTGCTCTGGGCTGTCCTATGCACCTTTCCTGTGCCTGGTGCCATCAGTACACCTATCTGGAGCCCATGGTCCATCGCCTACACCTGTCCTGTGCTGGGGGGGCCTTCGTGTACACCTATCCTGAGCTCAGGACCCATAGCCTACACATTTCCTGTAGCCATCATGTACACCTATCCTGAGACCATTGCCTACACCTGTCCTGTGGCTGGGGCCATCATATACACCTACCCTGAGCTCAGGGCCCATGGCTTACACCTTTCCTGTGTCCAGCCCTATCAAATATACCTTTCCTAAACACAGGGCCATCATGTACCCCTTTCCTGAGCTCAGAGCCATTACCTACACCTTGCCAAGGTCATGGCATACACCTTTCTTATACTTGGGGCTGTCCTATGCGCATTTCCTGTGACTAGGACCATGGCGTACACTTATCTTGTGCCTGGTAAAATGTGTGGGAGGAGAAAGTCCTAGGCTGGTACCCGTTTTGGATTTTAATAGTGATCCTGGATTTTTCTCCTTTGGATTCAGGGGCTATCAGGTAATAGGATGAACTCCTGCTCAGCTTGTGGCACATCAGCAGCCAAGAGAATGTACCAGTGCAATGGGTTTGTCAGGGGTGAACATTTTTCTTCATTAATCAAATGATCTCAACTACCACCAGATCAAATCACAGCACAGATTACAACGGCAGATTGGATCCCCAATGGTGTAAAATATGAAGAACCCAAAGTTCATAAAAAGTCCTACCATCCTCTGTACAATACAGGACCATGACAGAGGCTACTGGATGTACATTCTGGATCTTCCAAGAGCTACACGTAAGAGAAATCCAGCTATCCTCAAGACGGCCCACCAGCATTTTCCAAACATTCAGAAAGTGTTTCCCGAATGTTCTCCAGGGCCCAAGAAGCTCAATGAACAAGCAGATCACTGTTAAACCCGTCTCCCAATAACGACTGACACCTGATCAATGTGACACCCCATCTTCCAATAAGGACTGGCAGAACAGGAAACATTTAATCCAAAATGTTATCTATTTACCAATCACAGGACACCTGTGGGAAACATTTGACAAACTCTCCCGTGAAGCCACTGGTATAAGAAGAATGATTGACCCCCCCCCCCCTGGGGGCTCACACATGGAGAAGCACCCCACCAACTTGGCTTAGGGGTAGCCATGCTGGAGAACGCGCGGGGGATGGGAAGCAAATAACGACCAGGAAGGGTTTCCTAACTTGACCGAAGAAATGTGGATAAGCGATGCTGGTTCTCGGGTTACCTCTAATCCGGGCTGGCAGAGTGCGCTCTTTTGTTAGAGGAGTACAATGGCTCTGGTACGATGGCTCTTAAAGCTGACAAATTGTAAGGTCTGCTTTTTCATTACACCCCCCACCCCCATGCAAAAATGCAGGATACACAAATTTTTACAAAAAATAAAATAAAAAAAAAAAACTGAAGAAACATACTTACATTATTTCCCGATTTCAACCAGCGGCACCTCAGTGAGGATGATCTCATAGGCCTCCCGGTGGAAATGCAAGACAAACTGGGGACCCAAAATCTCACCCCTGTGCAGTGCTCAGGTGTATTCTCATGAGATTTTAGACCCTTTTTCCAGGGACCTACAATGTAACCGTGACTGGGCAGAAGTTGAGGTGTAAAGTATTTATTTTTTGTCCTAATGTGCAATTTTTTCCCCCCTTTTTTGTATGCAGGGTTTAAGGCATGAATGGGGGGGGGGGGGGGGATCTATTAAATAATTTGACCTTGCAATTTAAGGACAGCTCTGCTTAAAGTGGAACTCCACTCTCCCAATTAACATTGATTATTTTCTCTCTTATACTTTCCTAATGCTAGCAGCGTATCATATTTACAACTTTTTTTTTTTTTATTTCTTCAGTTACTTCCTGGTTTCTTTCCTAGGCAAATGATGTCATACACCCCAAGAGTATTTAGGAGGAGAAGAGGAGGTGTTTTCTCAGCTAAGCACACTCTCCTGCATGCATGTTTGAGCTAAGGGCAGATGGATTCTAGGAAGTAAATGCTACATGAACCATTTGCCCTTATTCAAGATGGCCACAGTTGGAAATGCCAAGGGTTTGTCTTTTAAAGTGATTTCATAACCAAATAAAACAGAGACATGGATGGATGGATTGGGGGGGCGGGGGTTGGGCTTCTTTGAATATTAAAAACAAGCTAAATAGCGTCTCTGGTTTTGTCGTGCTCAGACGCAGTAAAGATCCACTTTAAAGGGTGGCCCTATCTGGGCATTTCTGATACAGTCCCTGTGAGCAAATGAGAGCGCGGGTAGCGGTTTCCAGAGCCCTAAAGTGCCTATTCCATTACAGAAGCCAACAAATTTTAGGGACAACAATCCTCCATCAGGGAAACAGATTTTTCTGAATGGTAAGTAGAAAAAAAAGAAAAAAAAAAAAAAAAGAAGAAGGACAGAACACCTCGGGAGAGACCTGTAAAGTAGAGTACGGTTTGAAGGTGTACCCACATTAGTGCAGAGCTGATGGATGGTTGCACTCGATGCCACAGTATTTTCCAGGTTATAAAGTACTTAGTACTATTCAGATCCGAACACACAAAAGAGGGAAACTCGAACCCTTAAAAAAATAATAATAGGAGGTGAGATGAAAAGAAGCACCCATGGTGAACAAAGCAGCTTTGGAGTCAAGCAAAACAGGCTATTAGTATGTTTTGTGGCACTGTAATGGGCACTTTATCAGGACAGGTGTACAGAACACTGAATAAAAAGGATGCAAACACAAGATCTAGATAGATAAAACAGTGATATAAATATATATATACATATTTTCAAATTTCAATCACTTATATTCTATTTTTTACATTATTTTTATTTTATAGTCATATATTTTATTCAGTACTCTGTACAGCTGGCCTGATGAAGTGCCCATTACAGTGCCTTGAGTTGTGTTAATGGTCTGTTTTACTGCTTCTTCGCAATAAATACCCTTTCAAGAGAAGTCTCCAAAACAACTTTTCACCTTGGGCGCTTCTGCTAACTTCACCTTCTGGGGCTCATATCTACAGCCTCGTACACACGGGCGGTTTTCTCTGCAAGAAAACTACTGGGAGAGCTTTCTTGCTGAGAAAACCGTTCGTGTGTATGGTTTCTTGTCAAGAAAACTGCCGGGAATCTCGACGAGAAAAATTAGAGAACCTGCTCTCTATTTTCTCGTCAGGATTCTTGTTTTTCTCGTCGGGATTCTCATCGGCCTGTTTCCCCCAATGAGAAAACCGGTCGTGTGTATGCTTTTCCGAGTCTTAAAAAAAAAAAAACGCGCATGCTCAGAATCAAGTATGCGATGGGAGCGCTCCTTCTGGTAAAACTAGCGTTCGGAATGGAGATGGCACATTCGTCACGCTGTAACGAACTGAAAGCACAAAGACTGAAAAGCGCGAATCGTTTCTCCCCAAACTTTTACTAACACGAGATCAGCAAAAGCAGCCCAAGGGGTGGCGCCATTGGAATCGAACTTTCTCTTTATACTGCCGTTGTACATCACCGCGCTTTACAAAGACGAGATTTTAATTGACAGTGTGTATGCAAGGAAAGCTTGACAAGAATATCGTTGAGAAAACCAACGGTTTTTTTTTTACGACGGGATTCTCGGCCGTGTGTACGAGGCTTACCACTCACTTCATCAGGGTTCAGAGTGATTTTTAAAGGTGGAGCAAAAATCACTGCCAAATCCTTTTGAGGAGAAGATCCTCCAAAATGTACCATTCCATTCTTTACCTCTACTTCTGACAGCACCTGAAGTCCCAATTATGGCAGAATGTTTTCAACCACTGGAATGCGTTGGTTTGTGATCTTGGAGTTCCGTGATAGATTAAAAGCATCGGAGTCTGGAACTATTCCTATGGACCATAGAACCGTTCCTGTGGAGTCTGGGACCACTACTGTAACACTTCAGTTACATTTCCTGGATTTTATGACCTGCATGGTTGGTAGCTCCCCCCAGTCAACTTTCAATTCATCCACAGACATAAGGCAGTTGGGCCAAGTCCCTTGTGTCTGTCTGTGGGATCCTGCTTTTCTTTGAGTGGCTGACATTCCAGGACCACCTCAGGCTGCATCTAATCAAGCAGGACCTGACAGGGTACCACTTAGACCCCTCCCACTATTACGTACCACAGATGAAGGAATGACATTTATAGCCTAACTGCAGCCAATACTGTTTTGGATGGAGCTGGGAAGGCTTTATTTTCTGTATGTATTTCAGTTGGGGAGATTAGCCCCCGGGGTTAGGACAGGAAATGGGATATTTCTGTTGCGGTCTCTGTCTGCTTCTCCCAGCGACAACCACTCCCTTAATTTCTTGTATGGGTGTCATAAGGACAGGCACGGACAGAAAAAAAAAAAAAAAAAGGGAGTTAGTTATGAACACTGATAACGTGCTCTCCACACAAGCTGATCACAGAGGTGGACTTGTACACACCAGATCAGCGGGTTTTATTGTATGTTCTCAGCCCTACGAACCCATTTAGATGGTCCCAACCCGACCAGTAAGTGATTGTAATAACTGAAGATCGGGAAAAAAAAAAAAAAAAAAAAAAAAAAAAAAAAAAAGCTCAGCACGCTGGGAAATATCTATATAAATCCTCCAATCTGGGGCCCGCGGCTAGTTCCAATCTGACAGCGTGACCTACACAACGCAAAAATAAAATCTGCCAAAAGGTTACGTTGGTTGGAACTGACTTCTGCATACAGGAAGCAGCCTGACTCGGGGAGGAAGGATACGCTCCGGAACTGTTGGGCCGGCCACTTTTTTCTTTTTAACATGGAATGGAGAATGATGGGCCCAGCCACTCATTGGCAGAATGATGGAGGGGGGGGGGGGGGGGATTAAGTCCAGGTCACTCGGCAGCAGAACAGCCAAGTGGGGGGGGGGTCAATCAGGCAGCCCACTCATTGACAGAAAGCTTGGTTGGGTGGGGGAAGTCAATCATTGACAGGAGAGGGTGGGCTCAAGCGAGCAACTCATTGGCAGAACGGCCAGAGTTGTCATGCTGTCCAGTCATTGGCAGATGGGTTGGGGGAAGGAGTCAGGCTGACCACTTATTGGCAGAGCGGACATACTGTTGTGGGATTAGGTCTGTCACTCATTGGCTGGGAAAGACCTTTAGTAGACAATTCACCCAATGGACAGCAATGGTCATTACTACCACCCCTGCCTGTGGCTGGCATCACCTTTCCCCATGGCATACATAGATTTTCCAGCAAAACATTTTCCAGCATGCTGGCCCAATCCATTTGGACCAATTAAAGCTCATTACCCAGAACATTATCAAACTGATACGACCGACTGCCGATACAAAGGCAGGTTCCTGGCAGATCCCCAGTGACACTACAAACTGACAGCTGCTGGTCAGTGGGACCAAAACCCCCACGATGATCACCGGCTCCCAAACCAAATGTTAACGATATACCCAACAGGGGGGGGGGGGGGGTGTCCAACACCAGATCCCTGATCAGTGGGACAAACCTGAACTACATATGAATGCATCTAGCACAGATACCACTGTATCCCTGACGATGATCACTGGCTCCCAGACCAACCTAAACTATTTATTCCTATAATCAATGGGGCGGGGGTTCAGATTCCGGGACTAACCTGAACACTGTATGAAGCAAAGGTGGGGGGTGCTCAACACTGGATACCCCGACGATCACTGGCTCCCAGACCAACCTATACTACATATAGATGCTGGGGTCATATTTTTGGGCACCTAAGGAGTTAATTGAGTCAACATACAATCTACTGGGGGGCGTGTCAATCATACAACACACAGCACATTATTTGATACATTTACAGGTAATCTCTTTGATGGGGGTATAAAGTGGGGCAGTTTCAGGGGAAGGGGGGCTAACAGTGCCCGCGGTCTCCCAAGTGTCCATGAGCGTCGATCGGAACGGTTTACGGTTACAGGTGAGGACGTTTATAAAGTTGATTGAACGCAAGCAAAAAAAACAGCAGTAATCTCACTGAATTTAACCCCTTTATGCCAACACATTGACTCATGTCACCCCCCGCCCCCCACCCAGACACTTTCAGCCCAAATAATGGTGGCACTCAGGAGGTGCCCGGCCCCGTATGCCCGAGGCTCTCGTCTTCCACCTGAATCAGCAGACTCTGCACATTGGGGGTTAAATCAGGAGATATACATTGCAGCGGCCAAGATGGGAACAGAGCGGCCATTGTCTGCCTCTTACTCCAACACTTAACCCCCTGTGAGCCGGAGAGGGGGTGCTCGGCGTGCCCAGAATATCAGCCAATACCCAGGAAGGGATCAGAATCCGAGCTCCCGGCAGGAATCAGGTAATGTGACAGATTAAATATATATATATATATATATATGATTATAGACACATATTATGTTTATTGCATGTGTCTGGCACTTGTAGTTCTTGTGTCCAGCAGGCACACAAAAAAAATAAATAAAAGAAGACTGCCCAAGCAACCTGGTGTTTTGAACCCATTGCTCTGGCAGGTCTGTCCAATACTCAGCAAACTGCCTTCACCTGGCTCCTGGCAGATCAGACAGACCCACGTACATGTTGGGGGGGGGGGGGTTACCAGATCTGCCACATGGGCAAACAATTCACCTAAACACGTGGCGGCAGATCCAACCTGAGAAAAACGCGGGTGAATTGGCACAGCAGATCGGGCACGTTGGCAAATTTGCTGAATTCACCGAACCAGAGGAACCACAAATTCAGTGAACATGCAGGAAAATGGACACCGAGGGGCTCCTTGCACAATAGACAGACCCGGATACATTGGGGGGGGGGGGGGGGGTATTCGCCGAACTGACCGCATCTGCCGCACGTGCGCAGAATTCTGTGAAATCTGAAGTTTCTGACAGATTGTGGCAGATCGGTCTGTCTAATCTGGGGATAACGTGGTGTGCCAGTCACTGCTGGCATGTTTTTTTGGGAGAGGGGTATTCACCAAATTCACCGCCAGACACACCAACCAGGGGAACGGGTTATCCGATGAATGTGGTGTGAATCTGCCTTTTCACAGTATAGACAGACCCAGTCATTTCGGAAGATTCACACATTAAAGAGGGAATACAGTGTGCCAGGAAATACTTCCAGCATGCCAAACTCCAGATTTGCCAAATCGTCTGACCCACCCCCCCCCCATTCATTTGTCCGGCTGCGAAGTCAGTGAATCTTCCAACGTATGTTGGGGGATTCAATGAATTCCCAGCAGGGCACATGAATAGGGGGCGGCAGAAAATTTGGCGAATCCGGTGTGCTGGAAGCCGTGTGTGGCCCATCCAGGACTTTTCCTAGATGGGCCGGACACGCCGGGTTAGTAATCAGGACACTCACCGAAATACTCCTTCTTCATGTGCATCTCCAGCTCCTTCTCCAGCTCCAGGGTGAGCGCCTCCAGCCTCTTCTCGGCCTGGCTCGGCCCGCTCTCTTTGGACGGCGTCACCTGGTACGGCACCTTGAAGCGGTGGAGGGTGGCGGAGCCCTTGGCGGTGCTGAAGTTGTAGGTGACCCCCGAGGAGTTGCTGAGTTCGTCGTGCCGCGGCGGGGACTGGGCGAGGATTCTGTAGTGGCACGGCTCTCCTCCGGGATCCTCTTCCTGTACGCTGGGGCCCAGCATGGAGGAGCGGGGGGAGGGCACTGGCAGGTCGCCGTACGCCCCCAGGGACCCCCGGGAGCTGCGGGAACTCCGGGAGCTGTGGCTGGAGATGCTGGAGCGTGGGCTGGCCACCGACGGGTTGCAGGAGCCCAGCGTGGCGGCCCGGCCGTCCTGTAGGAGGCAGACGCTGGAGCGCGGGCTCACCAGGACCCCGTCCGCCTCATGGTTGGCCATCATCGCCGACGCCGCGTAGCGCGGGTCCGAGTAGCTGGAACGCGGGCTGGTGGTGCAGGAGTACTGGCTGGCGGTGCTGGAGCGCGGGCTGGCGTGCCGCTGGTCGTAGCCCATGCTGATGCCGCTGGTGCGGTTGCTGCTGGGTTTGGAGCCGCCGCCGTCGTAGCCGGTCAGACTGGCGCGGGGACTCGAGTGCTTGCTGGTGTCGCTGGCCGTGCTGGCGTAACTGGAGCGCGGGCTCAGAACCGAACCTTCGTACTGACCGCCCGGGACCACCAGGCTGGAGCGCGGGCTCAGGGCGCTGACGCTGGAGCGTGGGCTGCTGGAGGAGGAGGGGTACAAAGGGCCCCGGCCTGGGGGGCCACCCTCATAACCGGCCCTGTACAGCTCCGCAGAGTACCTCTTCCCTCTCTCACCCACATAACACGGCAAAGCCACCTCAGACTGGCAGCTGGACTCCTCCAGGCACAGACCTTCCATCAGCCGTCCGGCCTGCAGGCTCAGCTCCTCCGAGAAGCGATCCATGGACAGCGGACTAAACCGACACAGGCGGCCGGGGGCCCCCGCACTACTTCCCGCCTTCCCCGGCCGGAGGAATGTGCGGAGGAACACAGCGCACTGCGGCTCGGAGGAATGTCACCGCCCCTCTAACAGAGAGAGAACGCGAGAAAACACCGCCCACCGCCGGGATCAATCCGCCTCCATGAGAGATAAAGCGCAGAGGGTACCGCCCAACGCTCTGCCCCCTCAGGAAGAAGCATTGCCCACCGCTAGGATCGCTCCACCCACTAAGAAATACGCATTGCCCACCGCTAGGATCACTCCGCCCTCTTAGAAAGAGGCATCATCCACCGATAGGATCACTCCGCCCCCCTAAAAAAGAAGCATTGCCCACCTCTGGAATAACTCCGCCTACATGAGAGAATAAGCGGATAGAGAGTACCGCCCAACGCTATAATCACTCCGCCCCCTAAAAAACAAGAATTGCTGGCCTCTGGATTAACTCCGCCCCCATAAGAGAATAAGCGGAAAGAGAGTCCCGCCCAACACTGATCACTCCGCCCCCATGAGAGAATAAGCGTATAGATAGTCCCGCCCAACACTGATCACTCCGCCTAGAAAAAGGGATCTTAAAAAGCACCGCCCACCGCAAAATTAACCCCGCCCTCCTCAAAAAAAATAAAGCAGAGAGTGCCGCCCAACAATAGGATACCCCCACCCACCCCCTCTAAAAAAAAAATAGATTGAAAGAGCGCCGCCCAACGACTCCGCCCCCATGACAGAAAAGGCGAGAGAATACTGCCCAGTTCTAGGATCACTCCGCCCCACAATGAAATAAATATTTAAAGAGCACCGCCCACCGCTGGAATTACTCCGCCCCCACAAAAAAAATAGAGCGCGAGAGAGCACCGCCCAAATAATTACACCATCCACTGAGAGAGCAAGAGGGAGAACTCCGCGCGCCGCTGGCAGAGCTCCGCCCCCTGCATAGGCTAACACTACCAGCACCACTCCGCCCACCTGACAGAGAACTCCGCCCCCTGCATAGGCTAACAATGCCAGCACCACTCCGCCCACCTGACAGAGAACTCCTCCCCCCTCCGAATAATTACCTCCTCGCGGGAAACCGCTCACTTCAGAGAAAGCTCCACCCCTTAACACAAACTGGGACTACATTCCATTGAGGAGACCGTGTGCTGTACTGTACACCCCATACACTGTACTGAGGAGACCGTGTGCTGTACTGTACACTCCATACACTGTACTGAGGAGACCGTGTGCTGTACTGTACACTCCATACACTGTACTGAGGAGACCGTGTGCTGTACACCCCATACACTGTACTGAGGGGACCGTGTGCTGTACTGTACACCCCATACACTGTACTGAGGGGACCGTGTGCTGTACTGTACACTCCATACACTGTACTGAGGAGACCGTGTACTGTACACCCCATACACTGTACTGAGGAGACCGTGTGCTGTACTGTACACTCCATACACCGTACTGAGGAGACCGTGTGCTGTACTGTACACCCCATACACCGTACTGAGGAGACCGTGTGCTGTACTGTACACCCCATACACCGTACTGAGGAGACCGTGTGCTGTACTGTACACCCCATACACCGTACTGAGGAGACCGTGTGCTGTACTGTACACTCCATACACCGTACTGAGGGGACCGTGTGCTGTACTGTACACCCCATACACTGTACTGAGGAGACCGTGTGCTGTACTGTACACCCCATACACTGTACTGAGGAGACCGTGTGCTGTACTGTACACCCCATACACTGTACTGAGGAGACTGTGTGCTGTACTGTACACCCCATACACTGTACTGAGGGGACCGTGTGCTGTACTGTACACTCCATACACTGTACTGAGGAGACCGTGTGCTGTACTGTACACCCCAAACACTGTACTGAGGAGACCGTGTGCTGTACTGTACACCCCATACACTGTACTGAGGGGACCGTGTGCTGTACTGTACACCCCATACACTGTACTGAGGGGACCGTGTGCTGTACTGTACACTCCATACACTGTACTGAGGAGACCGTGTGCTGTACTGTACACCCCAAACACTGTACTGAGGAGACCGTGTGCTGTACTGTACACCCCATACACTGTACTGAGGGGACCGTGTGCTGTACTGTACACTCCATACACTGTACTGAGGGGACCGTGTGCTGTACTGTACACCCCATACACCGTACTGAGGAGACCGTGTGCTGTACTGTACACTCCATACACCGTACTGAGGAGACCGTGTGCTGTACTGTACACCCCAAACACTGTACTGAGGGGACCGTGTGCTGTACTGTACACCCCATACACTGTACTGAGGGGACCGTGTGCTGTACTGTACACTCCATACACTGTACTGAGGAGACCGTGTGCTGTACTGTACACCCCAAACACTGTACTGAGGAGACCGTGTGCTGTACTGTACACCCCATACACCGTACTGAGGAGACCGTGTGCTGTACTGTACACTCCATACACTGTACTGAGGAGACCGTGTGCTGTACTGTACACCCCAAACACTGTACTGAGGAGACCGTGTGCTGTACTGTACACCCCATACACTGTACTGAGGGGACCGTGTGCTGTACTGTACACTCCATACACTGTACTGAGGAGACCGTGTGCTGTACACTCCATACACCGTACTGAGGAGACCGTGTGCTGTACTGTACACTCCATACACTGTACTGAGGGGACCGTGTGCTGTACTGTACACTCCATACACTGTACTGAGGGGACCGTGTGCTGTACTGTACACTCCATACACCGTACTGAGGGGACCGTGTGCTGTACTGTACACTCCATACACCGTACTGAGGGGACCGTGTGCTGTACTGTACACTCCAAACACCGTACTGAGGAGACCGTGTGCTGTACTGTACACTCCATACACCGTACTGAGGGGACCGTGTGCTGTACTGTACACTCCATACACCGTACTGAGGAGACCGTGTGCTGTACTGTACACTCCATACACTGTACTGAGGAGACCGTGTGCTGTACACTCCATACACTGTACTGAGGAGACCGTGTGCTGTACTGTACACTCCATACACTGTACTGAGGGGACCGTGTGCTGTACTGTACACTCCATACACTGTACTGAGGGGACCGTGTGCTGTACTGTACACTCCATACACTGTACTGAGGGGACCGTGTGCTGTACTGTACACTCCATACACTGTACTGAGGAGACCGTGTGCTGTACTGTACACCCCATACACCGTACTGAGGGGACCGTGTGCTGTACTGTACACCCCATACACCGTACTGAGGAGACCGTGTGCTGTACTGTACACCCCATACACCGTACTGAGGAGACCGTGTGCTGTACTGTACACTCCATACACTGTACTGAGGGGACCGTGTGCTGTACTGTACACTCCATACACCGTACTGAGGGGACCGTGTGCTGTACTGTACACTCCATACACTGTACTGAGGGGACCGTGTGCTGTACTGTACACTCCATACACTGTACTGAGGGGACCGTGTGCTGTACTGTACACTCCATACACTGTACTGAGGGGACCGTGTGCTGTACTGTACACTCCATACACTGTACTGAGGGGACCGTGTGCTGTACTGTACACTCCATACACTGTACTGAGGGGACCGTGTGCTGTACTGTACACTCCATACACTGTACTGAGGGGACCGTGTGCTGTACTGTACACTCCATACACTGTACTGAGGGGACCGTGTGCTGTACTGTACACTCCATACACTGTACTGAGGGGACCGTGTGCTGTACTGTACACTCCATACACTGTACTGAGGGGACCGTGTGCTGTACTGTACACTCCATACACCGTACTGAGGGGACCGTGTGCTGTACTGTACACCCCATACACTGTACTGAGGAGACCGTGTGCTGTACTGTACACTCCATACACCGTACTGAGGGGACCGTGTGCTGTACTGTACACCCCATACACTGTACTGAGGAGACCGTGTGCTGTACTGTACACGCCATACACCGTACTGAGGGGACCGTGTGCTGTACACTCCATACACCGTACTGAGGAGACCGTGTGCTGTACTGTACACCCCATACACTGTACTGAGGAGACCGTGTGCTGTACTGTACACCCCATACACTGTACTGAGGAGACCGTGTGCTGTACTGTACACCCCATACACCGTACTGAGGGGACCGTGTGCTGTACTGTACACCCCATACACTGTACTGAGGGGACCGTGTGCTGTACTGTACACTCCATACACTGTACTGAGGGGACCGTGTGCTGTACTGTACACTCCATACACTGTACTGAGGAGACCGTGTGCTGTACTGTACACTCCATACACCGTACTGAGGAGACCGTGTGCTGTACTGTACACCCCATACACTGTACTGAGGAGACCGTGTGCTGTACTGTACACTCCATACACTGTACTGAGGAGACCGTGTGCTGTACTGTACACCCCATACACTGTACTGAGGAGACCGTGTGCTGTACTGTACACCCCATACACCGTACTGAGGGGACCGTGTGCTGTACTGTACACCCCATACACTGTACTGAGGAGACCGTGTGCTGTACTGTACACTCCATACACTGTACTGAGGAGACCGTGTGCTGTACTGTACACCCCATACACTGTACTGAGGAGACAGTGTGCTGTACTGTACACTCCATACACCGTACTGAGGAGACCGTGTACTGTACACCCCATACACTGTACTGAGGGGACCGTGTGCTGTACTGTACACCCCATACACTGTACTGAGGAGACCGTGTGCTGTACACTCCATACACCGTACTGAGGAGACCGTGTGCTGTACTGTACACCCCATACACTGTACTGAGGAGACCGTGTGCTGTACTGTACACCCCATACACTGTACTGAGGAGACCGTGTGCTGTACTGTACACCCCATACACTGTACTGAGGAGACCGTGTGCTGTACTGTACACCCCATACACTGTACTGAGGAGACAGTGTGCTGTACTGTACACTCCATACACCGTACTGAGGAGACCGTGTACTGTACACCCCATACACTGTACTGAGGGGACCGTGTGCTGTACTGTACACCCCATACACTGTACTGAGGAGACCGTGTGCTGTACTGTACACTCCATACACTGTACTGAGGGGACCGTGTGCTGTACTGTACACTCCATACACCGTACTGAGGAGACCGTGTGCTGTACTGTACACCCCATACACTGTACTGAGGAGACCGTGTGCTGTACTGTACACCCCATACACTGTACTGAGGAGACCGTGTGCTGTACTGTACACTCCATACACCGTACTGAGGAGACCGTGTACTGTACACCCCATACACTGTACTGAGGAGACCGTGTGCTGTACTGTACACTCCATACACTGTACTGAGGGGACCGTGTGCTGTACTGTACACTCCATACACTGTACTGAGGAGACCATGTGCTGTACTGTACACTCCATACACCGTACTGAGGAGACCGTGTGCTGTACTGTACACCCCATACACTGTACTGAGGAGACCGTGTGCTGTACTGTACACCCCATACACTGTACTGAGGGGACCGTGTGCTGTACACTCCATACACTGTACTGAGGGGACCGTGTGCTGTACACTCCATACACTGTACTGAGGAGACCGTGTGCTGTACTGTACACTCCATACACTGTACTGAGGGGACCGTGTGCTGTACTGTACACTCCATACACTGTACTGAGGAGACCGTGTGCTGTACTGTACACCCCATACACTGTACTGAGGAGACCGTGTGCTGTACTGTACACTCCATACACTGTACTGAGGAGACCGTGTGCTGTACTGTACACCCCATACACTGTACTGAGGAGACCGTGTGCTGTACTGTACACTCCATACACTGTACTGAGGAGACCGTGTGCTGTACTGTACACCCCATACCCCGTACTGAGGAGACCGTGTGCTGTACTGTACACTCCATACACTGTACTGAGGAGACCGTGTGCTGTACTGTACACCCCATACACCGTACTGAGGAGACCGTGTGCTGTACTGTACACTCCATACACCGTACTGAGGAGACCGTGTGCTGTACTGTACACTCCATACACTGTACTGAGGGGACCGTGTGCTGTACTGTACACTCCATACACCGTACTGAGGAGACCGTGTGCTGTACACCCCATACACCGTACTGAGGAGACCGTGTGCTGTACTGTACACCCCATACACTGTACTGAGGAGACCGTGTGCTGTACTGTACACTCCATACACCGTACTGAGGAGACCGTGTGCTGTACACCCCATACACCGTACTGAGGAGACCGTGTGCTGTACTGTACACTCCATACACCGTACTGAGGAGACCGTGTGCTGTACTGTACACCCCATACACCGTACTGAGGAGACCGTGTGCTGTACTGTACACCCCATACACCGTACTGAGGAGACCGTGTGCTGTACTGTAACCCCATACACTGTACTGAGGGGACCGTGTGCTGTACTGTACACCCCATACACCGTACTGAGGAGACCGTGTGCTGTACTGTACACTCCATACACTGTACTGAGGAGACCGTGTGCTGTACTGTACACTCCATACACTGTACTGAGGGGACCGTGTGCTGTACTGTACACTCCATACACCGTACTGAGGAGACCGTGTGCTGTACTGTACACCCCATACACTGTACTGAGGAGACCGTGTGCTGTACTGTACACTCCATACACTGTACTGAGGGGACCGTGTGCTGTACTGTACACTCCATACACCGTACTGAGGAGACCGTGTGCTGTACTGTACACTCCATACACTGTACTGAGGGGACCGTGTGCTGTACTGTACACCCCATACACTGTACTGAGGAGACCGTGTGCTGTACTGTACACCCCATACACTGTTCTGAGGAGACCGTGTGCTGTACTGTACACCCCATACACTGTACTGAGGGGACCGTGTGCTGTACTGTACACTCCATACACCGTACTGAGGAGACCGTGTGCTGTACTGTACACTCCATACACTGTACTGAGGGGACCGTGTGCTGTACTGTACACTCCATACACCGTACTGAGGAGACCGTGTGCTGTACTGTACACTCCATACACCGTACTGAGGAGACCGTGTGCTGTACTGTACACTCCATACACTGTACTGAGGAGACCGTGTGCTGTACTGTACACTCCATACACTGTACTGAGGAGACCGTGTGCTGTACTGTACACCCCATACACTGTACTGAGGGGACCGTGTGCTGTACTGTACACTCCATACACTGTACTGAGGAGACCGTGTGCTGTACTGTACACCCCATACACTGTACTGAGGAGACCGTGTGCTGTACTGTACACTCCATACACTGTACTGAGGAGACCGTGTGCTGTACTGTACACCCCATACACTGTACTGAGGGGACCGTGTGCTGTACTGTACACTCCATACACTGTACTGAGGGGACCGTGTGCTGTACTGTACACTCCATACACCGTACTGAGGGGACCGTGTGCTGTACTGTACACTCCATACACTGTACTGAGGAGACCGTGTGCTGTACTGTACACTCCATACACTGTACTGAGGGGACCGTGTGCTGTACTGTACACTCCATACACTGTACTGAGGAGACCGTGTGCTGTACTGTACACCCCATACACTGTACTGAGGAGACCGTGTGCTGTACTGTACACTCCATACACTGTACTGAGGGGACCGTGTGCTGTACTGTACACTCCATACACTGTACTGAGGGGACCGTGTGCTGTACTGTACACCCCATACACTGTACTGAGGAGACCGTGTGCTGTACTGTACACTCCATACACTGTACTGAGGAGACCGTGTGCTGTACTGTACACTCCATACACCGTACTGAGGAGACCGTGTGCTGTACTGTACACTCCATACACCGTACTGAGGAGACCGTGTGCTGTACTGTACACTCCATACACCGTACTGAGGAGACCGTGTGCTGTACTGTACACCCCATACACTGTACTGAGGGGACCGTGTGCTGTACTGTACACCCCATACACTGTACTGAGGAGACCGTGTGCTGTACTGTACACCCCATACACTGTACTGAGGAGACCGTGTGCTGTACTGTACACCCCATACACTGTACTGAGGAGACCGTGTGCTGTACTGTACACTCCATACACTGTACTGAGGAGACCGTGTGCTGTACTGTACACCCCATACACTGTACTGAGGGGACCGTGTGCTGTACTGTACACTCCATACACCGTACTGAGGAGACCGTGTGCTGTACTGTACACTCCATACACTGTACTGAGGGGACCGTGTGCTGTACTGTACACTCCATACACTGTACTGAGGGGACCGTGTGCTGTACTGTATACCCCATACACCGTACTGAGGGGACCGTGTGCTGTACTGTACACTCCATACACTGTACTGAGGAGACCGTGTGCTGTACTGTACACCCCATACACTGTACTGAGGAGACCGTGTGCTGTACTGTACACTCCATACACCGTACTGAGGAGACCGTGTGCTGTACTGTACACTCCATACACTGTACTGAGGGGACCGTGTGCTGTACTGTACACTCCATACACTGTACTGAGGGGACCGTGTGCTGTACTGTATACCCCATACACCGTACTGAGGGGACCGTGTGCTGTACTGTACACTCCATACACTGTACTGAGGAGACCGTGTGCTGTACTGTACACCCCATACACTGTACTGAGGGGACCGTGTGCTGTACTGTACACTCCATACACTGTACTGAGGAGACCGTGTGCTGTACTGTACACTCCATACACTGTACTGAGGGGACCGTGTGCTGTACTGTACACTCCATACACTGTACTGAGGGGACCGTGTGCTGTACTGTACACCCCATACACTGTACTGAGGAGACCGTGTGCTGTACTGTACACTCCATACACTGTACTGAGGAGACCGTGTGCTGTACTGTACACCCCATACACCGTACTGAGGAGACCGTGTGCTGTACTGTACACTCCATACACTGTACTGAGGAGACCGTGTGCTGTACTGTACACCCCATACACCGTACTGAGGAGACCGTGTGCTGTACTGTACACTCCATACACCGTACTGAGGAGACCGTGTGCTGTACTGTACACTCCATACACTGTACTGAGGGGACCGTGTGCTGTACTGTACACCCCATACACCGTACTGAGGGGACCGTGTGCTGTACTGTACACTCCATACACCGTACTGAGGAGACCGTGTGCTGTACTGTATACCCCATACACTGTACTGAGGGGACCGTGTGCTGTACTGTACACTCCATACACTGTACTGAGGAGACCGTGTGCTGTACTGTACACTCCATACACTGTACTGAGGGGACCGTGTGCTGTACTGTACACTCCATACACTGTACTGAGGAGACCGTGTGCTGTACTGTACACCCCATACACTGTACTGAGGAGACCGTGTGCTGTACTGTACACCCCATACACTGTACTGAGGAGACTGTGTGCTGTACTGTACACCCCATACACCGTACTGAGGAGACCGTGTGCTGTACTGTACACCCCATACACTGTACTGAGGAGACTGTGTGCTGTACTGTACACCCCATACACTGTACTGAGGGGACCGTGTGCTGTACTGTACACTCCATACACTGTACTGAGGAGACCGTGTGCTGTACTGTACACCCCATACACTGTACTGAGGGGACCGTGTGCTGTACTGTACACTCCATACACCGTACTGAGGAGACCGTGTGCTGTACTGTACACCCCATACACCGTACTGAGGAGACCGTGTGCTGTACTGTAAACTCCATACACTGTGCTGAGGAGACCGTGTGCTGTACTGTACACCCCATACACCGTACTGAGGGGACCGTGTGCTGTACTGTACACCCCATACACCGTACTGAGGGGACCGTGTGCTGTACTGTACACTCCATACACCGTACTGAGGGGACCGTGTGCTGTACTGTACACTCCATACACCGTACTGAGGGGACCGTGTACTGTACTGTACACTCCATACACTGTACTGAGGGGACCGTGTGCTGTACTGTACACTCCATACACCGTACTGAGGGGACCGTGTGCTGTACTGTACACCCCATACACTGTACTGAGGAGACCGTGTGCTGTACTGTACACCCCATACACTGTACTGAGGGGACCGTGTGCTGTACTGTACACCCCATACACTGTACTGAGGGGACCGTGTGCTGTACTGTACACTCCATACACCGTACTGAGGGGACCGTGTGCTGTACTGTACACTCCATACACCGTACTGAGGGGACCGTGTGCTGTACTGTACACTCCATACACTGTACTGAGGGGACCGTGTGCTGTACTGTACACTCCATACACCGTACTGAGGGGACCGTGTGCTGTACTGTACACTCCATACACTGTACTGAGGAGACCGTGTGCTGTACTGTACACTCCATACACCGTACTGAGGAGACGTGTACTGTACACCCCATACACTGTACTGAGGGGACCGTGTGCTGTACTGTACACTCCATACACCGTACTGAGGGGACCGTGTGCTGTACTGTACACCCCATACACTGTACTGAGGGGACCGTGTGCTGTACTGTACACCCCATACACTGTACTGAGGGGACCGTGTGCTGTACTGTACACCCCATACACCGTACTGAGGGGACCGTGTGCTGTACTGTACACCCCATACACTGTACTGAGGAGACCGTGTGCTGTACTGTACACTCCATACACTGTACTGAGGGGACCATGTGCTGTATTGTACACTCCATACACTGTACTGAGGAGACCGTGTGCTGTACTGTACACTCCATACACTGTACTGAGGGGACCGTGTGCTGTACTGTACACTCCATACACTGTACTGAGGAGACCGTGTGCTGTACTGTACACCCCATACACTGTACTGAGGAGACCGTGTGCTGTACTGTACACCCCATACACTGTACTGAGGAGACCGTGTGCTGTACTGTACACCCCATACACTGTACTGAGGGGACCGTGTGCTGTACTGTACACTCCATACACTGTACTGAGGGGACCGTGTGCTGTACTGTACACTCCATACACTGTACTGAGGGGACGGTGTGCTGTACTGTACACCCCATACACCGTACTGAGGAGACCGTGTGCTGTACTGTACACCCCATACACTGTACTGAGGGGACCGTGTGCTGTACTGTACACTCCATACACTGTACTGAGGGGACCGTGTGCTGTACTGTACACTCCATACACTGTACTGAGGGGACCGTGTGCTGTACTGTACACCCCATACACTGTACTGAGGGGACCGTGTGCTGTACTGTACACCCCATACACTGTACTGAGGGGACCGTGTGCTGTACTGTACACTCCATACACTGTACTGAGGGGACCGTGTGCTGTACTGTACACCCCATACACCGTACTGAGGAGACCGTGTGCTGTACTGTACACCCCATACACTGTACTGAGGGGACCGTGTGCTGTACTGTACACCCCATACACCGTACTGAGGAGACCGTGTGCTGTACTGTACACTCCATACACTGTACTGAGGGGACCGTGTGCTGTACTGTACACTCCATACACTGTACTGAGGAGACCGTGTGCTGTACTGTACACTCCATACACCGTACTGAGGGGACCGTGTGCTGTACTGTACACTCCATACACTGTACTGAGGGGACCGTGTGCTGTACTGTACACTCCATACACTGTACTGAGGGGACCGTGTGCTGTACTGTACACTCCATACACTGTACTGAGGAGACCGTGTGCTGTACTGTACACTCCATACACCGTACTGAGGAGACCGTGTGCTGTACTGTACACTCCATACACTGTACTGAGGGGACCGTGTGCTGTACTGTACACTCCATACACCGTACTGAGGAGACCGTGTGCTGTACTGTACACTCCATACACTGTACTGAGGAGACCGTGTGCTGTACACTCCATACACCGTACTGAGGAGACCGTGTGCTGTACTGTACACTCCATACACTGTACTGAGGGGACCGTGTGCTGTACACTCCATACACCGTACTGAGGAGACCGTGTGCTGTACTGCACACTCCATACACTGTACTGAGGGGACCGTGTGCTGTACTGTACACCCCATACACTGTACTGAGGAGACCGTGTGCTGTACTGTACACCCCATACACCGTACTGAGGAGACCGTGTGCTGTACTGTACACCCCATACACTGTACTGAGGAGACCGTGTGCTGTACTGTACACTCCATACACTGTACTGAGGGGACCGTGTGCTGTACTGTACACCCCATACACTGTACTGAGGAGACCGTGTGCTGTACTGTACACTCCATACACCGTACTGAGGAGACCGTGTGCTGTACTGTACACCCCATACACCGTACAGAGGAGACCGTGTGCTGTACTGTACAGTCCATACACTGTACTGAGGAGACCGTGTGCTGTACTGTACACCCCATACACTGTACTGAGGAGACCGTGTGCTGTACTGTACACTCCATACACCGTACAGAGGAGACCGTGTGCTGTACTGTACACTCCATACACTGTACTGAGGAGACCGTGTGCTGTACTGTACACTCCATACACCGTACTGAGGAGACCGTGTGCTGTACTGTACACTCCATACACTGTACTGAGGAGACCGTGTGCTGTACTGTACACCCCATACACCGTACTGAGGAGACCGTGTGCTGTACTGTACACTCCATACACCGTACTGAGGAGACCGTGTGCTGTACTGTACACCCCATACACCGTACAGAGGAGACCGTGTGCTGTACTGTACACTCCATACACTGTACTGAGGAGACCGTGTGCTGTACTGTACACTCCATACACTGTACTGAGGAGACCGTGTGCTGTACTGTACACCCCATACACTGTACTGAGGAGACCGTGTGCTGTACTGTACACTCCATACACTGTACTGAGGAGACCGTGTGCTGTACTGTACACTCCATACACCGTACTGAGGGGACCGTGTGCTGTACTGTACACTCCATACACCGTACTGAGGAGACCGTGTGCTGTACTGTACACTCCATACACTGTACTGAGGGGACCGTGTGCTGTACTGTACACCCCATACACTGTACTGAGGAGACCGTGTGCTGTACTGTACACCCCATACACTGTACTGAGGAGACCGTGTGCTGTACTGTACACTCCATACACTGTACTGAGGAGACCGTGTGCTGTACTGTACACCCCATACACTGTACTGAGGGGACCGTGTGCTGTACTGTACACTCCATACACCCTACTGAGGAGACCGTGTGCTGTACTGTACACCCCATACACTGTACTGAGGGGACCGTGTGCTGTACTGTACACCCCATACACTGTACTGAGGAGACCGTGTGCTGTACTGTACACCCCATACACCGTACTGAGGGGACCGTGTGCTGTACTGTACACTCCAAACACCGTACTGAGGAGACCGTGTGCTGTACTGTACACTCCATACACTGTACTGAGGGGACCGTGTGCTGTACTGTACACTCCATACACTGTACTGAGGAGACCGTGTGCTGTACTGTACACCCCATACACCGTACTGAGGAGACCGTGTGCTGTACTGTACACTCCATACACTGTACTGAGGGGACCGTGTGCTGTACTGTACACTCCATACACTGTACTGAGGAGACCGTGTGCTGTACTGTACACTCCATACACCGTACTGAGGGGACCGTGTGCTGTACTGTACACCCCATACACTGTACTGAGGGGACCGTGTGCTGTACTGTACACCCCATACACTGTACTGAGGAGACCGTGTGCTGTACTGTACACTCCATACACTGTACTGAGGGGACCGTGTGCTGTACTGTACACTCCATACACCGTACTGAGGAGACCGTGTGCTGTACTGTACACTCCATACACTGTACTGAGGGGACCGTGTGCTGTACTGTACACCCCATACACTGTACTGAGGAGACCGTGTGCTGTACTGTACACCCCATACACTGTACTGAGGGGACCGTGTGCTGTACTGTACACTCCATACACTGTACTGAGGAGACCGTGTGCTGTACTGTACACTCCATACACCGTACTGAGGAGACCGTGTGCTGTACTGTACACTCCATACACTGTACTGAGGGGACCGTGTGCTGTACTGTACACTCCATACACCGTACTGAGGAGACCGTGTGCTGTACTGTACACTCCATACACTGTACTGAGGAGACCGTGTGCTGTACTGTACACTCCATACACTGTACTGAGGGGACCGTGTGCTGTACTGTACACCCCATACACCGTACTGAGGAGACCGTGTGCTGTACTGTACACTCCATACACTGTACTGAGGGGACCGTGTGCTGTACTGTACACCCCATACACCGTACTGAGGAGACCGTGTGCTGTACTGTACACTCCATACACCGTACTGAGGAGACCGTGTGCTGTACTGTACACCCCATACACCGTACAGAGGAGACCGTGTGCTGTACTGTACACTCCATACACTGTACTGAGGAGACCGTGTGCTGTACTGTACACCCCATACACTGTACTGAGGAGACCGTGTGCTGTACTGTACACCCCATACACCGTACTGAGGGGACCGTGTGCTGTACTGTACACTCCATACACCGTACTGAGGGGACCGTGTGCTGTACTGTACACTCCATACACTGTACTGAGGAGACCGTGTGCTGTACTGTACACTCCATACACCGTACTGAGTAGACCGTGTGCTGTACTGTACACTCCATACACTGTACTGAGGAGACCGTGTGCTGTACTGTACACCCCATACACCGTACTGAGGAGACCGTGTGCTGTACTGTACACTCCATACACCGTACTGAGGAGACCGTGTGCTGTACTGTACACTCCATACACTGTACTGAGGGGACCGTGTGCTGTACACTCCATACACCGTACTGAGGAGACCGTGTGCTGTACTGTACACTCCATACACTGTACTGAGGGGACCGTGTGCTGTACTGTACACCCCATACACTGTACTGAGGAGACCGTGTGCTGTACTGTACACCCCATACACCGTACTGAGGAGACCGTGTGCTGTACTGTACACCCCATACACTGTACTGAGGGGACCGTGTGCTGTACTGTACACCCCATACACTGTACTGAGGAGACCGTGTGCTGTACTGTACACTCCATACACTGTACTGAGGGGACCGTGTGCTGTACTGTACACCCCATACACTGTACTGAGGAGACCGTGTGCTGTACTGTACACCCCATACACTGTACTGAGGAGACCGTGTGCTGTACTGTACACCCCATACACTGTACTGAGGGGACCGTGTGCTGTACTGTACACTCCATACACCCTACTGAGGAGACCGTGTGCTGTACTGTACACCCCATACACTGTACTGAGGAGACCGTGTGCTGTACTGTACACCCCATACACCGTACTGAGGGGACCGTGTGCTGTACTGTACACCCCATACACTGTACTGAGGAGACCGTGTGCTGTACTGTACACTCCAAACACCGTACTGAGGAGACCGTGTGCTGTACTGTACACTCCATACACTGTACTGAGGAGACCGTGTGCTGTACTGTACACTCCATACACTGTACTGAGGGGACCGTGTGCTGTACTGTACACTCCATACACCGTACTGAGGAGACCGTGTGCTGTACTGTACACTCCATACACTGTACTGAGGGGACCGTGTGCTGTACTGTACACCCCATACACTGTACTGAGGAGACCGTGTGCTGTACTGTACACTCCATACACTGTACTGAGGAGACCGTGTGCTGTACTGTACACCCCATACACTGTACTGAGGGGACCGTGTGCTGTACTGTACACTCCATACACTGTACTGAGGAGACCGTGTGCTGTACTGTACACCCCATACACTGTACTGAGGGGACCGTGTGCTGTACTGTACACCCCATACACTGTACTGAGGGGACCGTGTGCTGTACTGTACACTCCATACACTGTACTGAGGGGACCGTGTGCTGTACACTCCATACACCGTACTGAGGAGACCGTGTGCTGTACTGTACACTCCATACACTGTACTGAGGGGACCGTGTGCTGTACTGTACACTCCATACACTGTACTGAGGGGACCGTGTGCTGTACTGTACACTCCATACACTGTACTGAGGGGACCGTGTGCTGTACTGTACACTCCATACACTGTACTGAGGGGACCGTGTGCTGTACTGTACACTCCATACACTGTACTGAGGGGACCGTGTGCTGTACTGTACACTCCATACACCGTACTGAGGAGACCGTGTGCTGTACTGTACACCCCATACACTGTACTGAGGAGACCGTGTGCTGTACTGTACACCCCATACACTGTACTGAGGAGACCGTGTGCTGTACTGTACACTCCATACACTGTACTGAGGAGACCGTGTGCTGTACTGTACACCCCATACACTGTACTGAGGGGACCGTGTGCTGTACTGTACACTCCATACACTGTACTGAGGAGACCGTGTGCTGTACTGTACACCCCATACACCGTACTGAGGAGACCGTGTGCTGTACTGTACACCCCATACACTGTACTGAGGGGACCGTGTGCTGTACTGTACACACCATACACCGTACTGAGGAGACCGTGTGCTGTACTGTACACTCCATACACTGTACTGAGGGGACCGTGTGCTGTACTGTACACTCCATACACTGTACTGAGGGGACCGTGTGCTGTACTGTACACTCCATACACCGTACTGAGGAGACCGTGTGCTGTACTGTACACTCCATACACTGTACTGAGGGGACCGTGTGCTGTACACTCCATACACCATACTGAGGAGACCGTGTGCTGTACTGTACACCCCATACACTGTACTGAGGAGACCGTGTGCTGTACTGTACACTCCATACACTGTACTGAGGGGACCGTGTGCTGTACTGTACACCCCATACACTGTACTGAGGAGACCGTGTGCTGTACTGTACACTCCATACACTGTACTGAGGGGACCGTGTGCTGTACTGTACACCCCATACACCGTACTGAGGAGACCGTGTGCTGTACTGTACACTCCATACACTGTACTGAGGAGACCGTGTGCTGTACTGTACACTCCATACACTGTACTGAGGAGACCGTGTGCTGTACTGTACACTCCATACACCGTACTGAGGAGACCGTGTGCTGTACTGTACACTCCATACACTGTACTGAGGAGACCGTGTGCTGTACTGTACACTCCATACACCGTACTGAGGAGACCGTGTGCTGTACTGTACACCCCATACACCGTACAGAGGAGACCGTGTGCTGTACTGTACACTCCATACACTGTACTGAGGAGACCGTGTGCTGTACTGTACACTCCATACACTGTACTGAGGAGACCGTGTGCTGTACTGTACACCCCATACACTGTACTGAGGAGACCGTGTGCTGTACTGTACACTCCATACACTGTACTGAGGAGACCGTGTGCTGTACTGTACACTCCATACACCGTACTGAGGGGACCGTGTGCTGTACTGTACACTCCATACACCGTACTGAGGAGACCGTGTGCTGTACTGTACACTCCATACACTGTACTGAGGGGACCGTGTGCTGTACTGTACACCCCATACACCGTACTGAGGAGACCATGTGCTGTACTGTACACCCCATACACTGTACTGAGGGGACCGTGTGCTGTACTGTACACCCCATACACTGTACTGAGGAGACCGTGTGCTGTACTGTACACCCCATACACTGTACTGAGGAGACCGTGTGCTGTACTGTACACCCCATACACTGTACTGAGGGGACCGTGTGCTGTACTGTACACTCCATACACCCTACTGAGGAGACCGTGTGCTGTACTGTACACCCCATACACTGTACTGAGGGGACCGTGTGCTGTACTGTACACCCCATACACTGTACTGAGGAGACCGTGTGCTGTACTGTACACCCCATACACTGTACTGAGGGGACCGTGTGCTGTACTGTACACTCCATACACTGTACTGAGGGGACCGTGTGCTGTACTGTACACTCCATACACTGTACTGAGGGGACCGTGTGCTGTACTGTACACTCCAAACACCGTACTGAGGAGACCGTGTGCTGTACTGTACACTCCATACACTGTACTGAGGAGACCGTGTGCTGTACTGTACACTCCATACACCGTACTGAGGGGACCGTGTGTTGTACTGTACACTCCATACACTGTACTGAGGAGACCGTGTGCTGTACTGTACACCCCATACACTGTACTGAGGAGACCGTGTGCTGTACTGTACACTCCATACACTGTACTGAGGAGACCGTGTGCTGTACTGTACACCCCATACACTGTACTGAGGAGACCGTGTGCTGTACTGTACACTCCATACACTGTACTGAGGAGACCGTGTGCTGTACTGTACACTCCATACACTGTACTTAGGGGACCGTGTGCTGTACTGTACACTCCATACACCGTACTGAGGAGACCGTGTGCTGTACTGTACACTCCATACACTGTACTGAGGGGACCGTGTGCTGTACTGTACACCCCATACACCGTACTGAGGAGACCGTGTGCTGTACTGTACACTCCATACACTGTACTGAGGAGACCGTGTGCTGTACTGTACACCCCATACACTGTACTGAGGGGACCGTGTGCTGTACTGTACACTCCATACACTGTACTGAGGAGACCGTGTGCTGTACTGTACACCCCATACACCGTACTGAGGGGACCGTGTGCTGTACTGTACACCCCATACACTGTACTGAGGGGACCGTGTGCTGTACTGTACACTCCATACACCGTACTGAGGAGACCGTGTGCTGTACTGTACACCCCATACACTGTACTGAGGGGACCGTGTGCTGTACTGTACACCCCATACACTGTACTGAGGAGACCGTGTGCTGTACTGTACACCCAATACACTGTACTGAGGAGACCGTGTGCTGTACTGTACACCCCATACACTGTACTGAGGAGACCGTGTGCTGTACTGTACACCCCATACACTGTACTGAGGAGACCGTGTGCTGTACTGTACACTCCATACACTGTACTGAGGGGACCGTGTGCTGTACTGTACACTCCATACACTGTACTGAGGGGACCGTGTGCTGTACTGTACACTCCATACACCGTACTGAGGAGACCGTGTGCTGTACTGTACACCCCATACACTGTACTGAGGGGACCGTGTGCTGTACTGTACACTCCATACACTGTACTGAGGAGACCGTGTGCTGTACTGTACACTCCATACACCGTACTGAGGGGACCGTGTGCTGTACTGTACACTCCATACACCGTACTGAGGAGACCGTGTGCTGTACTGTACACTCCATACACTGTACTGAGGAGACCGTGTGCTGTACTGTACACTCCATACACCGTACTGAGGAGACCGTGTGCTGTACTGTACACCCCATACACTGTACTGAGGGGACCGTGTGCTGTACTGTACACTCCATACACTGTACTGAGGGGACCGTGTGCTGTACTGTACACTCCATACACTGTACTGAGGGGACCGTGTGCTGTACTGTACACCCCATACACTGTACTGAGGGGACCGTGTGCTGTACTGTACACTCCATACACTGTACTGAGGAGACCGTGTGCTGTACTGTACACCCCATACACTGTACTGAGGGGACCGTGTGCTGTACTGTACACTCCATACACCGTACTGAGGGGACCGTGTGCTGTACTGTACACTCCATACACCGTACTGAGGGGACCGTGTGCTGTACTGTACACTCCATACACTGTACTGAGGGGACCGTGTGCTGTACTGTACACTCCATACACCGTACTGAGGGGACCGTGTGCTGTACTGTACACTCCATACACTGTACTGAGGGGACCGTGTGCTGTACTGTACACTCCATACACCGTACTGAGGGGACCGTGTGCTGTACTGTACACTCCATACACCGTACTGAGGGGACCGTGTGCTGTACTGTACACCCCATACACTGTACTGAGGAGACCGTGTGCTGTACTGTACACCCCATACACTGTACTGAGGAGACCGTGTGCTGTACTGTACACCCCATACACTGTACTGAGGAGACCGTGTACTGTACACCCCATACACTGTACTGAGGGGACCGTGTGCTGTACTGTACACTCCATACACTGTACTGAGGGGACCGTGTGCTGTACTGTACACTCCATACACTGTACTGAGGAGACCGTGTGCTGTACTGTACACTCCATACACCGTACTGAGGAGACCGTGTGCTGTACTGTACACTCCATACACCGTACTGAGGAGACCGTGTGCTGTACTGTACACCCCATACACCGTTCTGAGGAGACCGTGTGCTGTACTGTACACCCCATACACCGTACTGAGGGGACCGTGTGCTGTACTGTACACCCCATACACTGTACTGAGGAGACCGTGTGCTGTACTGTACACTCCATACACTGTACTGAGGAGACCGTGTGCTGTACTGTACACTCCATACACTGTACTGAGGGGACCGTGTGCTGTACTGTACACTCCATACACTGTACTGAGGGGACCGTGTGCTGTACTGTACACTCCATACACTGTACTGAGGGGACCGTGTGCTGTACTGTACACCCCATACACCGTACTGAGGAGACCGTGTGCTGTACTGTACACTCCATACACTGTACTGAGGAGACCGTGTGCTGTACTGTACACCCCATACACTGTACTGAGGGGACCGTGTGCTGTACTGTACACTCCATACACTGTACTGAGGGGACCGTGTGCTGTACTGTACACTCCATACACTGTACTGAGGGGACCGTGTGCTGTACTGTACACTCCATACACTGTACTGAGGGGACCGTGTGCTGTACTGTACACCCCATACACTGTACTGAGGGGACCGTGTGCTGTACACTCCATACACTGTACTGAGGAGACCGTGTGCTGTACTGTACACCCCATACACTGTACTGAGGGGACCGTGTGCTGTACTGTACACTCCATACACTGTACTGAGGAGACCGTGTGCTGTACTGTACACTCCATACACCGTACTGAGGGGACCGTGTGCTGTACTGTACACTCCATACACTGTACTGAGGGGACCGTGTGCTGTACTGTACACTCCATACACAGTACTGAGGAGACCGTGTGCTGTACTGTACACTCCATACACTGTACTGAGGAGACCGTGTGCTGTACTGTACACCCCATACACTGTACTGAGGGGACCGTGTGCTGTACTGTACACTCCATACACTGTACTGAGGGGACCGTGTGCTGTACTGTACACCCCATACACTGTACTGAGGGGACCGTGTGCTGTACTGTACACTCCATACACTGTACTGAGGAGACCGTGTGCTGTACTGTACACCCCATACACTGTACTGAGGAGACCGTGTGCTGTACTGTACACTCCATACACTGTACTGAGGGGACCGTGTGCTGTACTGTACACTCCATACACCGTTCTGAGGAGACCGTGTGCTGTACTGTACACTCCATACACTGTACTGAGGAGACCGTGTGCTGTACTGTACACTCCATACACTGTACTGAGGGGACCGTGTGCTGTACACTCCATACACTGTACTGAGGAGACCGTGTGCTGTACTGTACACTCCATACACCGTACTGAGGAGACCGTGTGCTGTACTGTACACCCCATACACCGTACTGAGGAGACCGTGTGCTGTACTGTACACCCCATACACTGTACTGAGGGGACCGTGTGCTGTACTGTACACTCCATACACTGTACTGAGGAGACCGTGTGCTGTACTGTACACCCCATACACCGTACTGAGGAGACCGTGTGCTGTACTGTACACTCCATACACTGTACTGAGGAGACCGTGTGCTGTACTGTACACTCCATACACTGTACTGAGGGGACCGTGTGCTGTACTGTACACTCCATACACTGTACTGAGGAGACCGTGTGCTGTACTGTACACCCCATACACCGTACTGAGGAGACCGTGTGCTGTACTGTACACCCCATACACTGTACTGAGGAGACCGTGTGCTGTACTGTACACTCCATACACTGTACTGAGGAGACCGTGTGCTGTACTGTACACTCCATACACTGTACTGAGGGGACCGTGTGCTGTACTGTACACTCCATACACTGTACTGAGGAGACCGTGTGCTGTACTGTACACCCCATACACCGTACTGAGGAGACCGTGTGCTGTACTGTACACCCCATACACTGTACTGAGGAGACCGTGTGCTGTACTGTACACCCCATACACTGTACTGAGGGGACCGTGTGCTGTACTGTACACCCCATACACTGTACTGAGGAGACCGTGTGCTGTACTGTACACCCCATACACCGTACTGAGGAGACCGTGTGCTGTACTGTACACTCCATACACTGTACTGAGGAGACCGTGTGCTGTACTGTACACCCCATACACCGTACTGAGGGGACCGTGTGCTGTACTGTACACCCCATACACCGTACTGAGGGGACCGTGTGCTGTACTGTACACTCCATACACCGTACTGAGGGGACCGTGTGCTGTACTGTACACTCCATACACTGTACTGAGGGGACCGTGTGCTGTACTGTACACTCCATACACTGTACTGAGGAGACCGTGTGCTGTACTGTACACCCCATACACTGTACTGAGGGGACCGTGTGCTGTACTGTACACTCCATACACCGTACTGAGGGGACCGTGTGCTGTACTGTACACTCCATACACTGTACTGAGGGGACCGTGTGCTGTACTGTACACTCCATACACCGTACTGAGGAGACCGTGTGCTGTACTGTACACCCCATACACTGTACTGAGGGGACCGTGTGCTGTACTGTACACCCCATACACCGTACTGAGGGGACCGTGTGCTGTACTGTACACTCCATACACTGTACTGAGGAGACCGTGTGCTGTACTGTACACTCCATACACTGTACTGAGGGGACCGTGTGCTGTACTGTACACTCCATACACTGTACTGAGGGGACCGTGTGCTGTACTGTACACCCCATACACCGTACTGAGGGGACCGTGTGCTGTACTGTACACTCCATACACCGTACTGAGGGGACCGTGTGCTGTACTGTACACTCCATACACTGTACTGAGGGGACCGTGTGCTGTACTGTACACTCCATACACTGTACTGAGGGGACCGTGTGCTGTACACCCCATACACCGTACTGAGGAGACCGTGTGCTGTACTGTACACTCCATACACTGTACTGAGGGGACCGTGTGCTGTACTGTACACTCCATACACCGTACTGAGGGGACCGTGTGCTGTACTGTACACCCCATACACTGTACTGAGGAGACCGTGTGCTGTACTGTACACCCCATACACTGTACTGAGGAGACCGTGTGCTGTACTGTACACCCCATACACTGTACTGAGGGGACCGTGTGCTGTACTGTACACTCCATACACCGTACTGAGGAGACCGTGTGCTGTACTGTACACCCCATACACCGTACTGAGGAGACCGTGTGCTGTACTGTACACTCCATACACTGTACTGAGGAGACCGTGTGCTGTACTGTACACCCCATACACTGTACTGAGGAGACCGTGTGCTGTACTGTACACCCCATACACCGTACTGAGGAGACCGTGTGCTGTACTGTACACTTCATACACTGTACTGAGGAGACCGTGTGCTGTACTGTACACTCCATACACTGTACTGAGGGGACCGTGTGCTGTACTGTACACCCCATACACTGTACTGAGGAGACCGTGTGCTGTACTGTACACTCCATACACTGTACTGAGGGGACCGTGTGCTGTACTTTACACCCCATACACCGTACTGAGGAGACCGTGTGCTGTACTGTACACCCCATACACTGTACTGAGGGGACCGTGTGCTGTACTGTACACTCCATACACCGTACTGAGGGGACCGTGTGCTGTACTGTACACCCCAAACACTGTACTGAGGGGACCGTGTGCTGTACTGTACACTCCATACACTGTACTGAGGAGACCGTGTGCTGTACTGTACACTCCATACACTGTACTGAGGGGACCGTGTGCTGTACTGTACACTCCATACACCGTACTGAGGAGACCGTGTGCTGTACTGTACACCCCATACACCGTACTGAGGAGACCGTGTGCTGTACTGTACACTCCATACACTGTACTGAGGAGACCGTGTGCTGTACTGTACACTCCATACACTGTACTGAGGGGACCGTGTGCTGTACTGTACACCCCATACACCGTACTGAGGAGACCGTGTGCTGTACTGTACACCCCATACACTGTACTGAGGGGACCGTGTGCTGTACTGTACACCCCATACACTGTACTGAGGAGACCGTGTGCTGTACTGTACACTCCATACACCGTACTGAGGGGACCGTGTGCTGTACTGTACACTCCATACACTGTACTGAGGGGACCGTGTGCTGTACACTCCATACACTGTACTGAGGGGACCGTGTGCTGTACTGTACACCCCATACACTGTACTGAGGAGACCGTGTGCTGTACTGTACACCCCATACACTGTACTGAGGGGACCGTGTGCTGTACTGTACACTCCATACACTGTACTGAGGAGACCGTGTGCTGTACTGTACACTCCATACACCGTACTGAGGAGACCGTGTGCTGTACTGTACACCCCATACACTGTACTGAGGGGACCGTGTGCTGTACTGTACACCCCATACACTGTACTGAGGGGACCGTGTGCTGTACTGTACACACCATACACTGTACTGAGGGGACCGTGTGCTGTACTGTACACCCCATACACTGTACTGAGGAGACCGTGTGCTGTACTGTACACCCCATACACTGTACTGAGGAGACCGTGTGCTGTACTGTACACTCCATACACTGTACTGAGGGGACCGTGTGCTGTACTGTACACTCCATACACTGTACTGAGGGGACCGTGTGCTGTACTGTACACTCCATACACTGTACTGAGGAGACCGTGTGCTGTACTGTACACTCCATACACCGTACTGAGGAGACCGTGTGCTGTACTGTACACTCCATACACCGTACTGAGGAGACCGTGTGCTGTACTGTACACTCCATACACTGTACTGAGGGGACCGTGTGCTGTACTGTACACCCCATACACTGTACTGAGGAGACCGTGTGTTGTACTGTACACTCCATACACTGTACTGAGGGGACCGTGTGCTGTACTGTACACCCCATACACTGTACTGAGGAGACCGTGTGCTGTACTGTACACTCCATACACCGTACTGAGGAGACCGTGTGCTGTACTGTACACCCCATACACTGTACTGAGGGGACCGTGTGCTGTACTGTACACTCCATACACTGTACTGAGGAGACCGTGTGCTGTACTGTACACCCCATACACTGTACTGAGGAGACCGTGTGCTGTACTGTACACTCCATACACTGTACTGAGGGGACCGTGTGCTGTACTGTACACTCCATACACTGTACTGAGGGGACCGTGTGCTGTACTGTACACTCCATACACCGTACTGAGGAGACCGTGTGCTGTACTGTACACTCCATACACCGTACTGAGGAGACCGTGTGCTGTACTGTACACTCCATACACTGTACTGAGGGGACCGTGTGCTGTACTGTACACCCCATACACTGTACTGAGGAGACCGTGTGCTGTACTGTACACCCCATACACCGTACTGAGGAGACCGTGTGCTGTACTGTACACTCCATACACTGTACTGAGGAGACCGTGTGCTGTACTGTACACCCCATACACTGTACTGAGGAGACCGTGTGCTGTACTGTACACCCCATACACTGTACTGAGGAGACCGTGTGCTGTACTGTATACCCCATACACCGTACTGAGGGGACCGTGTGCTGTACTGTACACTCCATACACCGTACTGAGGGGACCGTGTGCTGTACTGTACACTCCATACACTGTACTGAGGAGACCGTGTGCTGTACTGTACACCCCATACACTGTACTGAGGAGACCGTGTGCTGTACTGTACACCCCATACACTGTACTGAGGGGACCGTGTGCTGTACTGTACACCCCATACACCGTACTGAGGGGACCGTGTGCTGTACTGTACACTCCATACACTGTACTGAGGGGACCGTGTGCTGTACTGTACACCCCATACACTGTACTGAGGGGACCGTGTGCTGTACTGTACACCCCATACACTGTACTGAGGAGACCGTGTGCTGTACTGTACACTCCATACACTGTACTGAGGAGACCGTGTGCTGTACACTCCATACACCGTACTGAGGAGACCGTGTGCTGTACTGTACACTCCATACACTGTACTGAGGGGACCGTGTGCTGTACACTCCATACACTGTACTGAGGAGACCGTGTGCTGTACTGTACACTCCATACACCGTACTGAGAGGACCGTGTGCTGTACTGTACACTCCATACACTGTACTGAGGGGACCGTGTGCTGTACTGTACACTCCATACACTGTACTGAGGAGACCGTGTGCTGTAGTGTACACACCATACACCGTACTGAGGAGACCGTGTGCTGTACTGTACACTCCATACACTGTACTGAGGGGACCGTGTGCTGTACTGTACACTCCATACACCGTACTGAGGAGACCGTGTGCTGTACTGTACACCCCATACACTGTACTGAGGAGACCGTGTGCTGTACTGTACACTCCCTACACTGTACTGAGGAGACCGTGTGCTGTACTGTACACCCCATACACTGTACTGAGGGGACCGTGTGCTGTACTGTACACCCCATACACTGTACTGAGGAGACCGTGTGCTGTACTGTACACTCCATACACTGTACTGAGGAGACCGTGTGCTGTACTGTACACTCCATACACCGTACTGAGGAGACCGTGTGCTGTACTGTACACTCCATACACTGTACTGAGGAGACCGTGTGCTGTACTGTACACTCCATACACTGTACTGAGGGGACCGTGTGCTGTACTGTACACTCCATACACCGTACTGAGGAGACCGTGTGCTGTACTGTACACTCCATACACCGTACTGAGGAGACCGTGTGCTGTACTGTACACTCCATACACCGTACTGAGGAGACCGTGTGCTGTACTGTACACTCCATACACTGTACTGAGGGGACCGTGTGCTGTACTGTACACTCCATACACTGTACTGAGGAGACCGTGTGCTGTACTGTACACCCCATACACCGTACTGAGGAGACCGTGTGCTGTACTGTACACTCCATACACCGTACTGAGGAGACCGTGTGCTGTACTGTACACTCCATACACCGTACTGAGGAGACCGTGTGCTGTACTGTACACCCCATACACCGTACTGAGGGGACCGTGTGCTGTACTGTACACTCCATACACTGTACTGAGGGGACCGTGTGCTGTACTGTACACTCCATACACCGTACTGAGGGGACCGTGTGCTGTACTGTACACCCCATACACTGTACTGAGGGGACCGTGTGCTATACTGTACACCCCATACACTGTACTGAGGAGACCGTGTGCTGTACTGTACACTCCATACACCGTACTGAGGAGACCGTGTGCTGTACTGTACACCCCATACACCGTACTGAGGAGACCGTGTGCTGTACTGTACACCCCATACACTGTACTGAGGAGACCGTGTGCTGTACTGTACACTCCATACACCGTACTGAGGGGACCGTGTGCTGTACTGTACACCCCATACACCGTACTGAGGAGACCGTGTGCTGTACTGTACACTCCATACACTGTACTGAGGGGACCGTGTGCTGTACTGTACACTCCATACACCGTACTGAGGGGACCGTGTGCTGTACTGTACACCCCATACACCGTACTGAGGAGACCGTGTGCTGTACTGTACACCCCATACACCGTACTGAGGAGACCGTGTGCTGTACTGTACACCCCATACACTGTACTGAGGAGACCGTGTGCTGTACTGTACACTCCATACACCGTACTGAGGGGACCGTGTGCTGTACTGTACACTCCATACACCGTACTGAGGGGACCGTGTGCTGTACTGTACACCCCATACACCGTACTGAGGAGACCGTGTGCTGTACTGTACACTCCATACACTGTACTGAGGAGACCGTGTGCTGTACTGTACACTCCATACACCGTACTGAGGGGACCGTGTGCTGTACTGTACACTCCATACACCGTACTGAGGGGACCGTGTGCTGTACTGTACACCCCATACACCGTACTGAGGAGACCGTGTGCTGTACTGTACACCCCATACACTGTACTGAGGAGACCGTGTGCTGTACTGTACACTCCATACACCGTACTGAGGGGACCGTGTGCTGTACTGTACACTCCATACACCGTACTGAGGGGACCGTGTGCTGTACTGTACACCCCATACACTGTACTGAGGAGACCGTGTGCTGTACTGTACACCCCATACACTGTACTGAGGAGACCGTGTGCTGTACTGTACACCCCATACACCGTACTGAGGAGACCGTGTGCTGTACTGTACACTCCATACACCGTACTGAGGAGACCGTGTGCTGTACTGTACACTCCATACACCGTACTGAGGAGACCGTGTGCTGTACTGTACACTCCATACACTGTACTGAGGGGACCGTGTGCTGTACTGTACACCCCATACACTGTACTGAGGGGACCGTGTGCTGTACTGTACACCCCATACACTGTACTGAGGAGACCGTGTGCTGTACTGTACACCCCATACACTGTACTGAGGAGACCGTGTGCTGTACTGTACACTCCATACACTGTACTGAGGAGACCGTGTGCTGTACTGTACACCCCATACACTGTACTGAGGAGACCGTGTGCTGTACTGTACACCCCATACACTGTACTGAGGAGACCGTGTGCTGTACTGTACACCCCATACACTGTACTGAGGAGACCGTGTGCTGTACTGTACACCCCATACACTGTACTGAGGAGACCGTGTGCTGTACTGTACACCCCATACACTGTACTGAGGAGACCGTGTGCTGTACTGTACACCCCATACACTGTACTGAGGGGACCGTGTGCTGTACTGTACACCCCATACACTGTACTGAGGGGACCGTGTGCTGTACTGTACACCCCATACACTGTACTGAGGAGACCGTGTGCTGTACTGTACACCCCATACACTGTACTGAGGAGACCGTGTGCTGTACTGTACACCCCATACACTGTACTGAGGAGACCGTGTGCTGTACTGTACACCCCATACACTGTACTGAGGAGACCGTGTGCTGTACTGTACACTCCATACACCGTACTGAGGAGACCGTGTGCTGTACTGTACACCCCATACACTGTACTGAGGAGACCGTGTGCTGTACTGTACACCCCATACACCGTACTGAGGAGACCGTGTGCTGTACTGTACACTCCATACACTGTACTGAGGGGACCGTGTGCTGTACTGTACACCCCATACACTGTACTGAGGAGACCGTGTGCTGTACTGTACACTCCATACACTGTACTGAGGGGACCGTGTGCTGTACTGTACACTCCATACACCGTACTGAGGAGACCGTGTGCTGTACTGTACACCCCATACACTGTACTGAGGGGACCGTGTGCTGTACTGTACACTCCATACACCGTACTGAGGAGACCGTGTGCTGTACTGTACACCCCATACACTGTACTGAGGGGACCGTGTGCTGTACTGTACACCCCATACACTGTACTGAGGAGACCGTGTGCTGTACTGTACACCCCATACACCGTACTGAGGAGACCGTGTGCTGTACTGTACACTCCATACACTGTACTGAGGAGACCGTGTGCTGTACTGTACACTCCATACACTGTACTGAGGAGACCGTGTGCTGTACTGTACACTCCATACACTGTACTGAGGAGACCGTGTGCTGTACTGTACACCCCATACACTGTACTGAGGGGACCGTGTGCTGTACTGTACACCCCATACACCGTACTGAGGAGACCGTGTGCTGTACTGTACACTCCATACACTGTACTGAGGGGACCGTGTGCTGTACTGTACACTCCATACACCGTACTGAGGGGACCGTGTGCTGTACTGTACACCCCATACACCGTACTGAGGAGACCGTGTGCTGTACTGTACACCCCATACACCGTACTGAGGAGACCGTGTGCTGTACTGTACACCCCATACACTGTACTGAGGAGACCGTGTGCTGTACTGTACACTCCATACACCGTACTGAGAGGACCGTGTGCTGTACTGTACACTCCATACACTGTACTGAGGGGACCGTGTGCTGTACTGTACACTCCATACACTGTACTGAGGAGACCGTGTGCTGTAGTGTACACACCATACACCGTACTGAGGAGACCGTGTGCTGTACTGTACACTCCATACACCGTACTGAGGAGACCGTGTGCTGTACTGTACACTCCATACACCGTACTGAGGAGACCGTGTGCTGTACTGTACACTCCATACACCGTACTGAGGAGACCGTGTGCTGTACTGTACACTCCATACACTGTACTGAGGGGACCGTGTGCTGTACTGTACACTCCATACACTGTACTGAGGAGACCGTGTGCTGTACTGTACACCCCATACACCGTACTGAGGAGACCGTGTGCTGTACTGTACACTCCATACACCGTACTGAGGAGACCGTGTGCTGTACTGTACACTCCATACACCGTACTGAGGAGACCGTGTGCTGTACTGTACACCCCATACACCGTACTGAGGGGACCGTGTGCTGTACTGTACACTCCATACACTGTACTGAGGGGACCGTGTGCTGTACTGTACACTCCATACACCGTACTGAGGGGACCGTGTGCTGTACTGTACACCCCATACACTGTACTGAGGGGACCGTGTGCTGTACTGTACACCCCATACACTGTACTGAGGAGACCGTGTGCTGTACTGTACACTCCATACACCGTACTGAGGAGACCGTGTGCTGTACTGTACACCCCATACACCGTACTGAGGAGACCGTGTGCTGTACTGTACACCCCATACACTGTACTGAGGAGACCGTGTGCTGTACTGTACACTCCATACACCGTACTGAGGGGACCGTGTGCTGTACTGTACACCCCATACACCGTACTGAGGAGACCGTGTGCTGTACTGTACACTCCATACACTGTACTGAGGGGACCGTGTGCTGTACTGTACACTCCATACACCGTACTGAGGGGACCGTGTGCTGTACTGTACACCCCATACACCGTACTGAGGAGACCGTGTGCTGTACTGTACACCCCATACACCGTACTGAGGAGACCGTGTGCTGTACTGTACACCCCATACACTGTACTGAGGAGACCGTGTGCTGTACTGTACACTCCATACACCGTACTGAGGGGACCGTGTGCTGTACTGTACACCCCATACACTGTACTGAGGAGACCGTGTGCTGTACTGTACACTCCATACACTGTACTGAGGGGACCGTGTGCTGTACTGTACACTCCATACACTGTACTGAGGAGACCGTGTGCTGTACTGTACACTCCATACACTGTACTGAGGGGACCGTGTGCTGTACTGTACACTCCATACACCGTACTGAGGGGACCGTGTGCTGTACTGTACACCCCATACACCGTACTGAGGAGACCGTGTGCTGTACTGTACACTCCATACACTGTACTGAGGAGACCGTGTGCTGTACTGTACACCCCATACACTGTACTGAGGAGACCGTGTGCTGTACTGTACACTCCATACACCTTACTGAGGAGACCGTGTGCTGTACTGTACACTCCATACACCGTACTGAGGAGACCGTGTGCTGTACTGTACACCCCATACACCGTACTGAGGGGACCGTGTGCTGTACTGTACACTCCATACACTGTACTGAGGGGACCGTGTGCTGTACTGTACACCCCATACACTGTACTGAGGGGACCGTGTGCTGTACTGTACACCCCATACACTGTACTGAGGAGACCGTGTGCTGTACTGTACACCCCATACACTGTACTGAGGAGACCGTGTGCTGTACTGTACACCCCATACACTGTACTGAGGAGACCGTGTGCTGTACTGTACACCCCATACACTGTACTGAGGAGACCGTGTGCTGTACTGTACACCCCATACACCGTACTGAGGAGACCGTGTGCTGTACTGTACACTCCATACACCGTACTGAGGAGACCGTGTGCTGTACTGTACACTCCATACACCGTACTGAGGAGACCGTGTGCTGTACTGTACACTCCATACACTGTACTGAGGGGACCGTGTGCTGTACTGTACACCCCATACACTGTACTGAGGGGACCGTGTGCTGTACTGTACACCCCATACACTGTACTGAGGAGACCGTGTGCTGTACTGTACACCCCATACACTGTACTGAGGAGACCGTGTGCTGTACTGTACACCCCATACACTGTACTGAGGAGACCGTGTGCTGTACTGTACACCCCATACACTGTACTGAGGAGACCGTGTGCTGTACTGTACACTCCATACACCGTACTGAGGAGACCGTGTGCTGTACTGTACACCCCATACACTGTACTGAGGAGACCGTGTGCTGTACTGTACACCCCATACACCGTACTGAGGAGACCGTGTGCTGTACTGTACACTCCATACACTGTACTGAGGGGACCGTGTGCTGTACTGTACACCCCATACACTGTACTGAGGAGACCGTGTGCTGTACTGTACACTCCATACACTGTACTGAGGGGACCGTGTGCTGTACTGTACACTCCATACACCGTACTGAGGAGACCGTGTGCTGTACTGTACACCCCATACACTGTACTGAGGAGACCGTGTGCTGTACTGTACACTCCATACACTGTACTGAGGGGACCGTGTGCTGTACTGTACACTCCATACACCGTACTGAGGAGACCGTGTGCTGTACTGTACACCCCATACACTGTACTGAGGGGACCGTGTGCTGTACTGTACACCCCATACACTGTACTGAGGAGACCGTGTGCTGTACTGTACACCCCATACACCGTACTGAGGAGACCGTGTGCTGTACTGTACACTCCATACACTGTACTGAGGAGACCGTGTGCTGTACTGTACACTCCATACACTGTACTGAGGAGACCGTGTGCTCTACTGTACACTCCATACACTGTACTGAGGAGACCGTGTGCTGTACTGTACACCCCATACACTGTACTGAGGGGACCGTGTGCTGTACTGTACACCCCATACACTGTACTGAGGAGACCGTGTGCTGTACTGTACACCCCATACACCGTACTGAGGAGACCGTGTGCTGTACTGTACACTCCATACACTGTACTGAGGGGACCGTGTGCTGTACTGTACACTCCATACACCGTACTGAGGGGACCGTGTGCTGTACTGTACACCCCATACATCGTACTGAGGAGACCGTGTGCTGTACTGTACACCCCATACACCGTACTGAGGAGACCGTGTGCTGTACTGTACACCCCATACACTGTACTGAGGAGACCGTGTGCTGTACTGTACACTCCATACACCGTACTGAGGGGACCGTGTGCTGTACTGTACACTCCATACACCGTACTGAGGGGACCGTGTGCTGTACTGTACACCCCATACACCGTACTGAGGAGACCGTGTGCTGTACTGTACACTCCATACACTGTACTGAGGAGACCGTGTGCTGTACTGTACACTCCATACACTGTACTGAGGGGACCGTGTGCTGTACTGTACACTCCATACACCGTACTGAGGGGACCGTGTGCTGTACTGTACACCCCATACACCGTACTGAGGAGACCGTGTGCTGTACTGTACACTCCATACACTGTACTGAGGAGACCGTGTGCTGTACTGTACACCCCATACACTGTACTGAGGAGACCGTGTGCTGTACTGTACACTCCATACACCGTACTGAGGAGACCGTGTGCTGTACTGTACACTCCATACACCGTACTGAGGAGACCGTGTGCTGTACTGTACACCCCATACACCGTACTGAGGGGACCGTGTGCTGTACTGTACACTCCATACACTGTACTGAGGGGACCGTGTGCTGTACTGTACACCCCATACACTGTACTGAGGGGACCGTTTGCTGTACTGTACACCCCATACACTGTACTGAGGAGACCGTGTGCTGTACTGTACACCCCATACACTGTACTGAGGAGACCGTGTGCTGTACTGTACACCCCATACACTGTACTGAGGAGACCGTGTGCTGTACTGTACACCCCATACACTGTACTGAGGAGACCGTGTGCTGTACTGTACACCCCATACACCGTACTGAGGAGACCGTGTGCTGTACTGTACACTCCATACACCGTACTGAGGAGACCGTGTGCTGTACTGTACACTCCATACACCGTACTGAGGAGACCGTGTGCTGTACTGTACACTCCATACACTGTACTGAGGGGACCGTGTGCTGTACTGTACACCCCATACACTGTACTGAGGGGACCGTGTGCTGTACTGTACACCCCATACACTGTACTGAGGAGACCGTGTGCTGTACTGTACACCCCATACACTGTACTGAGGAGACCGTGTGCTGTACTGTACACCCCATACACTGTACTGAGGAGACCGTGTGCTGTACTGTACACCCCATACACTGTACTGAGGAGACCGTGTGCTGTACTGTACACTCCATACACCGTACTGAGGAGACCGTGTGCTGTACTGTACACCCCATACACTGTACTGAGGAGACCGTGTGCTGTACTGTACACCCCATACACCGTACTGAGGAGACCGTGTGCTGTACTGTACACTCCATACACTGTACTGAGGGGACCGTGTGCTGTACTGTACACCCCATACACTGTACTGAGGAGACCGTGTGCTGTACTGTACACTCCATACACTGTACTGAGGGGACCGTGTGCTGTACTGTACACTCCATACACCGTACTGAGGAGACCGTGTGCTGTACTGTACACCCCATACACTGTACTGAGGGGACCGTGTGCTGTACTGTACACTCCATACACCGTACTGAGGAGACCGTGTGCTGTACTGTACACCCCATACACTGTACTGAGGGGACCGTGTGCTGTACTGTACACCCCATACACCGTACTGAGGAGACCGTGTGCTGTACTGTACACCCCATACACTGTACTGAGGAGACCGTGTGCTGTACTGTACACTCCATACACTGTACTGAGGAGACCGTGTGCTGTACTGTACACTCCATACACTGTACTGAGGAGACCGTGTGCTGTACTGTACACTCCATACACTGTACTGAGGAGACCGTGTGCTGTACTGTACACCCCATACACTGTACTGAGGGGACCGTGTGCTGTTCTGTACACTCCATACACCGTACTGAGGAGACCGTGTGCTGTACTGTACACCCCATACACTGTACTGAGGGGACCGTGTGCTGTACTGTACACTCCATACACTGTACTGAGGGGACCGTGTGCTGTACTGTACACCCCATACACTGTACTGAGGAGACCGTGTGCTGTACTGTACACTCCATACACTGTACTGAGGAGACCGTGTGCTGTACTGTACACTCCATACACTGTACTGAGGAGACCGTGTGCTGTACTGTACACCCCATACACTGTACTGAGGAGACCGTGTGCTGTACTGTACACCCCATACACTGTACTGAGGAGACCGTGTGCTGTACTGTACACTCCATACACTGTACTGAGGGGACCGTGTGCTCTACTGTACACTCCATACACTGTACTGAGGGGACCGTGTGCTGTACTGTACACTCCATACACTGTACTGAGGGGACCGTGTGCTGTACTGTACACTCCATACACCGTACTGAGGAGACCGTGTGCTGTACTGTACACTCCATACACCGTACTGAGGGGACCGTGTGCTGTACTGTACACTCCATACACTGTACTGAGGGGACCGTGTGCTGTACTGTACACTCCATACACTGTACTGAGGGGACCGTGTGCTGTACTGTACACCCCATACACTGTACTGAGGAGACCGTGTGCTGTACTGTACACTCCATACACTGTACTGAGGGGACCGTGTGCTGTACTGTACACTCCATACACCGTACTGAGGAGACCGTGTGCTGTACTGTACACTCCATACACTGTACTGAGGGGACCGTGTGCTGTACTGTACACCCCATACACCGTACTGAGGAGACCGTGTGCTGTACTGTACACTCCATACACTGTACTGAGGAGACCGTGTGCTGTACTGTACACTCCATACACTGTACTGAGGAGACCGTGTGCTGTACTGTACACTCCATACACTGTACTGAGGAGACCGTGTGCTGTACTGTACACTCCATACACTGTACTGAGGAGACCGTGTGCTGTACTGTACACCCCATACACTGTACTGAGGGGACCGTGTGCTGTACTGTACACTCCATACACCGTACTGAGGGGACCGTGTGCTGTACTGTACACTCCATACACCGTACTGAGGGGACCGTGTGCTGTTCTGTACACTCCATACACCGTACTGAGGAGACCGTGTGCTGTACTGTACACTCCATACACTGTACTGAGGAGACCGTGTGCTGTACTGTACACTCCATACACTGTACTGAGGAGACCGTGTGCTGTACTGTACACTCCATACACTGTACTGAGGAGACCGTGTGCTGTACTGTACACCCCATACACTGTACTGAGGAGACCGTGTGCTGTACTGTACACCCCATACACTGTACTGAGGGGACCGTGTGCTGTACTGTACACTCCATACACTGTACTGAGGGGACCGTGTGCTGTACTGTACACCCCATACACTGTACTGAGGAGACCGTGTGCTGTACTGTACACTCCATACACTGTACTGAGGAGACCGTGTGCTGTACTGTACACTCCATACACTGTACTGAGGAGACCGTGTGCTGTACTGTACACTCCATACACTGTACTGAGGGGACCGTGTGCTGTACTGTACACTCCATACACTGTACTGAGGAGACCGTGTGCTGTTCTGTACACTCCATACACTGTACTGAGGAGACCGTGTGCTGTACTGTACACCCCATACACTGTACTGAGGAGACCGTGTGCTGTACTGTACACCCCATACACTGTACTGAGGAGACCGTGTGCTGTTCTGTACACTCCATACACTGTACTGAGGGGACCGTGTGCTGTACTGTACACTCCATACACCGTACTGAGGAGACCGTGTGCTGTACTGTACACTCCATACACCGTACTGAGGGGACCGTGTGCTGTACTGTACACTCCATACACTGTACTGAGGAGACCGTGTGCTGTACTGTACACCCCATACACCGTACTGAGGAGACCGTGTGCTGTATTGTACACTCCATACACTGTACTGAGGGGACCGTGTGCTGTACTGTACACTCCATACACTGTACTGAGGGGACCGTGTGCTGTACTGTACACCCCATACACTGTACTGAGGAGACCGTGTGCTGTACTGTACACTCCATACACTGTACTGAGGGGACCGTGTGCTGTACTGTACACTCCATACACTGTACTGAGGGGACCGTGTGCTGTACTGTACACTCCATACACTGTACTGAGGGGACCGTGTGCTGTACTGTACACTCCATACACTGTACTGAGGGGACCGTGTGCTCTACTGTACACTCCATACACTGTACTGAGGGGACCGTGTGCTGTACTGTACACTCCATACACTGTACTGAGGGGACCGTGTGCTGTACTGTACACCCCATACACCGTACTGAGGAGACCGTGTGCTGTACTGTACACCCCATACACTGTACTGAGGAGACCGTGTGCTGTACTGTACACTCCATACACTGTACTGAGGGGACCGTGTGCTGTACTGTACACTCCATACACTGTACTGAGGGGACCGTGTGCTGTACTGTACACTCCATACACTGTACTGAGGAGACCGTGTGCTGTACACTCCATACACCGTACTGAGGAGACCGTGTGCTGTACTGTACACTCCATACACTGTACTGAGGGGACCGTGTGCTGTACTGTACACCCCATACACTGTACTGAGGAGACCGTGTGCTGTACTGTACACTCCATACACTGTACTGAGGGGACCGTGTGCTGTACTGTACACTCCATACACTGTACTGAGGGGACCGTGTGCTGTACTGTACACTCCATACACCGTACTGAGGAGACCGTGTGCTGTACTGTACACCCCATACACCGTACTGAGGGGACCGTGTGCTGTACTGTACACTCCATACACCGTACTGAGGAGACCGTGTGCTGTACTGTACACCCCATACACTGTACTGAGGGGACCGTGTGCTGTACTGTACACTCCATACACTGTACTGAGGAGACCGTGTGCTGTACTGTACACCCCATACACCGTACTGAGGGGACCGTGTGCTGTACTGTACACTCCATACACCGTACTGAGGGGACCGTGTGCTGTACTGTACACTCCATACACCGTACTGAGGAGACCGTGTGCTGTACTGTACACTCCATACACCGTACTGAGGAGACCGTGTGCTGTACTGTACACCCCATACACTGTACTGAGGGGACCGTGTGCTGTACTGTACACCCCATACACTGTACTGAGGGGACCGTGTGCTGTACTGTACACTCCATACACTGTACTGAGGAGACCGTGTGCTGTACTGTACACTCCATACACCGTACTGAGGAGACCGTGTGCTGTACTGTACACTCCATACACTGTACTGAGGAGACCGTGTGCTGTACTGTACACCCCATACACTGTACTGAGGAGACCGTGTGCTGTACTGTACACTCCATACACCGTACTGAGGAGACCGTGTGCTGTACTGTACACTCCATACACTGTACTGAGGGGACCGTGTGCTGTACTGTACACCCCATACACTGTACTGAGGGGACCGTGTGCTGTACTGTACACTCCATACACTGTACTGAGGGGACCGTGTGCTGTACTGTACACCCCATACACTGTACTGAGGGGACCGTGTGCTGTACTGTACACTCCATACACTGTACTGAGGGGACCGTGTGCTGTACTGTACACTCCATACACCGTACTGAGGAGACCGCGTGCTGTACTGTACACTCCATACACCGTACTGAGGAGACCGTGTGCTGTACTGTACACCCCATACACTGTACTGAGGAGACCGTGTGCTGTACTGTACACCCCATACACTGTACTGAGGAGACCGTGTGCTGTACTGTACACCCCATACACTGTACTGAGGGGACCGTGTGCTGTACTGTACACTCCATACACTGTACTGAGGGGACCGTGTGCTGTACTGTACACCCCATACACTGTACTGAGGGGACCGTGTGCTGTACTGTACACTCCATACACCGTACTGAGGAGACCGTGTGCTGTACTGTACACCCCATACACTGTACTGAGGGGACCGTGTGCTGTACTGTACACTCCATACACTGTACTGAGGGGACCGTGTGCTGTACTGTACACTCCATACACTGTACTGAGGGGACCGTGTGCTGTACTGTACACCCCATACACCGTACTGAGGGGACCGTGTGCTGTACTGTACACCCCATACACCGTACTGAGGAGACCGTGTGCTGTACTGTACACCCCATACACCGTACTGAGGAGACCGTGTGCTGTACTGTACACTCCATACACTGTACTGAGGGGACCGTGTGCTGTACTGTACACTCCATACACCGTACTGAGGGGACCGTGTGCTGTACTGTACACTCCATACACTGTACTGAGGGGACCGTGTGCTGTACTGTACACTCCATACACTGTACTGAGGGGACCGTGTGCTGTACTGTACACTCCATACACTGTACTGAGGGGACCGTGTGCTGTACTGTACACTCCATACACTGTACTGAGGGGACCGTGTGCTGTACTGTACACTCCATACACTGTACTGAGGAGACCGTGTGCTGTACTGTACACTCCATACACCGTACTGAGGAGACCGTGTGCTGTACTGTACACTCCATACACTGTACTGAGGGGACCGTGTGCTGTACTGTACACTCCATACACCGTACTGAGGAGACCGTGTGCTGTACTGTACACCCCATACACCGTACTGAGGAGACCGTGTGCTGTACTGTACACCCCATACACCGTACTGAGGAGACCGTGTGCTGTACTGTACACTCCATACACTGTACTGAGGAGACCGTGTGCTGTACACTCCATACACCGTACTGAGGAGACCGTGTGCTGTACTGTACACTCCATACACTGTACTGAGGGGACCGTGTGCTGTACACTCCATACACCGTACTGAGGAGACCGTGTGCTGTACTGTACACTCCATACACTGTACTGAGGGGACCGTGTGCTGTACTGTACACCCCATACACTGTACTGAGGAGACCGTGTGCTGTACTGTACACTCCATACACTGTACTGAGGGGACCGTGTGCTGTACTGTACACCCCATACACCGTACTGAGGAGACCTTGTGCTGTACTGTACACTCCATACACCGTACTGAGGAGACCGTGTGCTGTACTGTACACCCCATACACCGTACAGAGGAGACCGTGTGCTGTACTGTACACTCCATACACTGTACTGAGGAGACCGTGTGCTGTACTGTACACCCCATACACTGTACTGAAGAGACCGTGTGCTGTACTGTACACTCCATACACCGTACAGAGGAGACCGTGTGCTGTACTGTACACTCCATACACTGTACTGAGGAGACCGTGTGCTGTACTGTACACTCCATACACTGTACTGAGGAGACCGTGTGCTGTACTGTACACTCCATACACCGTACTGAGGAGACCGTGTGCTGTACTGTACACTCCATACACTGTACTGAGGAGACCGTGTGCTGTACTGTACACCCCATACACCGTACTGAGGGGACCGTGTGCTGTACTGTACACCCCATACACCGTACTGAGGAGACCGTGTGCTGTACTGTACACCCCATACACCGTACTGAGGAGACCGTGTGCTGTACTGTACACTCCATACACTGTACTGAGGAGACCGTGTGCTGTACTGTACACTCCATACACCGTACTGAGGAGACCGTGTGCTGTACTGTACACCCCATACACTGTACTGAGGGGACCGTGTGCTGTACTGTACACCCCATACACCGTACTGAGGAGACCGTGTGCTGTACTGTACACCCCATACACTGTACTGAGGAGACCGTGTGCTGTACTGTACACTCCATACACCGTACTGAGGAGACCGTGTGCTGTACTGTACACCCCATACACTGTACTGAGGAGACCGTGTGCTGTACTGTACACTCCATACACCGTACTGAGGGGACCGTGTGCTGTACTGTACACTCCATACACTGTACTGAGGAGACCGTGTGCTGTACACTCCATACACCGTACTGAGGAGACCGTGTGCTGTACTGTACATCCCATACACCGTACTGAGGAGACCGTGTGCTGTACTGTACACCCCATACACTGTACTGAGGGGACCGTGTGCTGTACTGTACACTCCATACACTGTACTGAGGGGACCGTGTGCTGTACTGTACACCCCATACACTGTACTGAGGAGACCGTGTGCTGTACTGTACACCCCATACACTGTACTGAGGAGACCGTGTGCTGTACTGTACACCCCATACACCGTACTGAGGGGACCGTGTGCTGTACTGTACACTCCATACACTGTACTGAGGAGACCGTGTGCTGTACTGTACACTCCATACACCGTACTGAGGAGACCGTGTGCTGTACTGTACACTCCATACACTGTACTGAGGAGACCGTGTGCTGTACACTCCATACACCGTACTGAGGAGACCGTGTGCTGTACTGTACACTCCATACACCGTACTGAGGGGACCGTGTGCTGTACTGTACACTCCATACACTGTACTGAGGGGACCGTGTGCTGTACTGTACACCCCATACACTGTACTGAGGAGACCGTGTGCTGTACTGTACACTCCATACACTGTACTGAGGGGACCGTGTGCTGTACTGTACACCCCATACACCGTACTGAGGAGACCGTGTGCTGTACACTCCATACACTGTACTGAGGAGACCGTGTGCTGTACACTCCATACACCGTACTGAGGAGACCGTGTGCTGTACTGTACACTCCATACACTGTACTGAGGGGACCGTGTGCTGTACTGTACACCCCATACACTGTACTGAGGAGACCGTGTGCTGTACTGTACACCCCATACACTGTACTGAGGAGACCGTGTGCTGTACTGTACACCCCATACACTGTACTGAGGGGACCGTGTGCTGTACTGTACACTCCATACACTGTACTGAGGAGACCGTGTGCTGTACTGTACACTCCATACACCGTACTGAGGAGACCGTGTGCTGTACTGTACACCCCATACACTGTACTGAGGGGACCGTGTGCTGTACTGTACACTCCATACACTGTACTGAGGGGACCGTGTGCTGTACTGTACACTCCATACACTGTACTGAGGGGACCGTGTGCTGTACTGTACACCCCATACACTGTACTGAGGAGACCGTGTGCTGTACTGTACACTCCATACACCGTACTGAGGGGACCGTGTGCTGTACTGTACACTCCATACACCGTACTGAGGAGACCGTGTGCTGTACTGTACACCCCATACACTGTACTGAGTAGACCGTGTGCTGTACTGTACACTCCATACACCGTACTGAGGAGACCGTGTGCTGTACTGTACACCCCATACACCGTACTGAGGGGACCGTGTGCTGTACTGTACACTCCATACACCGTACTGAGGAGACCGTGTGCTGTACTGTACACTCCATACACCGTACTGAGGGGACTGTGTGCTGTACTGTACACTCCATACACCGTACTGAGGAGACCGTGTGCTGTACTGTACACCCCATACACTGTACTGAGGAGACCGTGTGCTGTACTGTACACTCCATACACTGTACTGAGGAGACCGTGTGCTGTACTGTACACTCCATACACTGTACTGAGGAGACCGTGTGCTGTACTGTACACTCCATACACTGTACTGAGGAGACCGTGTGCTGTACTGTACACTCCATACACTGTACTGAGGGGACCGTGTGCTGTACTGTACACTCCATACACCGTACTGAGGAGACCGTGTGCTGTACTGTACACTCCATACACTGTACTGAGGGGACCGTGTGCTGTACTGTACACCCCATACACTGTACTGAGGAGACCGTGTGCTGTACTGTACACTCCATACACTGTACTGAGGGGACCGTGTGCTGTACTGTACACTCCATACACTGTACTGAGGGGACCGTGTGCTGTACTGTACACCCCATACACCGTACTGAGGGGACCGTGTGCTGTACTGTACACCCCATACACTGTACTGAGGAGACCGTGTGCTGTACTGTACACCCCATACACTGTACTGAGGGGACCGTGTGCTGTACTGTACACCCCATACACTGTACTGAGGAGACCGTGTGCTGTACTGTACACCCCATACACCGTACTGAGGAGACCGTGTGCTGTACTGTACACTCCATACACCGTACTGAGGAGACCGTGTGCTGTACTGTACACTCCATACACCGTACTGAGGAGACCGTGTGCTGTACTGTACACCCCATACACTGTACTGAGGAGACCGTGTGCTGTACTGTACACTCCATACACTGTACTGAGGAGACCGTGTGCTGTACTGTACACTCCATACACTGTACTGAGGGGACCGTGTGCTGTACTGTACACTCCATACACTGTACTGAGGGGACCGTGTGCTGTACTGTACACCCCATACACCGTACTGAGGGGACCGTGTGCTGTACTGTACACCCCATACACTGTACTGAGGAGACCGTGTGCTGTACTGTACACCCCATACACTGTACTGAGGGGACCGTGTGCTGTACTGTACACCCCATACACTGTACTGAGGAGACCGTGTGCTGTACTGTACACCCCATACACCGTACTGAGGAGACCGTGTGCTGTACTGTACACTCCATACACCGTACTGAGGAGACCGTGTGCTGTACTGTACACCCCATACACTGTACTGAGGAGACCGTGTGCTGTACTGTACACTCCATACACTGTACTGAGGGGACCGTGTGCTGTACTGTACACCCCATACACTGTACTGAGGAGACCGTGTGCTGTACTGTACACTCCATACACTGTACTGAGGGGACCGTGTGCTGTACTGTACACTCTATACACTGTACTGAGGGGACCGTGTGCTGTACTGTACACCCCATACACTGTACTGAGGAGACCGTGTGCTGTACTGTACACCCCATACACCGTACTGAGGAGACCGTGTGCTGTACTGTACACTCCATACACTGTACTGAGGAGACCGTGTGCTGTACTGTACACTCCATACACCGTACTGAGGGGACCGTGTGCTGTACTGTACACCCCATACACTGTACTGAGGAGACCGTGTGCTGTACTGTACACCCCATACACCGTACTGAGGAGACCGTGTGCTGTACTGTACACCCCATACACCGTACTGAGGAGACCGTGTGCTGTACTGTACACTCCATACACCGTACTGAGGGGACCGTGTGCTGTACTGTTCACTCCATACACTGTACTGAGGAGACCGTGTGCTGTACTGTACACTCCATACACTGTACTGAGGGGACCGTGTGCTGTACTGTACACTCCATACACCGTACTGAGGGGACCGTGTGCTGTACTGTACACTCCATACACTGTACTGAGGGGACCGTGTGCTGTACTGTACACTCCATACACTGTACTGAGGGGACCGTGTGCTGTACTGTACACTCCATACACTGTACTGAGGAGACCGTGTGCTGTACTGTACACTCCATACACCGTACTGAGGAGACCGTGTGCTGTACTGTACACCCCATACACTGTACTGAGGAGACCGTGTGCTGTACTGTACACTCCATACACTGTACTGAGGAGACCGTGTGCTGTACTGTACACTCCATACACTGTACTGAGGGGACCGTGTGCTGTACTGTACACTCCATACACTGTACTGAGGAGACCGTGTGCTGTACTGTACACTCCATACACTGTACTGAGGAGACCGTGTGCTGTACTGTACACTCCATACACTGTACTGAGGAGACCGTGTGCTGTACTGTACACCCCATACACTGTACAGAGGAGACCGTGTGCTGTACTGTACACCCCATACACTGTACTGAGGAGACCGTGTGCTGTACTGTACACTCCATACACTGTACTGAGGAGACCGTGTGCTGTACACTCCATACACCGTACTGAGGAGACCGTGTGCTGTACTGTACACTCCATACACTGTACTGAGGGGACCGTGTGCTGTACTGTACACCCCATACACTGTACTGAGGAGACCGTGTGCTGTACTGTACACCCCATACACTGTACTGAGGGGACCGTGTGCTGTACTGTACACCCCATACACTGTACTGAGGAGACCGTGTGCTGTACTGTACACTCCATACACTGTACTGAGGAGACCGTGTGCTGTACTGTACACCCCATACACTGTACTGAGGAGACCGTGTGCTGTACTGTACACTCCATACACCGTACTGAGGGGACCGTGTGCTGTACTGTACACTCCATACACTGTACTGAGGAGACCGTGTGCTGTACTGTACACTCCATACACTGTACTGAGGAGACCGTGTGCTGTACTGTACACCCCATACACTGTACTGAGGAGACCGTGTGCTGTACTGTACACTCCATACACCGTACTGAGGGGACCGTGTGCTGTACTGTACACTCCATACACTGTACTGAGGAGACCGTGTGCTGTACTGTACACTCCATACACTGTACTGAGGAGACCGTGTGCTGTACTGTACACCCCATACACCGTACTGAGGAGACCGTGTGCTGTACTGTACACTCCATACACTGTACTGAGGAGACCGTGTGCTGTACTGTACACTCCATACACTGTACTGAGGGGACCGTGTGCTGTACTGTACACCCCATACACCGTACTGAGGAGACCGTGTGCTGTACTGTACACCCCATACACCGTACTGAGGAGACCGTGTGCTGTACTGTACACTCCATACACTGTACTGAGGAGACCGTGTGCTGTACTGTACACCCCATACACCGTACTGAGGAGACCGTGTGCTGTACTGTACACTCCATACACTGTACTGAGGGGACCGTGTGCTGTACTGTACACCCCATACACTGTACTGAGGGGACCGTGTGCTGTACTGTACACTCCATACACTGTACTGAGGGGACCGTGTGCTGTACTGTACACCCCATACACTGTACTGAGGGGACCGTGTGCTGTACTGTACACCCCATACACCGTACTGAGGAGACCGTGTGCTGTACTGTACACCCCATACACCGTACTGAGGAGACCGTGTGCTGTACTGTACACTCCATACACTGTACTGAGGGGACCGTGTGCTGTACTGTACACCCCATACACTGTACTGAGGGGACCGTGTGCTGTACTGTACACCCCATACACTGTACTGAGGAGACCGTGTGCTGTACTGTACACTCCATACACTGTACTGAGGGGACCGTGTGCTGTACTGTACACTCCATACACTGTACTGAGGAGACCGTGTGCTGTACTGTACACCCCATACACTGTACTGAGGAGACCGTGTGCTGTACTGTACACCCCATACACTGTACTGAGGAGACCGTGTGCTGTACTGTACACTCCATACACTGTACTGAGGGGACCGTGTGCTCTACTGTACACTCCATACACTGTACTGAGGGGACCGTGTGCTGTACTGTACACTCCATACACTGTACTGAGGGGACCGTGTGCTGTACTGTACACTCCATACACTGTACTGAGGAGACCGTGTGCTGTACTGTACACTCCATACACTGTACTGAGGAGACCGTGTGCTGTACACTCCATACACTGTACTGAGGGGACCGTGTGCTCTACTGTACACTCCATACACTGTACTGAGGGGACCGTGTGCTGTACTGTACACTCCATACACTGTACTGAGGGGACCGTGTGCTGTACTGTACACTCCATACACTGTACTGAGGAGACGGTGTGCTGTACTGTACACTCCATACACTGTACTGAGGAGACCGTGTGCTGTACACTCCATACACCGTACTGAGGAGACCGTGTGCTGTACTGTACACTCCATACACTGTACTGAGGGGACCGTGTGCTGTACTGTACACCCCATACACTGTACTGAGGAGACCGTGTGCTGTACTGTACACTCCATACACTGTACTGAGGGGACCGTGTGCTGTACACTCCATACACTGTACTGAGGAGACCGTGTGCTGTACTGTACACTCCATACACCGTACTGAGGAGACCGTGTGCTGTACTGTACACCCCATACACCGTACTGAGGGGACCGTGTGCTGTACTGTACACCCCATACACTGTACTGAGGGGACCGTGTGCTGTACTGTACACTCCATACACTGTACTGAGGGGACCGTGTGCTGTACTGTACACTCCATACACTGTACTGAGGGGACCGTGTGCTGTACTGTACACTCCATACACTGTACTGAGGGGACCGTGTGCTGTACTGTACACCCCATACACTGTACTGAGGAGACCGTGTGCTGTACTGTACACTCCATACACTGTACTGAGGAGACCGTGTGCTGTACTGTACACCCCATACACTGTACTGAGGGGACCGTGTGCTGTACTGTACACCCCATACACTGTACTGAGGAGACCGTGTGCTGTACTGTACACCCCATACACTGTACTGAGGGGACCGTGTGCTGTACTGTACACTCCATACACCGTACTGAGGAGACCGTGTGCTGTACTGTACACTCCATACACCGTACTGAGGAGACCGTGTGCTGTACTGTACACCCCATACACTGTACTGAGGGGACCGTGTGCTGTACTGTACACCCCATACACTGTACTGAGGGGACCGTGTGCTGTACTGTACACTCCATACACTGTACTGAGGGGACCGTGTGCTGTACTGTACACCCCATACACTGTACTGAGGGGACCGTGTGCTGTACTGTACACTCCATACACTGTACTGAGGGGACCGTGTGCTGTACTGTACACCCCATACACTGTACTGAGGAGACCGTGTGCTGTACTGTACACTCCATACACCGTACTGAGGAGACCGTGTGCTGTACTGTACACCCCATACACTGTACTGAGGAGACCGTGTGCTGTATTGTACACTCCATACACCGTACTGAGGGGACCGTGTGCTGTACTGTACACTCCATACACTGTACTGAGGAGACCGTGTGCTGTACACTCCATACACCGTACTGAGGAGACCGTGTGCTGTACTGTACACCCCATACACCGTACTGAGGAGACCGTGTGCTGTACTGTACACCCCATACACTGTACTGAGGGGACCGTGTGCTGTACTGTACACTCCATACACTGTACTGAGGGGACCGTGTGCTGTACTGTACACTCCATACACTGTACTGAGGGGACCGTGTGCTGTACACTCCATACACTGTACTGAGGAGACCGTGTGCTGTACTGTACACCCCATACACTGCACTGAGGAGACCGTGTGCTGTACTGTACACCCCATACACTGTACTGAGGAGACCGTGTGCTGTACTGTACACTCCATACACTGTACTGAGGGGACCGTGTGCTGTACTGTACACTCCATACACTGTACTGAGGGGACCGTGTGCTGTACTGTACACCCCATACACTGTACTGAGGGGACCGTGTGCTGTACTGTACACCCCATACACTGTACTGAGGAGACCGTGTGCTGTACACTCCATACACCGTACTGAGGGGACCGTGTGCTGTACTGTACACTCCATACACTGTACTGAGGAGACCGTGTGCTGTACTGTACACTCCATACACCGTACTGAGGAGACCGTGTGCTGTACTGTACACTCCATACACTGTACTGAGGAGACCGTGTGCTGTACACTCCATACACCGTACTGAGGAGACCGTGTGCTGTACTGTACACTCCATACACTGTACTGAGGAGACCGTGTGCTGTACACTCCATACACCGTACTGAGGAGACCGTGTGCTGTACTGTACACCCCATACACTGTACTGAGGAGACCGTGTGCTGTACTGTACACTCCATACACCGTACTGAGGAGACCGTGTGCTGTACTGTACACTCCATACACTGTACTGAGGAGACCGTGTGCTGTACACTCCATACACCGTACTGAGGGGACCGTGTGCTGTACTGTACACTCCATACACTGTACTGAGGAGACCGTGTGCTGTACACTCCATACACCGTACTGAGGAGACCGTGTGCTGTACTGTACACTCCATACACTGTACTGAGGAGACCGTGTGCTGTACACTCCATACACCGTACTGAGGAGACCGTGTGCTGTACTGTACACCCCATACACTGTACTGAGGAGACCGTGTGCTGTACTGTACACTCCATACACCGTACTGAGGAGACCGTGTGCTGTACTGTACACTCCATACACTGTACTGAGGAGACCGTGTGCTGTACACTCCATACACCGTACTGAGGGGACCGTGTGCTGTACTGTACACTCCATACACTGTACTGAGGAGACCGTGTGCTGTACACTCCATACACCGTACTGAGGAGACCGTGTGCTGTACTGTACACTCCATACACCGTACTGAGGAGACCGTGTGCTGTACTGTACACTCCATACACCGTACTGAGGGGACCGTGTGCTGTACTGTACACCCCATACACTGTACTGAGGAGACCGTGTGCTGTACTGTACACTCCATACACTGTACTGAGGGGACCGTGTGCTGTACTGTACACCCCATACACCGTACTGAGGAGACCGTGTGCTGTACTGTACACTCCATACACTGTACTGAGGGGACCGTGTGCTGTACTGTACACCCCATACACTGTACTGAGGAGACCGTGTGCTGTACACTCCATACACTGTACTGAGGGGACCGTGTGCTGTACTGTACACCCCATACACCGTACTGAGGAGACCGTGTGCTGTACTGTACACCCCATACACCGTACTGAGGAGACCGTGTGCTGTACTGTACACCCCATACACTGTACTGAGGGGACCGTGTGCTGTACACTCCATACACTGTACTGAGGAGACCGTGTGCTGTACTGTACACCCCATACACTGTACTGAGGGGACCGTGTGCTGTACACTCCATACACTGTACTGAGGAGACCGTGTGCTGTACTGTACACTCCATACACTGTACTGAGGAGACCGTGTGCTGTACTGTACACTCCATACACCGTACTGAGGAGACCGTGTGCTGTACTGTACACTCCATACACCGTACTGAGGGGACCGTGTGCTGTACTGTACACTCCATTCACTGTACTGAGGGGACCGTGTGCTGTACTGTACACCCCATACACTGTACTGAGGGGACCGTGTGCTGTACTGTACACTCCATACACCGTACTGAGGAGACCGTGTGCTGTACTGTACACTCCATACACTGTACTGAGGAGACCGTGTGCTGTACTGTACACTCCATACACTGTACTGAGGGGACCGTGTGCTGTACTGTACACTCCATACACCGTACTGAGGGGACCGTGTGCTGTACTGTACACCCCATACACTGTACTGAGGAGACCGTGTGCTGTACTGTACACCCCATACACTGTACTGAGGGGACCGTGTGCTGTACTGTACACCCCATACACTGTACTGAGGAGACCGTGTGCTGTACTGTACACTCCATACACTGTACTGAGGGGACCGTGTGCTGTACTGTACACTCCATACACTGTACTGAGGAGACCGTGTGCTGTACTGTACACTCCATACACTGTACTGAGGGGACCGTGTGCTCTACTGTACACTCCATACACTGTACTGAGGGGACCGTGTGCTGTACTGTACACTCCATACACTGTACTGAGGGGACCGTGTGCTGTACTGTACACCCCATACACCGTACTGAGGAGACCGTGTGCTGTACTGTACACCCCATACACTGTACTGAGGAGACCGTGTGCTGTACTGTACACTCCATACACTGTACTGAGGGGACCGTGTGCTGTACTGTACACTCCATACACTGTACTGAGGGGACCGTGTGCTGTACTGTACACTCCATACACTGTACTGAGGAGACCGTGTGCTGTACACTCCATACACCGTACTGAGGAGACCGTGTGCTGTACTGTACACTCCATACACTGTACTGAGGGGACCGTGTGCTGTACTGTACACCCCATACACTGTACTGAGGAGACCGTGTGCTGTACTGTACACTCCATACACTGTACTGAGGGGACCGTGTGCTGTACTGTACACTCCATACACTGTACTGAGGGGACCGTGTGCTGTACTGTACACTCCATACACCGTACTGAGGAGACCGTGTGCTGTACTGTACACCCCATACACCGTACTGAGGGGACCGTGTGCTGTACTGTACACTCCATACACCGTACTGAGGAGACCGTGTGCTGTACTGTACACCCCATACACTGTACTGAGGGGACCGTGTGCTGTACTGTACACTCCATACACTGTACTGAGGAGACCGTGTGCTGTACTGTACACCCCATACACCGTACTGAGGGGACCGTGTGCTGTACTGTACACTCCATACACCGTACTGAGGGGACCGTGTGCTGTACTGTACACTCCATACACCGTACTGAGGAGACCGTGTGCTGTACTGTACACTCCATACACCGTACTGAGGAGACCGTGTGCTGTACTGTACACCCCATACACTGTACTGAGGGGACCGTGTGCTGTACTGTACACCCCATACACTGTACTGAGGGGACCGTGTGCTGTACTGTACACTCCATACACTGTACTGAGGAGACCGTGTGCTGTACTGTACACTCCATACACCGTACTGAGGAGACCGTGTGCTGTACTGTACACTCCATACACTGTACTGAGGAGACCGTGTGCTGTACTGTACACCCCATACACTGTACTGAGGAGACCGTGTGCTGTACTGTACACTCCATACACCGTACTGAGGAGACCGTGTGCTGTACTGTACACTCCATACACTGTACTGAGGGGACCGTGTGCTGTACTGTACACCCCATACACTGTACTGAGGGGACCGTGTGCTGTACTGTACACTCCATACACTGTACTGAGGGGACCGTGTGCTGTACTGTACACCCCATACACTGTACTGAGGGGACCGTGTGCTGTACTGTACACTCCATACACTGTACTGAGGGGACCGTGTGCTGTACTGTACACTCCATACACCGTACTGAGGAGACCGCGTGCTGTACTGTACACTCCATACACCGTACTGAGGAGACCGTGTGCTGTACTGTACACCCCATACACTGTACTGAGGAGACCGTGTGCTGTACTGTACACCCCATACACTGTACTGAGGAGACCGTGTGCTGTACTGTACACCCCATACACTGTACTGAGGGGACCGTGTGCTGTACTGTACACCCCATACACTGTACTGAGGAGACCGTGTGCTGTACTGTACACCCCATACACTGTACTGAGGGGACCGTGTGCTGTACTGTACACTCCATACACTGTACTGAGGGGACCGTGTGCTGTACTGTACACCCCATACACTGTACTGAGGGGACCGTGTGCTGTACTGTACACTCCATACACCGTACTGAGGAGACCGTGTGCTGTACTGTACACCCCATACACTGTACTGAGGGGACCGTGTGCTGTACTGTACACTCCATACACTGTACTGAGGGGACCGTGTGCTGTACTGTACACTCCATACACTGTACTGAGGGGACCGTGTGCTGTACTGTACACCCCATACACCGTACTGAGGGGACCGTGTGCTGTACTGTACACCCCATACACCGTACTGAGGAGACCGTGTGCTGTACTGTACACCCCATACACCGTACTGAGGAGACCGTGTGCTGTACTGTACACTCCATACACTGTACTGAGGGGACCGTGTGCTGTACTGTACACTCCATACACCGTACTGAGGGGACCGTGTGCTGTACTGTACACTCCATACACTGTACTGAGGGGACCGTGTGCTGTACTGTACACTCCATACACTGTACTGAGGGGACCGTGTGCTGTACTGTACACTCCATACACTGTACTGAGGGGACCGTGTGCTGTACTGTACACTCCATACACTGTACTGAGGGGACCGTGTGCTGTACTGTACACTCCATACACTGTACTGAGGGGACCGTGTGCTGTACTGTACACTCCATACACTGTACTGAGGAGACCGTGTGCTGTACTGTACACTCCATACACCGTACTGAGGAGACCGTGTGCTGTACTGTACACTCCATACACTGTACTGAGGGGACCGTGTGCTGTACTGTACACTCCATACACCGTACTGAGGAGACCGTGTGCTGTACTGTACACCCCATACACCGTACTGAGGAGACCGTGTGCTGTACTGTACACCCCATACACCGTACTGAGGAGACCGTGTGCTGTACTGTACACTCCATACACTGTACTGAGGGGACCGTGTGCTGTACTGTACACCCCATACACCGTACTGAGGAGACCGTGTGCTGTACTGTACACTCCATACACCGTACTGAGGAGACCGTGTGCTGTACTGTACACCCCATACACCGTACAGAGGAGACCGTGTGCTGTACTGTACACTCCATACACTGTACTGAGGAGACCGTGTGCTGTACTGTACACCCCATACACTGTACTGAAGAGACCGTGTGCTGTACTGTACACTCCATACACCGTACAGAGGAGACCGTGTGCTGTACTGTACACTCCATACACTGTACTGAGGAGACCGTGTGCTGTACTGTACACTCCATACACTGTACTGAGGAGACCGTGTGCTGTACTGTACACTCCATACACCGTACTGAGGAGACCGTGTGCTGTACTGTACACTCCATACACTGTACTGAGGAGACCGTGTGCTGTACTGTACACCCCATACACCGTACTGAGGAGACCGTGTGCTGTACTGTACACCCCATACACTGTACTGAGGGGACCGTGTGCTGTACTGTACACCCCATACACTGTACTGAGGGGACCGTGTGCTGTACTGTACACCCCATACCCCGTACTGAGGAGACCGTGTGCTGTACTGTACACTCCATACACTGTACTGAGGGGACCGTGTGCTGTACTGTACACCCCATACACTGTACTGAGGAGACCGTGTGCTGTACTGTACACCCCATACACTGTACTGAGGAGACCGTGTGCTGTACTGTACACCCCATACACCGTACTGAGGGGACCGTGTGCTGTACTGTACACTCCATACACTGTACTGAGGAGACCGTGTGCTGTACTGTACACTCCATACACCGTACTGAGGAGACCGTGTGCTGTACTGTACACTCCATACACTGTACTGAGGAGACCGTGTGCTGTACACTCCATACACCGTACTGAGGAGACCGTGTGCTGTACTGTACACTCCATACACCGTACTGAGGGGACCGTGTGCTGTACTGTACACTCCATACACTGTACTGAGGGGACCGTGTGCTGTACTGTACACCCCATACACTGTACTGAGGAGACCGTGTGCTGTACTGTACACTCCATACACTGTACTGAGGGGACCGTGTGCTGTACTGTACACCCCATACACCGTACTGAGGAGACCGTGTGCTGTACACTCCATACACTGTACTGAGGAGACCGTGTGCTGTACACTCCATACACCGTACTGAGGAGACCGTGTGCTGTACTGTACACTCCATACACTGTACTGAGGGGACCGTGTGCTGTACTGTACACCCCATACACTGTACTGAGGAGACCGTGTGCTGTACTGTACACCCCATACACTGTACTGAGGAGACCGTGTGCTGTACTGTACACCCCATACACTGTACTGAGGGGACCGTGTGCTGTACTGTACACTCCATACACTGTACTGAGGAGACCGTGTGCTGTACTGTACACTCCATACACCGTACTGAGGAGACCGTGTGCTGTACTGTACACCCCATACACTGTACTGAGGGGACCGTGTGCTGTACTGTACACTCCATACACTGTACTGAGGGGACCGTGTGCTGTACTGTACACTCCATACACTGTACTGAGGGGACCGTGTGCTGTACTGTACACCCCATACACTGTACTGAGGAGACCGTGTGCTGTACTGTACACTCCATACACCGTACTGAGGGGACCGTGTGCTGTACTGTACACTCCATACACCGTACTGAGGAGACCGTGTGCTGTACTGTACACCCCATACACTGTACTGAGTAGACCGTGTGCTGTACTGTACACTCCATACACCGTACTGAGGAGACCGTGTGCTGTACTGTACACCCCATACACCGTACTGAGGGGACCGTGTGCTGTACTGTACACTCCATACACCGTACTGAGGAGACCGTGTGCTGTACTGTACACTCCATACACCGTACTGAGGGGACTGTGTGCTGTACTGTACACTCCATACACCGTACTGAGGAGACCGTGTGCTGTACTGTACACCCCATACACTGTACTGAGGAGACCGTGTGCTGTACTGTACACTCCATACACTGTACTGAGGAGACCGTGTGCTGTACTGTACACTCCATACACTGTACTGAGGAGACCGTGTGCTGTACTGTACACTCCATACACTGTACTGAGGAGACCGTGTGCTGTACTGTACACTCCATACACTGTACTGAGGGGACCGTGTGCTGTACTGTACACTCCATACACCGTACTGAGGAGACCGTGTGCTGTACTGTACACTCCATACACTGTACTGAGGGGACCGTGTGCTGTACTGTACACCCCATACACTGTACTGAGGAGACCGTGTGCTGTACTGTACACTCCATACACTGTACTGAGGGGACCGTGTGCTGTACTGTACACTCCATACACTGTACTGAGGGGACCGTGTGCTGTACTGTACACCCCATACACCGTACTGAGGGGACCGTGTGCTGTACTGTACACCCCATACACTGTACTGAGGAGACCGTGTGCTGTACTGTACACCCCATACACTGTACTGAGGGGACCGTGTGCTGTACTGTACACCCCATACACTGTACTGAGGAGACCGTGTGCTGTACTGTACACCCCATACACCGTACTGAGGAGACCGTGTGCTGTACTGTACACTCCATACACCGTACTGAGGAGACCGTGTGCTGTACTGTACACTCCATACACCGTACTGAGGAGACCGTGTGCTGTACTGTACACCCCATACACTGTACTGAGGAGACCGTGTGCTGTACTGTACACTCCATACACTGTACTGAGGAGACCGTGTGCTGTACTGTACACTCCATACACTGTACTGAGGGGACCGTGTGCTGTACTGTACACTCCATACACTGTACTGAGGGGACCGTGTGCTGTACTGTACACCCCATACACCGTACTGAGGAGACCGTGTGCTGTACTGTACACTCCATACACCGTACTGAGGAGACCGTGTGCTGTACTGTACACCCCATACACTGTACTGAGGAGACCGTGTGCTGTACTGTACACTCCATACACTGTACTGAGGGGACCGTGTGCTGTACTGTACACCCCATACACTGTACTGAGGAGACCGTGTGCTGTACTGTACACTCCATACACTGTACTGAGGGGACCGTGTGCTGTACTGTACACTCTATACACTGTACTGAGGGGACCGTGTGCTGTACTGTACACCCCATACACTGTACTGAGGAGACCGTGTGCTGTACTGTACACTCCATACACCGTACTGAGGGGACCGTGTGCTGTACTGTTCACTCCATACACTGTACTGAGGAGACCGTGTGCTGTACTGTACACTCCATACACTGTACTGAGGGGACCGTGTGCTGTACTGTACACTCCATACACCGTACTGAGGGGACCGTGTGCTGTACTGTACACTCCATACACTGTACTGAGGGGACCGTGTGCTGTACTGTACACTCCATACACTGTACTGAGGGGACCGTGTGCTGTACTGTACACTCCATACACTGTACTGAGGAGACCGTGTGCTGTACTGTACACTCCATACACCGTACTGAGGAGACCGTGTGCTGTACTGTACACCCCATACACTGTACTGAGGAGACCGTGTGCTGTACTGTACACTCCATACACTGTACTGAGGAGACCGTGTGCTGTACTGTACACTCCATACACTGTACTGAGGGGACCGTGTGCTGTACTGTACACTCCATACACTGTACTGAGGAGACCGTGTGCTGTACTGTACACTCCATACACTGTACTGAGGAGACCGTGTGCTGTACTGTACACTCCATACACTGTACTGAGGAGACCGTGTGCTGTACTGTACACCCCATACACTGTACTGAGGAGACCGTGTGCTGTACTGTACACCCCATACACTGTACTGAGGAGACCGTGTGCTGTACTGTACACCCCATACACTGTACTGAGGAGACCGTGTGCTGTACTGTACACTCCATACACTGTACTGAGGAGACCGTGTGCTGTACACTCCATACACCGTACTGAGGAGACCGTGTGCTGTACTGTACACTCCATACACTGTACTGAGGGGACCGTGTGCTGTACTGTACACCCCATACACTGTACTGAGGAGACCGTGTGCTGTACTGTACACCCCATACACTGTACTGAGGGGACCGTGTGCTGTACTGTACACCCCATACACTGTACTGAGGAGACCGTGTGCTGTACTGTACACTCCATACACTGTACTGAGGAGACCGTGTGCTGTACTGTACACCCCATACACTGTACTGAGGAGACCGTGTGCTGTACTGTACACTCCATACACCGTACTGAGGGGACCGTGTGCTGTACTGTACACTCCATACACTGTACTGAGGAGACCGTGTGCTGTACTGTACACTCCATACACTGTACTGAGGAGACCGTGTGCTGTACTGTACACCCCATACACTGTACTGAGGAGACCGTGTGCTGTACTGTACACTCCATACACCGTACTGAGGGGACCGTGTGCTGTACTGTACACCCCATACACCGTACTGAGGAGACCGTGTGCTGTACTGTACACTCCATACACCGTACTGAGGAGACCGTGTGCTGTACTGTACACCCCATACACTGTACTGAGGGGACCGTGTGCTGTACTGTACACCCCATACACTGTACTGAGGAGACCGTGTGCTGTACTGTACACTCCATACACTGTACTGAGGAGACCGTGTGCTGTACTGTACACCCCATACACTGTACTGAGGAGACCGTGTGCTGTACTGTACACTCCATACACCGTACTGAGGGGACCGTGTGCTGTACTGTACACCCCATACACTGTACTGAGGAGACCGTGTGCTGTACTGTACACCCCATACACCGTACTGAGGAGACCGTGTGCTGTACTGTACACCCCATACACTGTACTGAGGGGACCGTGTGCTGTACTGTACACTCCATACACTGTACTGAGGGGACCGTGTGCTGTACTGTACACCCCATACACCGTACTGAGGAGACCGTGTGCTGTACTGTACACCCCATACACCGTACTGAGGAGACCGTGTGCTGTACTGTACACTCCATACACTGTACTGAGGGGACCGTGTGCTGTACTGTACACCCCATACACTGTACTGAGGGGACCGTGTGCTGTACTGTACACCCCATACACTGTACTGAGGAGACCGTGTGCTGTACTGTACACTCCATACACTGTACTGAGGGGACCGTGTGCTGTACTGTACACTCCATACACTGTACTGAGGAGACCGTGTGCTGTACTGTACACCCCATACACTGTACTAAGGAGACCGTGTGCTGTACTGTACACCCCATACACTGTACTGAGGAGACCGTGTGCTGTACTGTACACTCCATACACTGTACTGAGGGGACCGTGTGCTCTACTGTACACTCCATACACTGTACTGAGGGGACCGTGTGCTGTACTGTACACTCCATACACTGTACTGAGGGGACCGTGTGCTGTACTGTACACTCCATACACTGTACTGAGGAGACCGTGTGCTGTACTGTACACTCCATACACTGTACTGAGGAGGCCGTGTGCTGTACACTCCATACACTGTACTGAGGGGACCGTGTGCTGTACTGTACACTCCATACACTGTACTGAGGGGACCGTGTGCTGTACTGTACACTCCATACACTGTACTGAGGAGACCGTGTGCTGTACACTCCATACACCGTACTGAGGAGACCGTGTGCTGTACTGTACACTCCATACACTGTACTGAGGGGACCGTGTGCTGTACTGTACACCCCATACACTGTACTGAGGAGACCGTGTGCTGTACTGTACACTCCATACACTGTACTGAGGGGACCGTGTGCTGTACACTCCATACACTGTACTGAGGAGACCGTGTGCTGTACTGTACACTCCATACACCGTACTGAGGAGACCGTGTGCTGTACTGTACACCCCATACACCGTACTGAGGGGACCGTGTGCTGTACTGTACACCCCATACACTGTACTGAGGGGACCGTGTGCTGTACTGTACACTCCATACACTGTACTGAGGGGACCGTGTGCTGTACTGTACACTCCATACACTGTACTGAGGGGACCGTGTGCTGTACTGTACACTCCATACACTGTACTGAGGGGACCGTGTGCTGTACTGTACACCCCATACACTGTACTGAGGAGACCGTGTGCTGTACTGTACACTCCATACACTGTACTGAGGAGACCGTGTGCTGTACTGTACACCCCATACACTGTACTGAGGGGACCGTGTGCTGTACTGTACACCCCATACACTGTACTGAGGAGACCGTGTGCTGTACTGTACACCCCATACACTGTACTGAGGGGACCGTGTGCTGTACTGTACACTCCATACACCGTACTGAGGAGACCGTGTGCTGTACTGTACACTCCATACACTGTACTGAGGAGACCGTGTGCTGTACTGTACACTCCATACACCGTACTGAGGAGACCGTGTGCTGTACTGTACACCCCATACACTGTACTGAGGGGACCGTGTGCTGTACTGTACACCCCATACACTGTACTGAGGGGACCGTGTGCTGTACTGTACACTCCATACACTGTACTGAGGGGACCGTGTGCTGTACTGTACACCCCATACACTGTACTGAGGGGACCGTGTGCTGTACTGTACACTCCATACACTGTACTGAGGGGACCGTGTGCTGTACTGTACACCCCATACACTGTACTGAGGAGACCGTGTGCTGTACTGTACACTCCATACACCGTACTGAGGAGACCGTGTGCTGTACTGTACACCCCATACACTGTACTGAGGAGACCGTGTGCTGTACTGTACACTCCATACACCGTACTGAGGGGACCGTGTGCTGTACTGTACACTCCATACACTGTACTGAGGAGACCGTGTGCTGTACACTCCATACACCGTACTGAGGAGACCGTGTGCTGTACTGTACACCCCATACACCGTACTGAGGAGACCGTGTGCTGTACTGTACACCCCATACACTGTACTGAGGGGACCGTGTGCTGTACTGTACACTCCATACACTGTACTGAGGGGACCGTGTGCTGTACTGTACACTCCATACACTGTACTGAGGGGACCGTGTGCTGTACACTCCATACACTGTACTGAGGAGACCGTGTGCTGTACTGTACACCCCATACACTGCACTGAGGAGACCGTGTGCTGTACTGTACACCCCATACACTGTACTGAGGAGACCGTGTGCTGTACTGTACACTCCATACACTGTACTGAGGGGACCGTGTGCTGTACTGTACACTCCATACACTGTACTGAGGGGACCGTGTGCTGTACTGTACACCCCATACACTGTACTGAGGGGACCGTGTGCTGTACTGTACACCCCATACACTGTACTGAGGAGACCGTGTGCTGTACACTCCATACACCGTACTGAGGGGACCGTGTGCTGTACTGTACACTCCATACACTGTACTGAGGAGACCGTGTGCTGTACTGTACACTCCATACACCGTACTGAGGAGACCGTGTGCTGTACTGTACACTCCATACACTGTACTGAGGAGACCGTGTGCTGTACACTCCATACACCGTACTGAGGGGACCGTGTGCTGTACTGTACACTCCATACACTGTACTGAGGAGACCGTGTGCTGTACACTCCATACACCGTACTGAGGAGACCGTGTGCTGTACTGTACACTCCATACACTGTACTGAGGAGACCGTGTGCTGTACACTCCATACACCGTACTGAGGAGACCGTGTGCTGTAATGTACACCCCATACACTGTACTGAGGAGACCGTGTGCTGTACTGTACACTCCATACACCGTACTGAGGAGACCGTGTGCTGTACTGTACACTCCATACACTGTACTGAGGAGACCGTGTGCTGTACACTCCATACACCGTACTGAGGGGACCGTGTGCTGTACTGTACACTCCATACACTGTACTGAGGAGACCGTGTGCTGTACACTCCATACACCGTACTGAGGAGACCGTGTGCTGTACTGTACACTCCATACACTGTACTGAGGAGACCGTGTGCTGTACACTCCATACACCGTACTGAGGAGACCGTGTGCTGTACTGTACACTCCATACACTGTACTGAGGGGACCGTGTGCTGTACTGTACACTCCATACACTGTACTGAGGAGACCGTGTGCTGTACTGTACACTCCATACACTGTACTGAGGAGACCGTGTGCTGTACACTCCATACACCGTACTGAGGAGACCGTGTGCTGTACTGTACACTCCATACACTGTACTGAGGAGACCGTGTGCTGTACACTCCATACACTGTACTGAGGGGACCGTGTGCTGTACTGTACACTCCATACACTGTACTGAGGGGACCGTGTGCTGTACTGTACACTCCATACACCGTACTGAGGAGACCGTGTGCTGTACTGTACACTCCATACACCGTACTGAGGGGACCGTGTGCTGTACTGTACACCCCATACACTGTACTGAGGAGACCGTGTGCTGTACTGTACACTCCATACACTGTACTGAGGGGACCGTGTGCTGTACTGTACACCCCATACACCGTACTGAGGAGACCGTGTGCTGTACTGTACACTCCATACACTGTACTGAGGGGACCGTGTGCTGTACTGTACACCCCATACACTGTACTGAGGAGACCGTGTGCTGTACACTCCATACACTGTACTGAGGGGACCGTGTGCTGTACTGTACACCCCATACACCGTACTGAGGAGACCGTGTGCTGTACTGTACACCCCATACACCGTACTGAGGAGACCGTGTGCTGTACTGTACACCCCATACACTGTACTGAGGGGACCGTGTGCTGTACACTCCATACACTGTACTGAGGAGACCGTGTGCTGTACTGTACACTCCATACACCGTACTGAGGGGACCGTGTGCTGTACTGTACACCCCATACACTGTACTGAGGAGACCGTGTGCTGTACTGTACACCCCATACACTGTACTGAGGAGACCGTGTGCTGTACTGTACACCCCATACACTGTACTGAGGGGACCGTGTGCTGTACTGTACACTCCATACACCGTACTGAGGAGACCGTGTGCTGTACTGTACACCCCATACACTGTACTGAGGGGACCGTGTGCTGTACACTCCATACACTGTACTGAGGAGACCGTGTGCTGTACTGTACACTCCATACACCGTACTGAGGAGACCGTGTGCTGTACTGTACACTCCATACACCGTACTGAGGAGACCGTGTGCTGTACTGTACACCCCATACACTGTACTGAGGGGACCGTGTGCTGTACTGTACACCCCATACACTGTACTGAGGAGACCGTGTGCTGTACTGTACACTCCATACACTGTACTGAGGGGACCGTGTGCTGTACTGTACACTCCATACACTGTACTGAGGGGACCGTGTGCTGTACTGTACACCCCATACACTGTACTGAGGGGACCGTGTGCTGTACTGTACACCCCATACACTGTACTGAGGGGACCGTGTGCTGTACTGTACACTCCATACACCGTACTGAGGAGACCGTGTGCTGTACTGTACACTCCATACACTGTACTGAGGAGACCGTGTGCTGTACTGTACACTCCATACACTGTACTGAGGGGACCGTGTGCTGTACTGTACACTCCATACACCGTACTGAGGGGACCGTGTGCTGTACTGTACACCCCATACACTGTACTGAGGGGACCGTGTGCTGTACTGTACACCCCATACACTGTACTGAGGAGACCGTGTGCTGTACTGTACACTCCATACACTGTACTGAGGGGACCGTGTGCTGTACTGTACACTCCATGCACTGTACTGAGGAGACCGTGTGCTGTACTGTACACTCCATACACTGTACTGAGGAGACCGTGTGCTGTACTGTACACTCCATACACCGTACTGAGGAGACCGTGTGCTGTACTGTACACCCCATACACTGTACTGAGGAGACCGTGTGCTGTACTGTACACTCCATACACTGTACTGAGGAGACCGTGTGCTGTACTGTACACTCCATACACCGTACTGAGGAGACCGTGTGCTGTACTGTACACTCCATACACCGTACTGAGGAGACCGTGTGCTGTACTGTACACTCCATACACCGTACTGAGGAGACCGTGTGCTGTACTGTACACTCCATACACTGTACTGAGGAGACCGTGTGCTGTACTGTACACTCCATACACTGTACTGAGGAGACCGTGTGCTGTACTGTACACTCCATACACTGTACTGAGGGGACCGTGTGCTGTACTGTACACTCCATACACCGTACTGAGGAGACCGTGTGCTGTACTGTACACTCCATACACTGTACTGAGGGGACCGTGTGCTGTACTGTACACCCCATACACTGTACTGAGGAGACCGTGTGCTGTACTGTACACTCCATACACTGTACTGAGGGGACCGTGTGCTGTACTGTACACTCCATACACTGTACTGAGGGGACCGTGTGCTGTACTGTACACCCCATACACCGTACTGAGGGGACCGTGTGCTGTACTGTACACCCCATACACTGTACTGAGGAGACCGTGTGCTGTACTGTACACCCCATACACTGTACTGAGGGGACCGTGTGCTGTACTGTACACTCCATACACCGTACTGAGGAGACCGTGTGCTGTACTGTACACCCCATACACCGTACTGAGGAGACCGTGTGCTGTACTGTACACCCCATACACTGTACTGAGGAGACCGTGTGCTGTACTGTACACCCCATACACCGTACTGAGGAGCCCATGTGCTGTACTGTACACTCCATACACTGTACTGAGGGGACCGTGTGCTGTACTGTACACTCCATACACTGTACTGAGGAGACCGTGTGCTGTACTGTACACTCCATACACCGTACTGAGGAGACCGTGTACTGTACACCCCATACACTGTACTGAGGGGACCGTGTGCTGTACTGTACACTCCATACACCGTACTGAGGGGACCGTGTGCTGTACTGTACACCCCATACACTGTACTGAGGGGACCGTGTGCTGTACTGTACACTCCATACACTGTACTGAGGGGACCGTGTGCTGTACTGTACACTCCATACACTGTACTGAGGAGACCGTGTGCTGTACTGTACACTCCATACACCGTACTGAGGGGACCGTGTGCTGTACTGTACACTCCATACACTGTACTGAGGAGACCGTGTGCTGTACTGTACACCCCATACACCGTACTGAGGAGACCGTGTGCTGTACTGTACACCCCATACACTGTACTGAGGGGACCGTGTGCTGTACTGTACACTCCATACACTGTACTGAGGGGACCGTGTGCTGTACTGTACACTCCATACACTGTACTGAGGGGACCGTGTGCTGTACTGTACACCCCATACACTGTACTGAGGAGACCGTGTGCTGTACTGTACACTCCATACACTGTACTGAGGGGACCGTGTGCTGTACTGTACACCCCATACACCGTACTGAGGGGACCGTGTGCTGTACTGTACACCCCATACACCGTACTGAGGAGACCGTGTGCTGTACTGTACACCCCATACACCGTACTGAGGAGACCGTGTGCTGTACTGTACACTCCATACACTGTACTGAGGGGACCGTGTGCTGTACTGTACACTCCATACACCGTACTGAGGGGACCGTGTGCTGTACTGTACACTCCATACACTGTACTGAGGGGACCGTGTGCTGTACTGTACACTCCATACACTGTACTGAGGGGACCGTGTGCTGTACTGTACACTCCATACACTGTACTGAGGGGACCGTGTGCTGTACTGTACACTCCATACACTGTACTGAGGGGACCGTGTGCTGTACTGTACACTCCATACACCGTACTGAGGAGACCGTGTGCTGTACTGTACACCCCATACACTGTACTGAGGAGACCGTGTGCTGTACTGTACACTCCATACACTGTACTGAGGAGACCGTGTGCTGTACACTCCATACACCGTACTGAGGAGACCGTGTGCTGTACTGTACACTCCATACACTGTACTGAGGGGACCGTGTGCTGTACACTCCATAGACCGTACTGAGGAGACCGTGTGCTGTACTGTACACTCCATACACTGTACTGAGGGGACCGTGTGCTGTACACTCCATACACCGTACTGAGGAGACCGTGTGCTGTACTGTACACTCCATACACTGTACTGAGGGGACCGTGTGCTGTACTGTACACCCCATACACTGTACTGAGGAGACCGTGTGCTGTACTGTACACTCCATACACTGTACTGAGGGGACCGTGTGCTGTACTGTACACCCCATACACCGTACTGAGGAGACCGTGTGCTGTACTGTACACCCCATACACCGTACAGAGGAGACCGTGTGCTGTAATGTACACTCCATACACTGTACTGAGGAGACCGTGTGCTGTACTGTACACTCCATACACTGTACTGAGGAGACCGTGTGCTGTACTGTACACCCCATACACTGTACTGAGGAGACCGTGTGCTGTACTGTACACTCCATACACTGTACTGAGGAGACCGTGTGCTGTACTGTACACCCCATACACTGTACTGAGGGGACCGTGTGCTGTACTGTACACTCCATACACCGTACTGAGGGGACCGTGTGCTGTACTGTACACTCCATACACCGTACTGAGGAGACCGTGTGCTGTACTGTACACTCCATACACCGTACTGAGGGGACCGTGTGCTGTACTGTACACCCCATACACCGTACTGAGGAGACCGTGTGCTGTACTGTACACTCCATACACTGTACTGAGGGGACCGTGTGCTGTACTGTACACCCCATACACTGTACTGAGGAGACCGTGTGCTGTACTGTACACCCCATACACTGTACTGAGGGGACCGTGTGCTGTACTGTACACTCCATACACCGTACTGAGGGGACCGTGTGCTGTACTGTACACTCCATACACTGTACTGAGGGGACCGTGTGCTGTACTGTACACCCCATACACTGTACTGAGGGGACCGTGTGCTGTACTGTACACTCCATACACCCTACTGAGGAGACCGTGTGCTGTACTGTACACTCCATACACTGTACTGAGGGGACCGTGTGCTGTACTGTACACTCCATACACTGTACTGAGGAGACCGTGTGCTGTACTGTACACCCCATACACTGTACTGAGGGGACCGTGTGCTGTACTGTACACTCCATACACCGTACTGAGGGGACCGTGTGCTGTACTGTACACTCCATACACCCTACTGAGGAGACCGTGTGCTGTACTGTACACCCCATACACTGTACTGAGGAGACCGTGTGCTGTACTGTACACCCCATACACCGTACTGAGGGGACCGTGTGCTGTACTGTACACTCCAAACACCGTACTGAGGAGACCGTGTGCTGTACTGTACACTCCATACACTGTACTGAGGAGACCGTGTGCTGTACTGTACACTCCATACACTGTACTGAGGGGACCGTGTGCTGTACTGTACACTCCATACACCGTACTGAGGAGACCGTGTGCTGTACTGTACACTCCATACACTGTACTGAGGGGACCGTGTGCTGTACTGTACACCCCATACACCGTACTGAGGAGACCGTGTGCTGTACTGTACACCCCATACACTGTACTGAGGGGACCGTGTGCTGTACTGTACACTCCATACACTGTACTGAGGAGACCGTGTGCTGTACTGTACACTCCATACACTGAACTGAGGGGACCGTGTGCTGTACACTCCATACACCGTACTGAGGAGACCGTGTGCTGTACTGTACACTCCATACACTGTACTGAGGGGACCGTGTGCTGTACTGTACACTCCATACACTGTACTGAGGGGACCGTGTGCTGTACTGTACACTCCATACACCGTACTGAGGAGACCGTGTGCTGTACTGTACACTCCATACACTGTACTGAGGGGACCGTGTGCTGTACTGTACACTCCATACACTGTACTGAGGGGACCGTGTGCTGTACTGTACACTCCATACACCGTACTGAGGAGACCGTGTGCTGTACTGTACACCCAATACACTGTACTGAGGGGACCGTGTGCTGTACTGTACACCCCATACACTGTACTGAGGAGACCGTGTGCTGTACTGTACACTCCATACACTGTACTGAGGAGACCGTGTGCTGTACTGTACACTCCATACACTGTACTGAGGGGACCGTGTGCTGTACTGTACACTCCATACACCGTACTGAGGAGACCGTGTGCTGTACTGTACACTCCATACACCGTACTGAGGAGACCGTGTGCTGTACTGTACACTCCATACACTGTACTGAGGAGACCGTGTGCTGTACTGTACACCCCATACACTGTACTGAGGAGACCGTGTGCTGTACTGTACACTCCATACACTGTACTGAGGGGACCGTGTGCTGTACTGTACACCCCATACACCGTACTGAGGAGACCGTGTGCTGTACTGTACACTCCATACACCGTACTGAGGAGACCGTGTGCTGTACTGTACACTCCATACACCGTACTGAGGAGACCGTGTGCTGTACTGTACACTCCATACACTGTACTGAGGAGACCGTGTGCTGTACTGTACACCCCATACACTGTACTGAGGAGACCGTGTGCTGTACTGTACACCCCATACACCGTACTGAGGGGACCGTGTGCTGTACTGTACACTCCATACACCGTACTGAGGGGACCGTGTGCTGTACTGTACACTCCATACACTGTACTGAGGAGACCGTGTGCTGTACTGTACACTCCATACACTGTACTGAGGGGACCGTGTGCTGTACTGTACACCCCATACACCGTACTGAGGAGACCGTGTGCTGTACTGTACACTCCATACACCGTACTGAGGGGACCGTGTGCTGTACTGTACACTCCATACACTGTACTGAGGGGACCGTGTGCTGTACTGTACACTCCATACACTGTACTGAGGGGACCGTGTGCTGTACTGTACACTCCATACACTGTACTGAGGAGACCGTGTGCTGTACTGTACACTCCATACACTGTACTGAGGGGACCGTGTGCTGTACTGTACACTCCATACACCGTACTGAGGAGACCGTGTGCTGTACTGTACACTCCATACACTGTACTGAGGAGACCGTGTGCTGTACTGTACACTCCATACACTGTACTGAGGGGACCGTGTGCTGTACACTCCATACACCGTACTGAGGAGACAGTGTGCTGTACTGTACACTCCATACACTGTACTGAGGGGACCGTGTGCTGTACTGTACACCCCATACACTGTACTGAGGAGACCGTGTGCTGTACTGTACACTCCATACACTGTACTGAGGGGACCGTGTGCTGTACTGTACACCCCATACACCGTACTGAGGAGACCGTGTGCTGTACTGTACACTCCATACACCGTACAGAGGAGACCGTGTGCTGTACTGTACACTCCATACACTGTACTGAGGAGACCGTGTGCTGTACTGTACACCCCATACACTGTACTGAGGAGACCGTGTGCTGTACTGTACACTCCATACACCGTACAGAGGAGACCGTGTGCTGTACTGTACACTCCATACACTGTACTGAGGAGACCGTGTGCTGTACTGTACACTCCATACACTGTACTGAGGAGACCGTGTGCTGTACTGTACACTCCATACACCGTACTGAGGAGACCGTGTGCTGTACTGTACACTCCATACACCGTACTGAGGAGACCGTGTGCTGTACTGTACACCCCATACACCGTACAGAGGAGACCGTGTGCTGTACTGTACACTCCATACACTGTACTGAGGAGACCGTGTGCTGTACTGTACACTCCATACACTGTACTGAGGAGACCGTGTGCTGTACTGTACACCCCATACACTGTACTGAGGAGACCGTGTGCTGTACTGTACACTCCATACACTGTACTGAGGAGACCGTGTGCTGTACTGTACACTCCATACACCGTACTGAGGGGACCGTGTGCTGTACTGTACACTCCATACACCGTACTGAGGAGACCGTGTGCTGTACTGTACACTCCATACACTGTACTGAGGGGACCGTGTGCTGTACTGTACACCCCATACACTGTACTGAGGAGACCGTGTGCTGTACTGTACACCCCATACACCGTACTGAGGAGACCGTGTGCTGTACTGTACACTCCATACACTGTACTGAGGGGACCGTGTGCTGTACTGTACACCCCATACACTGTACTGAGGAGACCGTGTGCTGTACTGTACACCCCATACACTGTACTGAGGAGACCGTGTGCTGTACTGTACACCCCATACACTGTACTGAGGGGACCGTGTGCTGTACTGTACACTCCATACACCCTACTGAGGAGACCGTGTGCTGTACTGTACACCCCATACACTGTACTGAGGGGACCGTGTGCTGTACTGTACACCCCATACACTGTACTGAGGAGACCGTGTGCTGTACTGTACACCCCATACACCGTACTGAGGGGACCGTGTGCTGTACTGTACACTCCAAACACCGTACTGAGGAGACCGTGTGCTGTACTGTACACTCCATACACTGTACTGAGGAGACCGTGTGCTGTACTGTACACTCCATACACCGTACTGAGGAGACCGTGTGCTGTACTGTACACTCCATACACTGTACTGAGGGGACCGTGTGCTGTACTGTACACTCCATACACCGTACTGAGGAGACCGTGTGCTGTACTGTACACTCCATACACTGTACTGAGGGGACCGTGTGCTGTACTGTACACCCCATACACCGTACTGAGGAGACCGTGTGCTGTACTGTACACCCCATACACTGTACTGAGGAGACCGTGTGCTGTACTGTACACTCCATACACTGTACTGAGGGGACCGTGTGCTGTACACTCCATACACCGTACTGAGGAGACCGTGTGCTGTACTGTACACCCCATACACTGTACTGAGGAGACCGTGTGCTGTACTGTACACCCCATACACTGTACTGAGGAGACCGTGTGCTGTACTGTACACCCCATACACCGTACTGAGGAGACCGTGTGCTGTACTGTACACTCCATACACTGTACTGAGGAGACCGTGTGCTGTACTGTACACCCCATACACTGTACTGAGGAGACCGTGTGCTGTACTGTACACTCCATACACTGTACTGAGGAGACCGTGTGCTGTACTGTACACTCCATACACTGTACTGAGGGGACCGTGTGCTGTACTGTACACTCCATACACCGTACTGAGGAGACCGTGTGCTGTACTGTACACCCCATACACTGTACTGAGGGGACCGTGTGCTGTACTGTACACTCCATACACTGTACTGAGGAGACCGTGTGCTGTACTGTACACTCCATACACCGTACTGAGGGGACCGTGTGCTGTACTGTACACTCCATACACCGTACTGAGGAGACCGTGTGCTGTACACTCCATACACCGTACTGAGGAGACCGTGTGCTGTACTGTACACCCCATACACCGTACTGAGGGGACCGTGTGCTGTACTGTACACTCCATACACTGTACTGAGGAGACCGTGTGCTGTACTGTACACTCCATACACCGTACTGAGGAGACCGTGTGCTGTACTGTACACTCCATACACTGTACTGAGGGGACCGTGTGCTGTACTGTACACTCCATACACTGTACTGAGGAGACCGTGTGCTGTACACTCCATACACTGTACTGAGGGGACCGTGTGCTGTACTGTACACTCCATACACCGTACTGAGGAGACCGTGTGCTGTACTGTACACTCCATACACTGTACTGAGGGGACCGTGTGCTGTACTGTACACCCCATACACCGTACTGAGGGGACCGTGTGCTGTACTGTACACTCCAAACACCGTACTGAGGAGACCGTGTGCTGTACTGTACACTCCATACACTGTACTGAGGAGACCGTGTGCTGTACTGTACACTCCATACACTGTACTGAGGGGACCGTGTGCTGTACTGTACACTCCATACACCGTACTGAGGAGACCGTGTGCTGTACTGTACACTCCATACACTGTACTGAGGGGACCGTGTGCTGTACTGTACACCCCATACACCGTACTGAGGAGACCGTGTGCTGTACTGTACACCCCATACACTGTACTGAGGGGACCGTGTGCTGTACACTCCATACACTGTACTGAGGGGACCGTGTGCTGTACACTCCATACACTGTACTGAGGAGACCGTGTGCTGTACTGTACACCCCATACACTGTACTGAGGGGACCGTGTGCTGTACTGTACACTCCATACACCGTACTGAGGAGACCGTGTGCTGTACTGTACACTCCATACACTGTACTGAGGGGACCGTGTGCTGTACTGTACACCCCATACACTGTACTGAGGGGACCGTGTGCTGTACACTCCATACACTGTACTGAGGGGACCGTGTGCTGTACACTCCATACACTGTACTGAGGGGACCGTGTGCTGTACACTCCATACACTGTACTGAGGAGACCGTGTGCTGTACTGTACACCCCATACACTGTACTGAGGGGACCGTGTGCTGTACTGTACACTCCATACACCGTACTGAGGAGACCGTGTGCTGTACTGTACACTCCATACACCGCACTGAGGGGACCGTGTGCTGTACTGTACACTCCATACACTGTACTGAGGGGACCGTGTGCTGTACTGTACACTCCATACACTGTACTGAGGGGACCGTGTGCTGTACTGTACACTCCATACACTGTACTGAGGGGACCGTGTGCTGTACTGTACACCCCATACACTGTACTGAGGAGACCGTGTGCTGTACTGTACACTCCATACACTGTACTGAGGGGACCGTGTGCTGTACTGTACACCCCATACACTGTACTGAGGAGACCGTGTGCTGTACACTCCATACACTGTACTGAGGGGACCGTGTGCTGTACTGTACACTCCATACACCGTACTGAGGAGACCGTGTGCTGTACTGTACACTCCATACACTGTACTGAGGGGACCGTGTGCTGTACTGTACACTCCATACACCGTACTGAGGAGACCGTGTGCTGTACTGTACACTCCATACACTGTACTGAGGGGACCGTGTGCTGTACTGTACACTCCATACACCGTTCTGAGGAGACCGTGTGCTGTACTGTACACTCCATACACTGTACTGAGGAGACCGTGTGCTGTACTGTACACTCCATACACTGTACTGAGGGGACCGTGTGCTGTACACTCCATACACTGTACTGAGGAGACCGTGTGCTGTACTGTACACTCCATACACCGTACTGAGGAGACCGTGTGCTGTACTGTACACCCCATACACCGTACTGAGGAGACCGTGTGCTGTACTGTACACTCCATACACTGTACTGAGGAGACCGTGTGCTGTACTGTACACTCCATACACTGTACTGAGGAGACCGTGTGCTGTACTGTACACTCCATACACTGTACTGAGGGGACCGTGTGCTGTACTGTACACTCCATACACTGTACTGAGGAGACCGTGTGCTGTACTGTACACCCCATACACCGTACTGAGGAGACCGTGTGCTGTACTGTACACCCCATACACTGTACTGAGGAGACCGTGTGCTGTACTGTACACCCCATACACTGTACTGAGGAGACCGTGTGCTGTACTGTACACCCCATACACCGTACTGAGGAGACCGTGTGCTGTACTGTACACTCCATACACTGTACTGAGGGGACCGTGTGCTGTACACTCCATACACCGTACTGAGGAGACCGTGTGCTGTACTGTACACTCCATACACTGTACTGAGGAGACCGTGTGCTGTACTGTACACTCCATACACTGTACTGAGGGGACCGTGTGCTGTACTGTACACTCCATACACTGTACTGAGGAGACCGTGTGCTGTACTGTACACCCCATACACCGTACTGAGGAGACCGTGTGCTGTACTGTACACCCCATACACTGTACTGAGGAGACCGTGTGCTGTACTGTACACCCCATACACTGTACTGAGGGGACCGTGTGCTGTACTGTACACCCCATACACTGTACTGAGGAGACCGTGTGCTGTACTGTACACCCCATACACCGTACTGAGGAGACCGTGTGCTGTACTGTACACTCCATACACTGTACTGAGGAGACCGTGTGCTGTACTGTACACCCCATACACTGTACTGAGGAGACCGTGTGCTGTACTGTACACCCCATACACCGTACTGAGGGGACCGTGTGCTGTACTGTACACTCCATACACCGTACTGAGGAGACCGTGTGCTGTACTGTACACTCCATACACCGTACTGAGGGGACCGTGTGCTGTACTGTACACTCCATACACTGTACTGAGGGGACCGTGTGCTGTACTGTACACCCCATACACCGTACTGAGGAGACCGTGTGCTGTACTGTACACCCCATACACCGTACTGAGGAGACCGTGTGCTGTACTGTACACCCCATACACTGTACTGAGGGGACCGTGTGCTGTACTGTACACTCCATACACTGTACTGAGGGGACCGTGTGCTGTACTGTACACTCCATACACTGTACTGAGGGGACCGTGTGCTGTACACTCCATACACTGTACTGAGGAGACCGTGTGCTGTACTGTACACCCCATACACTGTACTGAGGAGACCGTGTGCTGTACTGTACACCCCATACACTGTACTGAGGAGACCGTGTGCTGTACTGTACACTCCATACACTGTACTGAGGGGACCGTGTGCTGTACTGTACACTCCATACACTGTACTGAGGAGACCGTGTGCTGTACTGTACACCCCATACACCGTACTGAGGAGACCGTGTGCTGTACTGTACACTCCATACACTGTACTGAGGGGACCGTGTGCTCTACTGTACACTCCATACACTGTACTGAGGGGACCGTGTGCTGTACACCCCATACACCGTACTGAGGAGACCGTGTGCTGTACTGTACACTCCATACACTGTACTGAGGGGACCGTGTGCTGTACTGTACACTCCATACACTGTACTGAGGAGACCGTGTGCTGTACTGTACACCCCATACACTGTACTGAGGGGACCGTGTGCTGTACTGTACACCCCATACACTGTACTGAGGAGACCGTGTGCTGTACTGTACACCCCATACACCGTACTGAGGGGACCGTGTGCTGTACTGTACACTCCATACACCGTACTGAGGAGACCGTGTGCTGTACTGTACACTCCATACACTGTACTGAGGGGACCGTGTGCTGTACTGTACACCCCATACACTGTACTGAGGAGACCGTGTGCTGTACTGTACACCCCATACACTGTACTGAGGAGACCGTGTGCTGTACTGTACACCCCATACACTGTACTGAGGGGACCGTGTGCTGTACTGTACACTCCATACACCGTACTGAGGAGACCGTGTGCTGTACTGTACACCCCATACACCGTACTGAGGAGACCGTGTGCTGTACTGTACACTCCATACACTGTACTGAGGAGACCGTGTGCTGTACTGTACACCCCATACACCGTACTGAGGAGACCGTGTGCTGTTCTGTACACTCCATACACTGTACTGAGGGGACCGTGTGCTGTTCTGTACACTCCATACACTGTACTGAGGGGACCGTGTGCTGTACTGTACACTCCATACACTGTACTGAGGAGACCGTGTGCTGTACTGTACACCCCATACACTGTACTGAGGGGACCGTGTGCTGTACTTTACACCCCATACACCGTACTGAGGAGACCGTGTGCTGTACTGTACACCCCATACACTGTACTGAGGAGACCGTGTGCTGTACTGTACACCCCATACACTGTACTGAGGAGACCGTGTGCTGTACTGTACACTCCATACACTGTACTGAGGGGACCGTGTGCTGTACTTTACACCCCATACACCGTACTGAGGAGACCGTGTGCTGTACTGTACACCCCATACACTGTACTGAGGGGACCGTGTGCTGTACTGTACACTCCATACACCGTACTGAGGGGACCGTGTGCTGTACTGTACACTCCATACACTGTACTGAGGAGACCGTGTGCTGTACTGTACACTCCATACACTGTATTGAGGGGACCGTGTGCTGTACTGTACACTCCATACACCGTACTGAGGAGACCGTGTGCTGTACTGTACACCCCATACACCGTACTGAGCAGACCGTGTGCTGTACTGTACACTCCATACACTGTACTGAGGAGACCGTGTGCTGTACTGTACACTCCATACACTGTACTGAGGGGACCGTGTGCTGTACTGTACACCCCATACACCGTACTGAGGAGACCGTGTGCTGTACTGTACACCCCATACACTGTACTGAGGGGACCGTGTGCTGTACTGTACACTCCATACACTGTACTGAGGGGACCGTGTGCTGTACTGTACACTCCATACACTGTACTGAGGAGACCGTGTGCTGTACTGTACACCCCATACACTGTACTGAGGGGACCGTGTGCTGTACTGTACACTCCATACACTGTACTGAGGAGACCGTGTGCTGTACTGTACACTCCATACACCATACTGAGGAGACCGTGTGCTGTACTGTACACCCCATACACTGTACTGAGGGGACCGTGTGCTGTACTGTACACTCCATACACTGTACTGAGGGGACCGTGTGCTGTACTGTACACCCCATACACCGTACTGAGGAGACCGTGTGCTGTACTGTACACCCCATACACTGTACTGAGGAGACCGTGTGCTGTACTGTACACCCCATACACTGTACTGAGGAGACCGTGTGCTGTACTGTACACTCCATACACTGTACTGAGGGGACCGTGTGCTGTACTGTACACTCCATACACTGTACTGAGGGGACCGTGTGCTGTACTGTACACTCCATACACCGTACTGAGGAGACCGTGTGCTGTACTGTACACTCCATACACCGTACTGAGGAGACCGTGTGCTGTACTGTACACCCCATACACTGTACTGAGGGGACCGTGTGCTGTACTGTACACCCCATACACTGTACTGAGGGGACCGTGTGCTGTACTGTACACCCCATACACCGTACTGAGGAGACCGTGTGCTGTACTGTACACTCCATACACTGTACTGAGGGGACCGTGTGCTGTACTGTACACCCCATACACTGTACTGAGGAGACCGTGTGCTGTACTGTACACTCCATACACTGTACTGAGGGGACCGTGTGCTGTACTGTACACCCCATACACTGTACTGAGGAGACCGTGTGCTGTACTGTACACTCCATACACCGTACTGAGGAGACCGTGTGCTGTACTGTACACCCCATACACTGTACTGAGGGGACCGTGTGCTGTACTGTACACCCTATACACCGTACTGAGGAGACCGTGTGCTGTACTGTACACTCCATACACTGTACTGAGGAGACCGTGTGCTGTACTGTACACTCCATACACCGTACTGAGGAGACCGTGTGCTGTACTGTACACTCCATACACCGTACTGAGGAGACCGTGTGCTGTACTGTACACCCCATACACTGTACTGAGGGGACCGTGTGCTGTACTGTACACGCCATACACCGTACTGAGGGGACCGTGTGCTGTACTGTACACTCCATACACCGTACTGAGGAGACCGTGTGCTGTACTGTACACTCCATACACCGTACTGAGGAGACCGTGTGCTGTACTGTACACTCCATACACTGTACTGAGGGGACCGTGTGCTGTACTGTACACGCCATACACCGTACTGAGGGGACCGTGTGCTGTACTGTACACCCCATACACCGTACTGAGGAGACCGTGTGCTGTACTGTACACTCCATACACTGTACTGAGGAGACCGTGTGCTGTACTGTACACCCCATACACTGTACTGAGGAGACCGTGTGCTGTACTGTACACCCCATACACCGTACTGAGGGGACCGTGTGCTGTACTGTACACTCCATACACTGTACTGAGGAGACCGTGTGCTGTACTGTACACCCCATACACTGTACTGAGGAGACCGTGTGCTGTACTGTACACTCCATACACTGTACTGAGGGGACCGTGTGCTGTACTGTACACTCCATACACCGTACTGAGGGGACCGTGTGCTGTACTGTACACTCCATACACCGTACTGAGGGGACCGTGTGCTGTACTGTACACTCCATACACTGTACTGAGGAGACCGTGTGCTGTACTGTACACCCCATACACTGTACTGAGGAGACCGTGTGCTGTACTGTACACCCCATACACCGTACTGAGGGGACCGTGTGCTGTACTGTACACTCCATACACTGTACTGAGGAGACCGTGTGCTGTACTGTACACTCCATACACTGTACTGAGGAGACCGTGTGCTGTACTGTACACTCCATACACCGTACTGAGGAGACCGTGTGCTGTACTGTACACCCCATACACTGTACTGAGGAGACCGTGTGCTGTACTGTACACTCCATACACTGTACTGAGGAGACCGTGTGCTGTACTGTACACCCCATACACTGTACTGAGGAGACCGTGTGCTGTACTGTACACCCCATACACTGTACTGAGGAGACCGTGTGCTGTACTGTACACCCCATACACCGTACTGAGGGGACCGTGTGCTGTACTGTACACCCCATACACTGTACTGAGGGGACCGTGTGCTGTACTGTACACTCCATACACCGTACTGAGGAGACCGTGTGCTGTACTGTACACTCCATACACCGTACTGAGGAGACCGTGTGCTGTACTGTACACCCCATACACTGTACTGAGGGGACCGTGTGCTGTACTGTACACTCCATACACCGTACTGAGGAGACCGTGTGCTGTACTGTACACTCCATACACTGTACTGAGGGGACCGTGTGCTGTACTGTACACTCCATACACCGTACTGAGGGGACCGTGTGCTGTACTGTACACTCCATACACTGTACTGAGGGGACCGTGTGCTGTACTGTACACTCCATACACTGTACTGAGGGGACCGTGTGCTGTACTGTACACTCCATACACTGTACTGAGGGGACCGTGTGCTGTACTGTACACTCCATACACCGTACTGAGGAGACCGTGTGCTGTACTGTACACCCCATACACTGTACTGAGGGGACCGTGTGCTGTACTGTACACTCCATACACCGTACTGAGGAGACCGTGTGCTGTACTGTACACTCCATACACTGTACTGAGGAGACCGTGTGCTGTACTGTACACTCCATACACTGTACTGAGGGGACCGTGTGCTGTACTGTACACCCCATACACTGTACTGAGGAGACCGTGTGCTGTACTGTACACCCCATACACTGTACTGAGGAGACCGTGTGCTGTACTGTACACCCCATACACTGTACTGAGGAGACCGTGTGCTGTACACTCCATACACCGTACTGAGGAGACCGTGTGCTGTACACTCCATACACCGTACTGAGGAGACCGTGTGCTGTACACTCCATACACTGTACTGAGGAGACCGTGTGCTGTACACTCCATACACTGTACTGAGGGGACCGTGTGCTGTACTGTACACTCCATACACTGTACTGAGGAGACCGTGTGCTGTACTGTACACTCCATACACCGTACTGAGGGGACCGTGTGCTGTACTGTACACTCCATACACCGTACTGAGGGGACCGTGTGCTGTACTGTACACCCCATACACTGTACTGAGGAGACCGTGTGCTGTACTGTACACTCCATACACTGTACTGAGGGGGCCGTGTGCTGTACTGTACACTCCATACACTGTACTGAGGAGACCGTGTGCTGTACTGTACACTCCATACACCGTACTGAGGAGACCGTGTGCTGTACTGTACACTCCATACACTGTACTGAGGGGACCGTGTGCTGTACTGTACACCCCATACACTGTACTGAGGGGACCGTGTGCTGTACTGTACACTCCATACACCGTACTGAGGAGACCGTGTGCTGTACTGTACACCCCATACACTGTACTGAGGAGACCGTGTGCTGTACTGTACACCCCATACACTGTACTGAGGAGACCGTGTGCTGTACTGTACACCCCATACACTGTACTGAGGAGACCGTGTGCTGTACTGTACACCCCATACACTGTACTGAGGGGACCGTGTGCTGTACCGTACACCCCATACACCGTACTGAGGAGACCGTGTGCTGTACTGTACACTCCATACACTGTACTGAGGGGACCGTGTGCTGTACTGTACACTCCATACACCGTACTGAGGAGACCGTGTGCTGTACTGTACACTCCATACACCGTACTGAGGAGACCGTGTGCTGTACTGTACACTCCATACACCGTACTGAGGAGACCGTGTGCTGTACTGTACACTCCATACACTGTACTGAGGGGACCGTGTGCTGTACTGTACACTCCATACACCGTACTGAGGAGACCGTGTGCTGTACTGTACACCCCATACACTGTACTGAGGGGACCGTGTGCTGTACTGTACACTCCATACACCGTACTGAGGGGACCGTGTGCTGTACTGTACACCCCATACACTGTACTGAGGAGACCGTGTGCTGTACTGTACACCCCATACACTGTACTGAGGAGACCGTGTGCTGTACTGTACACCCCATACACCGTACTGAGGGGACCGTGTGCTGTACTGTACACTCCATACACCGTACTGAGGGGACCGTGTGCTGTACTGTACACTCCATACACTGTACTGAGGGGACCGTGTGCTGTACTGTACACTCCATACACTGTACTGAGGAGACCGTGTGCTGTACTGTACACTCCATACACCGTACTGATGGGACCGTGTGCTGTACTGTACACTCCATACACTGTACTGAGGAGACCGTGTGCTGTACTGTACACCCCATACACTGTACTGAGGGGACCGTGTGCTGTACTGTACACTCCATACACTGTACTGAGGGGACCGTGTGCTGTACTGTACACCCCATACACTGTACTGAGGAGACCGTGTGCTGTACTGTACACTCCATACACTGTACTGAGGAGACCGTGTGCTGTGCTGTACACTCCATACACCGTACTGAGGAGACCGTGTGCTGTACTGTACACCCCATACACCGTACTGAGGAGACCGTGTGCTGTACTGTACACCCCATACACTGTACTGAGGGGACCGTGTGCTGTACACTCCATACACTGTACTGAGGGGACCGTGTGCTGTACTGTACACCCCATACACCGTACTGAGGAGACCGTGTGCTGTACTGTACACCCCATACACTGTACTGAGGGGACCGTGTGCTGTACTGTACACCCCATACACTGTACTGAGGAGACCGTGTGCTGTACTGTACACTCCATACACTGTACTGAGGAGACCGTGTGCTGTACTGTACACTCCATACACCGTACTGAGGAGACCGTGTGCTGTACTGTACACTCCATACACCGTACTGAGGAGACCGTGTGCTGTACTGTACACTCCATACACTGTACTGAGGGGACCGTGTGCTGTACTGTACACCCCATACACTGTACTGAGGAGACCGTGTGCTGTACTGTACACTCCATACACTGTACTGAGGAGACCGTGTGCTGTACTGTACACTCCATACACCGTACTGAGGAGACCGTGTGCTGTACTGTACACCCCATACACTGTACTGAGGGGACCGTGTGCTGTACTGTACACTCCATACACCGTACTGAGGAGACCGTGTGCTGTACTGTACACCCCATACACTGTACTGAGGGGACCGTGTGCTGTACTGTACACCCCATACACTGTACTGAGGGGACCGTGTGCTGTACTGTACACCCCATACACTATACTGAGGAGACCGTGTGCTGTACTGTACACCCCATACACCGTACTGAGGGGACCGTGTGCTGTACTGTACACTCCATACACCGTACTGAGGAGACCGTGTGCTGTACTGTACACTCCATACACTGTACTGAGGAGACCGTGTGCTGTACTGTACACCCCATACACTGTACTGAGGGGACCGTGTGCTGTACTGTACACCCCATACACCGTACTGAGGAGACCGTGTGCTGTACTGTACACTCCATACACTGTACTGAGGAGACCGTGTGCTGTACTGTACACCCCATACACTGTACTGAGGGGACCGTGTGCTGTACTGTACACCCCATACACTGTACTGAGGAGACCGTGTGCTGTACTGTACACCCCATACACCGTACTGAGGGGACCGTGTGCTGTACTGTACACCCCATACACCGTACTGAGGAGACCGTGTGCTGTACTGTACACTCCATACACTGTACTGAGGAGACCGTGTGCTGTACTGTACACTCCATACACTGTACTGAGGAGACCGTGTGCTGTACTGTACACCCCATACACTGTACTGAGGAGACCGTGTGCTGTACTGTACACCCCATACACTGTACTGAGGAGACCGTGTGCTGTACTGTACACCCCATACACTGTACTGAGGGGACCGTGTGCTGTACTGTACACTCCATACACCGTACTGAGGAGACCGTGTGCTGTACTGTACACTCCATACACTGTACTAAGGAGACCGTGTGCTGTACTGTACACCCCATACACTGTACTGAGGGGACCGTGTGCTGTACTGTACACCCCATACACCGTACTGAGGAGACCGTGTGCTGTACTGTACACTCCATACACTGTACTGAGGGGACCGTGTGCTGTACTGTACACTCCATACACCGTACTGAGGGGACCGTGTGCTGTACTGTACACTCCATACACTGTACTGAGGGGACCGTGTGCTGTACTGTACACTCCATACACTGTACTGAGGGGACCGTGTGCTGTACTGTACACTCCATACACTGTACTGAGGGGACCGTGTGCTGTACTGTACACTCCATACACTGTACTGAGGAGACCGTGTGCTGTACTGTACACTCCATACACTGTACTGAGGGGACCGTGTGCTGTACTGTACACTCCATACACCGTACTGAGGGGACCGTGTGCTGTACTGTACACCCCATACACTGTACTGAGGGGACCGTGTGCTGTACTGTACACTCCATACACTGTACTGAGGAGACCGTGTGCTGTACTGTACACCCCATACACTGTACAGAGGGGACCGTGTGCTGTACTGTACACTCCATACACTGTACTGAGGAGACCGTGTGCTGTACTGTACACTCCATACACTGTACTGAGGGGACCGTGTGCTGTACTGTACACCCCATACACCGTACTGAGGAGACCGTGTGCTGTACTGTACACCCCATACACTGTACTGAGGGGACCGTGTGCTGTACTGTACACTCCATACACTGTACTGAGGGGACCGTGTGCTGTACTGTACACTCCATACACCGTACTGAGGAGACCGTGTGCTGTACTGTACACCCCATACACTGTACTGAGGGGACCGTGTGCTGTACTGTACACTCCATACACCGTACTGAGGGGACCGTGTGCTGTACTGTACACCCCATACACTGTACTGAGGGGACCGTGTGCTGTACTGTACACTCCATACACCGTACTGAGGGGACCGTGTGCTGTACTGTACACTCCATACACCGTACTGAGGGGACCGTGTGCTGTACTGTACACTCCATACACCGTACTGAGGGGACCGTGTGCTGTACTGTACACTCCATACACTGTACTGAGGGGACCGTGTGCTGTACTGTACACCCCATACACTGTACTGAGGAGACCGTGTGCTGTACTGTACACTCCATACACCGTACTGAGGGGACCGTGTGCTGTACTGTACACTCCATACACTGTACTGAGGAGACCGTGTGCTGTACTGTACACTCCATACACCGTACTGAGGGGACCGTGTGCTGTACACTCCATACACCGTACTGAGGGGACCGTGTGCTGTACACTCCATACACCGTACTGAGGAGACCGTGTGCTGTACTGTACACCCCATACACCGTACTGAGGAGACCGTGTGCTGTACTGTACACCCCATACACTGTACTGAGGGGACCGTGTGCTGTACTGTACACTCCATACACTGTACTGAGGGGACCGTGTGCTGTACTGTACACTCCATACACTGTACTGAGGGGACCGTGTGCTGTACACTCCATACACTGTACTGAGGAGACCGTGTGCTGTACTGTACACCCCATACACTGTACTGAGGAGACCGTGTGCTGTACTGTACACTCCATACACCGTACTGAGGAGACCGTGTGCTGTACTGTAAACTCCATACACCGTACTGAGGAGACCGTGTGCTGTACTGTACACTCCATACACTGTACTGAGGGGACCGTGTGCTGTACTGTACACCCCATACACTGTACTGAGGAGACCGTGTGCTGTACTGTACACTCCATACACTGTACTGAGGAGACCGTGTGCTGTACTGTACACTCCATACACCGTACTGAGGAGACCGTGTGGTGTACTGTACACCCCATACACTGTACTGAGGGGACCGTGTGCTGTACTGTACACTCCATACACCGTACTGAGGAGACCGTGTGCTGTACTGTACACCCCATACACCGTACTGAGGAGACCGTGTGCTGTACTGTACACTCCATACACTGTACTGAGGGGACCGTGTGCTGTACTGTACACTCCATACACTGTACTGAGGGGACCGTGTGCTGTACTGTACACCCCATACACTGTACTGAGGGGACCGTGTGCTGTACTGTACACCCCATACACTGTACTGAGGAGACCGTGTGCTGTACTGTACACCCCATACACCGTACTGAGGGGACCGTGTGCTGTACTGTACACTCCATACACTGTACTGAGGAGACCGTGTGCTGTACTGTACACCCCATACACTGTACTGAGGGGACCGTGTGCTGTACTGTACACCCCATACACCGTACTGAGGAGACCGTGTGCTGTACTGTACACTCCATACACTGTACTGAGGAGACCGTGTGCTGTACTGTACACTCCATACACTGTACTGAGGGGACCGTGTGCTGTACTGTACACCCCATACACTGTACTGAGGAGACCGTGTGCTGTACTGTACACTCCATACACTGTACTGAGGGGACCGTGTGCTGTACTGTACACTCCATACACTGTACTGAGGGGACCGTGTGCTGTACTGTACACTCCATACACTGTACTGAGGGGACCGTGTGCTGTACTGTACACCCCATACACTGTACTGAGGAGACCGTGTGCTGTACTGTACACCCCATACACTGTACTGAGGAGACCGTGTGCTGTACTGTACACCCCATACACCGTACTGAGGGGACCGTGTGCTGTACTGTACACCCCATACACCGTACTGAGGAGACCGTGTGCTGTACTGTACACTCCATACACTGTACTGAGGAGACCGTGTGCTGTACTGTACACCCCATACACCGTACTGAGGAGACCGTGTGCTGTACTGTACACCCCATACACCGTACTGAGGAGACCGTGTGCTGTACTGTACACCCCATACACCGTACTGAGGAGACCGTGTGCTGTACTGTACACCCCATACACTGTACTGAGGAGACCGTGTGCTGTACTGTACACTCCATACACCGTACTGAGGAGACCGTGTGCTGTACTGTACACTCCATACACTGTACTGAGGAGACCGTGTGCTGTACTGTACACCCCATACACTGTACTGAGGGGACCGTGTGCTGTACTGTACACTCCATACACTGTACTGAGGAGACCGTGTGCTGTACTGTACACTCCATACACTGTACTGAGGGGACCGTGTGCTGTACTGTACACTCCATACACTGTACTGAGGAGACCGTGTGCTGTACTGTACACCCCATACACTGTACTGAGGAGACCGTGTGCTGTACTGTACACTCCATACACTGTACTGAGGGGACCGTGTGCTGTACTGTAGACTCCATACACTGTACTGAGGGGACCGTGTGCTGTACTGTACACTCCATACACTGTACTGAGGGGACCGTGTGCTGTACTGTACACCCCATACACTGTACTGAGGAGACCGTGTGCTGTACTGTACACCCCATACACCGTACTGAGGGGACCGTGTGCTGTACTGTACACCCCATACACCGTACTGAGGAGACCGTGTGCTGTACTGTACACTCCATACACTGTACTGAGGAGACCGTGTGCTGTACTGTACACCCCATACACCGTACTGAGGAGACCGTGTGCTGTACTGTACACCCCATACACCGTACTGAGGAGACCGTGTGCTGTACTGTACACCCCATACACCGTACTGAGGAGACCGTGTACTGTACACTCCATACACCGTACTGAGGAGACCGTGTGCTCTACTGTACACTCCATACACTGTACTGAGGGGACCGTGTGCTGTACTGTACACTCCATACACTGTACTGAGGGGACCGTGTGCTGTACTGTACACTCCATACACTGTACTGAGGAGACCGTGTGCTGTACTGTACACCCCATACACTGTACTGAGGAGACCGTGTGCTGTACTGTACACTCCATACACCGTACTGAGGAGACCGTGTGCTGTACTGTACACCCCATACACTGTACTGAGGAGACCGTGTGCTGTACTGTACACTCCATACACCGTACTGAGGAGACCGTGTGCTGTACTGTACACCCCATACACCGTACTGAGGAGACCGTGTGCTGTACTGTACACCCCATACACCGTACTGAGGAGACCGTGTGCTGTACTGTACACCCCATACACTGTACTGAGGGGACCGTGTGCTGTACTGTACACCCCATACACTGTACTGAGGAGACCGTGTGCTGTACTGTACACTCCATACACCGTACTGAGGAGACCGTGTGCTGTACTGTACACTCCATACACTGTACTAAGGAGACCGTGTGCTGTACTGTACACCCCATACACTGTACTGAGGGGACCGTGTGCTGTACTGTACACCCCATACACCGTACTGAGGAGACCGTGTGCTGTACTGTACACTCCATACACTGTACTGAGGGGACCGTGTGCTGTACTGTACACTCCATACACCGTACTGAGGGGACCGTGTGCTGTACTGTACACTCCATACACTGTACTGAGGGGACCGTGTGCTGTACTGTACACTCCATACACTGTACTGAGGGGACCGTGTGCTGTACTGTACACTCCATACACTGTACTGAGGGGACCGTGTGCTGTACTGTACACTCCATACACCGTACTGAGGAGACCGTGTGCTGTACTGTACACCCCATACACCGTACTGAGGAGACCGTGTGCTGTACTGTACACTCCATACACTGTACTGAGGGGACCGTGTGCTGTACTGTACACTCCATACACTGTACTGAGGAGACCGTGTGCTGTACTGTACACTCCATACACTGTACTGAGGGGACCGTGTGCTGTACTGTACACCCCATACACTGTACTGAGGGGACCGTGTGCTGTACTGTACACTCCATACACTGTACTGAGGAGACCGTGTGCTGTACTGTACACCCCATACACTGTACTGAGGGGACCGTGTGCTGTACTGTACACTCCATACACCGTACTGAGGAGACCGTGTGCTGTACTGTACACCCCATACACTGTACTGAGGGGACCGTGTGCTGTACTGTACACCCCATACACTGTACTGAGGAGACCGTGTGCTGTACTGTACACCCCATACACCGTACTGAGGGGACCGTGTGCTGTACTGTACACTCCATACACTGTACTGAGGAGACCGTGTGCTGTACTGTACACCCCACACACTGTACTGAGGGGACCGTGTGCTGTACTGTACACTCCATACACCGTACTGAGGGGACCGTGTGCTGTACTGTACACTCCATACACTGTACTGAGGGGACCGTGTGCTGTACTGTACACTCCATACACTGTACTGAGGGGACCGTGTGCTGTACTGTACACCCCATACACTGTACTGAGGAGACCGTGTGCTGTACTGTACACTCCATACACCGTACTGAGGAGACCGTGTGCTGTACTGTACACTCCATACACCGTACTGAGGAGACCGTGTGCTGTACTGTACACCCCATACACTGTACTGAGGAGACCGTGTGCTGTACTGTACACTCCATACACCGTACTGAGGAGACCGTGTGCTGTACTGTACACTCCATACACTGTACTGAGGGGACCGTGTGCTGTACACTCCATACACTGTACTGAGGAGACCGTGTGCTGTACTGTACACCCCATACACTGTACTGAGGGGACCGTGTGCTGTACTGTACACTCCATACACTGTACTGAGGAGACCGTGTGCTGTACTGTACACTCCATACACTGTACTGAGGAGACCGTGTGCTGTACTGTACACTCCATACACCGTACTGAGGGGACCGTGTGCTGTACTGTACACTCCATACACTGTACTGAGGGGACCGTGTGCTGTACTGTACACTCCATACACTGTACTGAGGAGACCGTGTGCTGTACTGTACACCCCATACACTGTACTGAGGAGACCGTGTGCTGTACTGTACACTCCATACACTGTACTGAGGGGACCGTGTGCTGTACTGTACACTCCATACACCGTACTGAGGAGACCGTGTGCTGTACTGTACACCCCATACACTGTACTGAGGAGACCGTGTGCTGTACTGTACACTCCATACACTGTACTGAGGAGACCGTGTGCTATACTGTACACCCTATACACTGTACTGAGGGGACCGTGTGCTGTACTGTACACTCCATACACTGTACTGAGGAGACCGTGTGCTGTACTGTACACTCCATACACCGTACTGAGGAGACCGTGTGCTGTACTGTACACTCCATACACTGTACTGAGGAGACCGTGTGCTGTACACTCCATACACCGTACTGAGGAGACCGTGTGCTGTACTGTACACTCCATACACTGTACTGAGGGGACCGTGTGCTGTACACTCCATACACCGTACTGAGGAGACCGTGTGCTGTACTGTACACTCCATACACTGTACTGAGGAGACCGTGTGCTGTACTGTACACCCCATACACTGTACTGAGGGGACCGTGTGCTGTACTGTACACTCCATACACTGTACTGAGGGGACCGTGTGCTGTACTGTACACTCCATACACCGTACTGAGGAGACCGTGTGCTGTACTGTACACTCCATACACCGTACTGAGGAGACCGTGTGCTGTACTGTACACTCCATACACTGTACTGAGGGGACCGTGTGCTGTACTGTACACTCCATACACTGTACTGAGGAGACCGTGTGCTGTACTGTACACCCCATACACCGTACTGAGGAGACCGTGTGCTGTACTGTACACTCCATACACCGTACTGAGGAGACCGTGTGCTGTACTGTACACTCCATACACCGTACTGAGGAGACCGTGTGCTGTACTGTACACCCCATACACCGTACTGAGGGGACCGTGTGCTGTACTGTACACTCCATACACTGTACTGAGGGGACCGTGTGCTGTACTGTACACTCCATACACCGTACTGAGGGGACCGTGTGCTGTACTGTACACCCCATACACCGTACTGAGGAGACCGTGTGCTGTACTGTACACCCCATACACTGTACTGAGGAGACCGTGTGCTGTACTGTACACCCCATACACTGTACTGAGGGGACCGTGTGGTGTACTGTACACTCCATACACTGTACTGAGGAGACCGTGTGCTGTACTGTACACTCCATACACCGTACTGAGGGGACCGTGTGCTGTACTGTACACCCCATACACCGTACTGAGGAGACCGTGTGCTGTACTGTACACCCCATACACTGTACTGAGGAGACCGTGTGCTGTACTGTACACCCCATACACTGTACTGAGGAGACCGTGTGCTGTACTGTACACCCCATACACTGTACTGAGGAGACCGTGTGCTGTACTGTACACCCCATACACTGTACTGAGGAGACCGTGTGCTGTACTGTACACTCCATACACTGTACTGAGGGGACCGTGTGCTGTACTGTACACTCCATACACTGTACTGAGGAGACCGTGTGCTGTACTGTACACTCCATACACCGTACTGAGGGGACCGTGTGCTGTACTGTACACTCCATACACCGTACTGAGGAGACCGTGTGCTGTACTGTACACTCCATACACTGTACTGAGGAGACCGTGTGCTGTACTGTACACTCCATACACCGTACTGAGGAGACCGTGTGCTGTACTGTACACCCCATACACTGTACTGAGGGGACCGTGTGCTGTACTGTACACTCCATACACTGTACTGAGGGGACCGTGTGCTGTACTGTACACTCCATACACTGTACTGAGGAGACCGTGTGCTGTACTGTACACTCCATACACCGTACTGAGGGGACCGTGTGCTGTACTGTACACCCCATACACTGTACTGAGGGGACCGTGTGCTGTACTGTACACCCCATACACCGTACTGAGGAGACCGTGTGCTGTACTGTACACTCCATACACTGTACTGAGGAGACCGTGTGCTGTACTGTACACCCCATACACTGTACTGAGGAGACCGTGTGCTGTACTGTACACTCCATACACTGTACTGAGGGGACCGTGTGCTGTACTGTACACCCCATACACCGTACTGAGGGGACCGTGTGCTGTACTGTACACTCCATACACTGTACTGAGGGGACCGTGTGCTGTACTGTACACTCCATACACCGTACTGAGGGGACCGTGTGCTGTACTGTACACCCCATACACTGTACTGAGGAGACCGTGTACTGTACACCCCATACACTGTACTGAGGAGACCGTGTACTGTACACCCCATACACTGTACTGAGGGGACCGTGTGCTGTACTGTACACTCCATACACCGTACTGAGGGGACCGTGTGCTGTACTGTACACTCCATACACTGTACTGAGGGGACCGTGTGCTGTACTGTACACCCCATACACCGTACTGAGGAGACCGTGTGCTGTACTGTACACCCCATACACTGTACTGAGGAGACCGTGTGCTGTACTGTACACCCCATACACTGTACTGAGGAGACCGTGTGCTGTACTGTACACTCCATACACTGTACTGAGGGGACCGTGTGCTGTACTGTACACCCCATACACCGTACTGAGGAGACCGTGTGCTGTACTGTACACTCCATACACCGTACTGAGGGGACCGTGTGCTGTACTGTACACCCCATACACCGTACTGAGGAGACCGTGTGCTGTACTGTACACTCCATACACTGTACTGAGGGGACCGTGTGCTGTACTGTACACCCCATACACCGTACTGAGGGGACCGTGTGCTGTACTGTACACTCCATACACCGTACTGAGGGGACCGTGTGCTGTACTGTACACCCCATACACTGTACTGAGGAGACCGTGTGCTGTACTGTACACTCCATACACCGTACTGAGGGGACCGTGTGCTGTACTGTACACTCCATACACTGTACTGAGGGGACCGTGTGCTGTACTGTACACCCCATACACCGTACTGAGGGGACCGTGTGCTGTACTGTACACTCCATACACCGTACTGAGGGGACCGTGTGCTGTACTGTACACTCCATACACTGTACTGAGGGGACCGTGTGCTGTACTGTACACTCCATACACCGTACTGAGGGGACCGTGTGCTGTACTGTACACCCCATACACTGTACTGAGGAGACCGTGTACTGTACACCCCATACACTGTACTGAGGGGACCGTGTGCTGTACTGTACACTCCATACACCGTACTGAGGGGACCGTGTGCTGTACTGTACACTCCATACACTGTACTGAGGGGACCGTGTGCTGTACTGTACACCCCATACACTGTACTGAGGGGACCGTGTGCTGTACTGTACACTCCATACACTGTACTGAGGAGACCGTGTGCTGTACTGTACACTCCATACACTGTACTGAGGGGACCGTGTGCTGTACTGTACACTCCATACACTGTACTGAGGAGACCGTGTGCTGTACTGTACACTCCATACACTGTACTGAGGAGACCGTGTGCTGTACTGTACACTCCATACACCGTACTGAGGAGACCGTGTGCTGTACTGTACACTCCATACACCGTACTGAGGAGACCGTGTGCTGTACTGTACACTCCATACACCGTACTGAGGAGACCGTGTGCTGTACTGTACACCCCATACACTGTACTGAGGGGACCGTGTGCTGTACTGTACACCCCATACACTGTACTGGGAGACCGTGTACTGTACACCCCATACACTGTACTGAGGGGACCGTGTGCTGTACTGTACACTCCATACACCGTACTGAGGGGACCGTGTGCTGTACTGTACACTCCATACACTGTACTGAGGGGACCGTGTGCTGTACTGTACACTCCATACACTGTACTGAGGGGACCGTGTGCTGTACTGTACACTCCATACACTGTACTGAGGGGACCGTGTGCTGTACTGTACACCCCATACACTGTACTGAGGAGACCGTGTGCTGTACACTCCGTACACTGTACTGAGGGGACCGTGTGCTGTACTGTACACTCCATACACCGTACTGAGGAGACCGTGTGCTGTACTGTACACTCCATACACTGTACTGAGGGGACCGTGTGCTGTACACTCCATACACTGTACTGAGGAGACCGTGTGCTGTACTGTACACCCCATACACTGTACTGAGGGGACCGTGTGCTGTACTGTACACTCCATACACCGTACTGAGGGGACCGTGTGCTGTACTGTACACCCCATACACTGTACTGAGGGGACCGTGTGCTGTACTGTACACTCCATACACCGTACTGAGGAGACCGTGTGCTGTACTGTACACTCCATACACTGTACTGAGGGGACCGTGTGCTGTACTGTACACTCCATACACTGTACTGAGGAGACCGTGTGCTGTACTGTACACTCCATACACCGTACTGAGGAGACCGTGTGCTGTACTGTACACTCCATACACCGTACTGAGGAGACCGTGTGCTGTACTGTACACTCCATACACTGTACTGAGGAGACCGTGTGCTGTACTGTACACTCCATACACCGTACTGAGGAGACCGTGTGCTGTACTGTACACTCCATACACTGTACTGAGGGGACCGTGTGCTGTACTGTACACTCCATACACCGTTCTGAGGAGACCGTGTGCTGTACTGTACACTCCATACACTGTACTGAGGAGACCGTGTGCTGTACTGTACACTCCATACACTGTACTGAGGGGACCGTGTGCTGTACACTCCATACACTGTACTGAGGAGACCGTGTGCTGTACTGTACACTCCATACACCGTACTGAGGAGACCGTGTGCTGTACTGTACACCCCATACACCGTACTGAGGAGACCGTGTGCTGTACTGTACACTCCATACACTGTACTGAGGGGACCGTGTGCTGTACTGTACACCCCATACACTGTACTGAGGGGACCGTGTGCTGTACTGTACACTCCATACACTGTACTGAGGGGACCGTGTGCTGTACTGTACACTCCATACACTGTACTGAGGGGACCGTGTGCTGTACACTCCATACACTGTACTGAGGAGACCGTGTGCTGTACTGTACACCCCATACACTGTACTGAGGAGACCGTGTGCTGTACTGTACACCCCATACACTGTACTGAGGAGACCGTGTGCTGTACTGTACACTCCATACACTGTACTGAGGGGACCGTGTGCTGTACTGTACACCCCATACACTGTACTGAGGAGACCGTGTGCTGTACTGTACACTCCATACACTGTACTGAGGGGACCGTGTGCTCTACTGTACACTCCATACACTGTACTGAGGGGACCGTGTGCTGTACACCCCATACACCGTACTGAGGAGACCGTGTGCTGTACTGTACACTCCATACACTGTACTGAGGGGACCGTGTGCTGTACTGTACACTCCATACACTGTACTGAGGAGACCGTGTGCTGTACTGTACACCCCATACACTGTACTGAGGGGACCGTGTGCTGTACTGTACACCCCATACACTGTACTGAGGAGACCGTGTGCTGTACTGTACACTCCATACACTGTACTGAGGAGACCGTGTGCTGTACTGTACACTCCATACACCGTACTGAGGGGACCGTGTGCTGTACTGTACACTCCATACACCGTACTGAGGAGACCGTGTGCTGTACTGTACACTCCATACACTGTACTGAGGGGACCGTGTGCTGTACTGTACACCCCATACACTGTACTGAGGAGACCGTGTGCTGTACTGTACACCCCATACACTGTACTGAGGAGACCGTGTGCTGTACTGTACACCCCATACACTGTACTGAGGGGACCGTGTGCTGTACTGTACACTCCATACACCGTACTGAGGAGACCGTGTGCTGTACTGTACACCCCATACACCGTACTGAGGAGACCGTGTGCTGTACTGTACACTCCATACACTGTACTGAGGAGACCGTGTGCTGTACTGTACACTCCATACACTGTACTGAGGAGACCGTGTGCTGTTCTGTACACTCCATACACTGTACTGAGGAGACCGTGTGCTGTACTGTACACCCCATACACTGTACTGAGGAGACCGTGTGCTGTTCTGTACACTCCATACACTGTACTGAGGGGACCGTGTGCTGTACTTTACACCCCATACACCGTACTGAGGAGACCGTGTGCTGTACTGTACACCCCATACACTGTACTGAGGAGACCGTGTGCTGTACTGTACACCCCATACACTGTACTGAGGAGACCGTGTGCTGTACTGTACACCCCATACACCGTACTGAGGAGACCGTGTGCTGTACTGTACACTCCATACACTGTACTGAGGGGACCGTGTGCTGTACTTTACACCCCATACACCGTACTGAGGAGACCGTGTGCTGTACTGTACACTCCATACACCGTACTGAGGAGACCGTGTGCTGTACTGTACACCCCATACACCGTACTGAGGAGACCGTGTGCTGTACTGTACACTCCATACACTGTACTGAGGGGACCGTGTGCTGTACACTCCATACACTGTACTGAGGAGACCGTGTGCTGTACTGTACACTCCATACACTGTACTGAGGGGACCGTGTGCTGTACTGTACACTCCATACACTGTACTGAGGAGACCGTGTGCTGTACTGTACACCCCATACACTGTACTGAGGGGACCGTGTGCTGTACTGTACACTCCATACACTGTACTGAGGAGACCGTGTGCTGTACTGTACACTCCATACACTGTACTGAGGGGACCGTGTGCTGTACTGTACACTCCATACACTGTACTGAGGGGACCGTGTGCTGTACTGTACACCCCATACACCGTACTGAGGAGACCGTGTGCTGTACTGTACACCCCATACACCATACTGAGGAGACCGTGTGCTGTACTGTACACCCCATACACTGTACTGAGGGGACCGTGTGCTGTACTGTACACCCCATACACTGTACTGAGGGGACCGTGTGCTGTACTGTACACTCCATACACTGTACTGAGGGGACCGTGTGCTGTACTGTACACTCCATACACTGTACTGAGGAGACCGTGTGCTGTACTGTACACTCCATACACTGTACTGAGGGGACCGTGTGCTGTACTGTACACTCCATACACCATACTGAGGAGACCGTGTGCTGTACTGTACACCCCATACACTGTACTGAGGGGACCGTGTGCTGTACTGTACACCCCATACACTGTACTGAGGGGACCGTGTGCTGTACTGTACACTCCATACACTGTACTGAGGGGACCGTGTGCTGTACTGTACACCCCATACACTGTACTGAGGAGACCGTGTGCTGTACTGTACACCCCATACACTGTACTGAGGAGACCGTGTGCTGTACTGTACACTCCATACACTGTACTGAGGGGACCGTGTGCTGTACTGTACACTCCATACACTGTACTGAGGGGACCGTGTGCTGTACTGTACACTCCATACACCGTACTGAGGAGACCGTGTGCTGTACTGTACACTCCATACACTGTACTGAGGGGACCGTGTGCTGTACTGTACACTCCATACACCGTACTGAGGAGACCGTGTGCTGTACTGTACACCCCATACACTGTACTGAGGGGACCGTGTGCTGTACTGTACACCCCATACACTGTACTGAGGGGACCGTGTGCTGTACTGTACACCCCATACACCGTACTGAGGAGACCGTGTGCTGTACTGTACACTCCATACACTGTACTGAGGGGACCGTGTGCTGTACTGTACACCCCATACACTGTACTGAGGAGACCGTGTGCTGTACTGTACACTCCATACACTGTACTGAGGGGACCGTGTGCTGTACTGTACACCCCATACACTGTACTGAGGAGACCGTGTGCTGTACTGTACACTCCATACACCGTACTGAGGAGACCGTGTGCTGTACTGTACACCCCATACACTGTACTGAGGGGACCGTGTGCTGTACTGTACACTCCATACACCGTACTGAGGAGACCGTGTGCTGTACTGTACACTCCATACACTGTACTGAGGAGACCGTGTGCTGTACTGTACACCCCATACACTGTACTGAGGGGACCGTGTGCTGTACTGTACACCCCATACACTGTACTGAGGAGACCGTGTGCTGTACTGTACACCCCATACACTGTACTGAGGGGACCGTGTGCTGTACTGTACACCCCATACACCGTACTGAGGAGACCGTGTGCTGTACTGTACACTCCATACACTGTACTGAGGAGACCGTGTGCTGTACTGTACACCCCATACACTGTACTGAGGAGACCGTGTGCTGTACTGTACACCCCATACACCGTACTGAGGGGACCGTGTGCTGTACTGTACACTCCATACACCGTACTGAGGGGACCGTGTGCTGTACTGTACACTCCATACACTGTACTGAGGAGACCGTGTGCTGTACTGTACACTCCATACACTGTACTGAGGGGAGCGTGTGCTGTACTGTACACTCCATACACTGTACTGAGGGGACCGTGTGCTGTACTGTACACTCCATACACTGTACTGAGGGGACCGTGTGCTGTACTGTACACCCCATACACTGTACTGAGGAGACCGTGTGCTGTACTGTACACCCCATACACCGTACTGAGGGGACCGTGTGCTGTACTGTACACCCCATACACTGTACTGAGGGGACCGTGTGCTGTACTGTACACTCCATACACTGTACTGAGGGGACCGTGTGCTGTACTGTACACCCCATACACCGTACTGAGGGGACCGTGTGCTGTACTGTACACTCCATACACTGTACTGAGGAGACCGTGTGCTGTACTGTACACTCCATACACCGTACTGAGGAGACCGTGTGCTGTACTGTACACCCCATACACTGTACTGAGGGGACCGTGTGCTGTACTGTACACTCCATACACCGTACTGAGGAGACCGTGTGCTGTACTGTACACTCCATACACTGTACTGAGGGGACCGTGTACTGTACTGTACACCCCATACACTGTACTGAGGGGACCGTGTGCTGTACTGTACACTCCATACACCGTACTGAGGGGACCGTGTGCTGTACTGTACACTCCATACACTGTACTGAGGGGACCGTGTGCTGTACTGTACACTCCATACACTGTACTGAGGGGACCGTGTGCTGTACTGTACACTCCATACACTGTACTGAGGGGACCGTGTGCTGTACTGTACACTCCATACACTGTACTGAGGAGACCGTGTGCTGTACTGTACACTCCATACACTGTACTGAGGGGACCGTGTGCTGTACTGTACACCCCATACACTGTACTGAGGGGACCGTGTGCTGTACTGTACACCCCATACACCGTACTGAGGAGACCGTGTGCTGTACTGTACACTCCATACACTGTACTGAGGGGACCGTGTGCTGTACTGTACACTCCATACACCGTACTGAGGGGACCGTGTGCTGTACTGTACACTCCATACACTGTACTGAGGGGACCGTGTGCTGTACTGTACACTCCATACACCGTACTGAGGAGACCGTGTGCTGTACTGTACACTCCATACACCGTACTGAGGGGACCGTGTGCTGTACTGTACACCCCATACACTGTACTGAGGAGACCGTGTACTGTACACCCCATACACTGTACTGAGGGGACCGTGTGCTGTACTGTACACTCCATACACCGTACTGAGGGGACCGTGTGCTGTACTGTACACTCCATACACTGTACTGAGGGGACCGTGTGCTGTACTGTACACCCCATACACTGTACTGAGGGGACCGTGTGCTGTACTGTACACCCCATACACTGTACTGAGGAGACCGTGTGCTGTACTGTACACTCCATACACTGTACTGAGGAGACCGTGTGCTGTACTGTACACTCCATACACTGTACTGAGGAGACCGTGTGCTGTACTGTACACTCCATACACCGTACTGAGGAGACCGTGTGCTGTACTGTACACTCCATACACCGTACTGAGGAGACCGTGTGCTGTACTGTACACTCCATACACCGTACTGAGGAGACCGTGTGCTGTACTGTACACCCCATACACTGTACTGAGGGGACCGTGTGCTGTACTGTACACCCCATACACTGTACTGAGGAGACCGTGTGCTGTACTGTACACTCCATACACCGTACTGAGGAGACCGTGTGCTGTACTGTACACTCCATACACTGTACTGAGGGGACCGTGTGCTGTACACTCCATACACTGTACTGAGGAGACCGTGTGCTGTACTGTACACCCCATACACTGTACTGAGGGGACCGTGTGCTGTACTGTACACTCCATACACTGTACTGAGGAGACCGTGTGCTGTACTGTACACCCCATACACTGTACTGAGGGGACCGTGTGCTGTACTGTACACCCCATACACTGTACTGAGGAGACCGTGTGCTGTACTGTACACTCCATACACCGTACTGAGGGGACCGTGTGCTGTACTGTACACTCCATACACTGTACTGAGGAGACCGTGTGCTGTACTGTACACTCCATACACTGTACTGAGGGGACCGTGTGCTGTACTGTACACCCCATACACCGTACTGAGGAGACCGTGTGCTGTACTGTACACCCCATACACTGTACTGAGGAGACCGTGTGCTGTACTGTACACCCCATACACTGTACTGAGGAGACCGTGTGCTGTACTGTACACTCCATACACTGTACTGAGGGGACCGTGTGCTGTACTTTACACCCCATACACCGTACTGAGGAGACCGTGTGCTGTACTGTACACCCCATACACTGTACTGAGGGGACCGTGTGCTGTACTGTACACCCCATACACTGTACTGAGGAGACCGTGTGCTGTACTGTACACCCCATACACCGTACTGAGGAGACCGTGTGCTGTACTGTACACCCCATACACTGTACTGAGGGGACCGTGTGCTGTACTGTACACTCCATACACTGTACTGAGGAGACCGTGTGCTGTACTGTACACTCCATACACTGTACTGAGGGGACCGTGTGCTGTACTGTACACTCCATACACTGTACTGAGGAGACCGTGTGCTGTACTGTACACCCCATACACTGTACTGAGGGGACCGTGTGCTGTACTGTACACTCCATACACTGTACTGAGGAGACCGTGTGCTGTACTGTACACTCCATACACTGTACTGAGGGGACCGTGTGCTGTACTGTACACACCATACACCATACTGAGGAGACCGTGTGCTGTACTGTACACCCCATACACTGTACTGAGGGGACCGTGTGCTGTACTGTACACTCCATACACTGTACTGAGGGGACCGTGTGCTGTACTGTACACTCCATACACTGTACTGAGGAGACCGTGTGCTGTACTGTACACCCCATACACTGTACTGAGGAGACCGTGTGCTGTACTGTACACCCCATACACTGTACTGAGGGGACCGTGTGCTGTACTGTACACTCCATACACTGTACTGAGGGGACCGTGTGCTGTACACTCCATACACTGTACTGAGGAGACCGTGTGCTGTACTGTACACTCCATACACTGTACTGAGGGGACCGTGTGCTGTACTGTACACTCCATACACTGTACTGAGGAGACCGTGTGCTGTACTGTACACCCCATACACTGTACTGAGGGGACCGTGTGCTGTACTGTACACTCCATACACTGTACTGAGGAGACCGTGTGCTGTACTGTACACTCCATACACTGTACTGAGGGGACCGTGTGCTGTACTGTACACCCCATACACCATACTGAGGAGACCGTGTGCTGTACTGTACACCCCATACACTGTACTGAGGGGACCGTGTGCTGTACTGTACACCCCATACACTGTACTGAGGAGACCGTGTGCTGTACTGTACACTCCATACACTGTACTGAGGGGACCGTGTGCTGTACTGTACACTCCATACACCGTACTGAGGGGACCGTGTGCTGTACTGTACACCCCATACACTGTACTGAGGGGACCGTGTGCTGTACTGTACACCCCATACACTGTACTGAGGAGACCGTGTGCTGTACTGTACACCCCATACACTGTACTGAGGGGACCGTGTGCTGTACTGTACACCGCATACACTGTACTGAGGGGACCGTGTGCTGTACTGTACACTCCATACACTGTACTGAGGGGACCGTGTGCTGTACTGTACACCCCATACACTGTACTGAGGAGACCGTGTGCTGTACTGTACACCCCATACACTGTACTGAGGAGACCGTGTGCTGTACTGTACACTCCATACACTGTACTGAGGGGACCGTGTGCTGTACTGTACACTCCATACACTGTACTGAGGGGACCGTGTGCTGTACTGTACACTCCATACACCGTACTGAGGAGACCGTGTGCTGTACTGTACACTCCATACACCGTACTGAGGAGACCGTGTGCTGTACTGTACACTCCATACACTGTACTGAGGGGACCGTGTGCTGTACTGTACACCCCATACACTGTACTGAGGAGACCGTGTGCTGTACTGTACACCCCATACACCGTACTGAGGAGACCGTGTGCTGTACTGTACACTCCATACACTGTACTGAGGAGACCGTGTGCTGTACTGTACACCCCATACACTGTACTGAGGAGACCGTGTGCTGTACTGTACACCCCATACACCGTACTGAGGGGACCGTGTGCTGTACTGTACACCCCATACACTGTACTGAGGGGACCGTGTGCTGTACTGTACACTCCATACACTGTACTGAGGGGACCGTGTGCTGTACTGTACACTCCATACACCGTACTGAGGGGACCGTGTGCTGTACTGTACACTCCATACACTGTACTGAGGAGACCGTGTGCTGTACTGTACACCCCATACACTGTACTGAGGAGACCGTGTGCTGTACTGTACACCCCATACACCGTACTGAGGGGACCGTGTGCTGTACTGTACACTCCATACACTGTACTGAGGAGACCGTGTGCTGTACTGTACACTCCATACACCGTACTGAGGAGACCGTGTGCTGTACTGTACACCCCATACACTGTACTGAGGAGACCGTGTGCTGTACTGTACACTCCATACACTGTACTGAGGAGACCGTGTGCTGTACTGTACACCCCATACACTGTACTGAGGAGACCGTGTGCTGTACTGTACACCCCATACACTGTACTGAGGAGACCGTGTGCTGTACTGTACACCCCATACACTGTACTGAGGGGACCGTGTGCTGTACTGTACACTCCATACACTGTACTGAGGGGACCGTGTGCTGTACTGTACACCCCATACACCGTACTGAGGGGACCGTGTGCTGTACTGTACACCCCATACACTGTACTGAGGGGACCGTGTGCTGTACTGTACACTCCATACACTGTACTGAGGGGACCGTGTGCTGTACTGTACACCCCATACACCGTACTGAGGGGACCGTGTGCTGTACTGTACACTCCATACACTGTACTGAGGAGACCGTGTGCTGTACTGTACACTCCATACACCGTACTGAGGAGACCGTGTGCTGTACTGTACACCCCATACACTGTACTGAGGAGACCGTGTGCTGTACACTCCATACACTGTACTGAGGGGACCGTGTGCTGTACTGTACACTCCATACACCGTACTGAGGGGACCGTGTGCTGTACTGTACACTCCATACACTGTACTGAGGGGACCGTGTGCTGTACTGTACACTCCATACACTGTACTGAGGGGACCGTGTGCTGTACTGTACACTCCATACACTGTACTGAGGGGACCGTGTGCTGTACTGTACACCCCATACACTGTACTGAGGAGACCGTGTGCTGTACTGTACACCCCATACACTGTACTGAGGAGACCGTGTGCTGTACTGTACACTCCATACACCGTACTGAGGAGACCGTGTGCTGTACTGTACACTCCATACACCGTACTGAGGTGACCGTGTGCTGTACTGTACACTCCATACACTGTACTGAGGGGACCGTGTGCTGTACTGTACACTCCATACACCGTACTGAGGAGACCGTGTGCTGTACTGTACACTCCATACACTGTACTGAGGGGACCGTGTGCTGTACTGTACACTCCATACACCGTTCTGAGGAGACCGTGTGCTGTACTGTACACTCCATACACTGTACTGAGGAGACCGTGTGCTGTACTGTACACTCCATACACTGTACTGAGGGGACCGTGTGCTGTACACTCCATACACTGTACTGAGGAGACCGTGTGCTGTACTGTACACTCCATACACCGTACTGAGGGGACCGTGTGCTGTACTGTACACTCCATACACTGTACTGAGGAGACCGTGTGCTGTACTGTACACTCCATACACCGTACTGAGGAGACCGTGTGCTGTACTGTACACTCCATACACCGTACTGAGGAGACCGTGTGCTGTACTGTACACTCCATACACTGTACTGAGGGGACCGTGTGCTGTACTGTACACCCCATACACTGTACTGAGGAGACCGTGTGCTGTACTGTACACTCCATACACTGTACTGAGGAGACCGTGTGCTGTACTGTACACTCCATACACCGTACTGAGGAGACCGTGTGCTGTACTGTACACCCCATACACTGTACTGAGGGGACCGTGTGCTGTACTGTACACTCCATACACCGTACTGAGGAGACCGTGTGCTGTACTGTACACCCCATACACTGTACTGAGGGGACCGTGTGCTGTACTGTACACCCCATACACTGTACTGAGGGGACCGTGTGCTGTACTGTACACCCCATACACTGTACTGAGGAGACCGTGTGCTGTACTGTACACCCCATACACCGTACTGAGGGGACCGTGTGCTGTACTGTACACTCCATACACCGTACTGAGGAGACCGTGTGCTGTACTGTACACTCCATACACTGTACTGAGGAGACCGTGTGCTGTACTGTACACCCCATACACTTTACTGAGGGGACCGTGTGCTGTACTGTACACTCCATACACTGTACTGAGGAGACCGTGTGCTGTACTGTACACTCCATACACTGTACTGAGGAGACCGTGTGCTGTACTGTACACCCCATACACTGTACTGAGGGGACCGTGTGCTGTACTGTACACCCCATACACTGTACTGAGGAGACCGTGTGCTGTACTGTACACCCCATACACCGTACTGAGGGGACCGTGTGCTGTACTGTACACTCCATACACTGTACTGAGGAGACCGTGTGCTGTACTGTACACCCCATACACCGTACTGAGGGGACCGTGTGCTGTACTGTACACCCCATACACCGTACTGAGGAGACCGTGTGCTGTACTGTACACTCCATACACTGTACTGAGGAGACCGTGTGCTGTACTGTACACCCCATACACCGTACTGAGGAGACCGTGTGCTGTACTGTACACCCCATACACCGTACTGAGGAGACCGTGTGCTGTACTGTACACCCCATACACTGTACTAAGGAGACCGTGTGCTGTACTGTACACTCCATACACCGTACTGAGGAGACCGTGTGCTGTACTGTACACCCCATACACTGTACTGAGGGGACCGTGTGCTGTACTGTACACTCCATACACTGTACTGAGGGGACCGTGTGCTGTACTGTACACTCCATACACTGTACTGAGGAGACCGTGTGCTGTACTGTACACCCCATACACTGTACTGAGGAGACCGTGTGCTGTACTGTACACCCCATACACTGTACTGAGGAGACCGTGTGCTGTACTGTACACCCCATACACTGTACTGAGGGGACCGTGTGCTGTACTGTACACTCCATACACCGTACTGAGGAGACCGTGTGCTGTACTGTACACTCCATACACTGTACTGAGGGGACCGTGTGCTGTACTGTACACCCCATACACTGTACTGAGGAGACCGTGTGCTGTACTGTACACTCCATACACCGTACTGAGGAGACCGTGTGCTGTACTGTACACTCCATACACTGTACTGAGGGGACCGTGTGCTGTACTGTACACTCCATACACTGTACTGAGGGGACCGTGTGCTGTACTGTACACCCCATACACCGTACTGAGGAGACCGTGTGCTGTACTGTACACTCCATACACTGTACTGAGGGGACCGTGTGCTGTACTGTACACTCCATACACTGTACTGAGGGGACCGTGTGCTGTACTGTACACCCCATACACCGTACTGAGGAGACCGTGTGCTGTACTGTACACTCCATACACCGTACTGAGGGGACCGTGTGCTGTACTGTACACTCCATACACTGTACTGAGGGGACCGTGTGCTGTACTGTACACTCCATACACTGTACTGAGGGGACCGTGTGCTGTACTGTACACTCCATACACTGTACTGAGGGGACCGTGTGCTGTACTGTACACTCCATACACTGTACTGAGGAGACCGTGTGCTGTACTGTACACTCCATACACTGTACTGAGGGGACCGTGTGCTGTACTGTACACTCCATACACCGTACTGAGGGGACCGTGTGCTGTACTGTACACCCCATACACTGTACTGAGGGGACCGTGTGCTGTACTGTACACTCCATACACTGTACTGAGGAGACCGTGTGCTGTACTGTACACTCCATACACTGTACTGAGGGGACCGTGTGCTGTACTGTACACCCCATACACTGTACTGAGGGGACCGTGTGCTGTACTGTACACTCCATACACTGTACTGAGGAGACCGTGTGCTGTACTGTACACTCCATACACTGTACTGAGGGGACCGTGTGCTGTACTGTACACCCCATACACTGTACTGAGGGGACCGTGTGCTGTACTGTACACCCCATACACCGTACTGAGGAGACCGTGTGCTGTACTGTACACCCCATACACTGTACTGAGGGGACCGTGTGCTGTACTGTACACTCCATACACTGTACTGAGGGGACCGTGTGCTGTACTGTACACTCCATACACCGTACTGAGGAGACCGTGTGCTGTACTGTACACCCCATACACTGTACTGAGGGGACCGTGTGCTGTACTGTACACTCCATACACCGTACTGAGGGGACCGTGTGCTGTACTGTACACCCCATACACTGTACTGAGGAGACCGTGTGCTGTACTGTACACCCCATACACTGTACTGAGGAGACCGTGTGCTGTACTGTACACCCCATACACTGTACTGAGGAGACCGTGTGCTGTACTGTACACTCCATACACCGTACTGAGGGGACCGTGTGCTGTTCTGTACACTCCATACACCGTACTGAGGAGACCGTGTGCTGTACTGTACACTCCATACACCGTACTGAGGGGACCGTGTGCTGTACTGTACACTCCATACACTGTACTGAGGGGACCGTGTGCTGTACTGTACACTCCATACACTGTACTGAGGGGACCGTGTGCTGTACTGTACACTCCATACACTGTACTGAGGGGACCGTGTGCTGTACTGTACACCCCATACACTGTACTGAGGAGACCGTGTGCTGTACTGTACACTCCATACACCGTACTGAGGGGACCGTGTGCTGTACTGTACACCCCATACACTGTACTGAGGAGACCGTGTGCTGTACTGTACACTCCATACACTGTACTGAGGAGACCGTGTGCTGTACTGTACACTCCATACACTGTACTGAGGAGACCGTGTGCTGTACACTCCATACACCGTACTGAGGAGACCGTGTGCTGTACTGTACACCCCATACACCGTACTGAGGAGACCGTGTGCTGTACTGTACACCCCATACACTGTACTGAGGGGACCGTGTGCTGTACTGTACACTCCATACACTGTACTGAGGGGACCGTGTGCTGTACTGTACACTCCATACACTGTACTGAGGGGACCGTGTGCTGTACACTCCATACACTGTACTGAGGAGACCGTGTGCTGTACTGTACACCCCATACACTGTACTGAGGAGACCGTGTGCTGTACTGTACACTCCATACACCGTACTGAGGAGACCGTGTGCTGTACTGTACACTCCATACACCGTACTGAGGAGACCGTGTGCTGTACTGTACACTCCATACACTGTACTGAGGGGACCGTGTGCTGTACTGTACACCCCATACACCGTACTGAGGAGACCGTGTGCTGTACTGTACACCCCATACACTGTACTGAGGAGACCGTGTGCTGTACTGTACACTCCATACACCGTACTGAGGAGACCGTGTGCTGTACACTCCATACACCGTACTGAGGAGACCGTGTGCTGTACACTCCATACACTGTACTGAGGAGACCGTGTGCTGTACTGTACACTCCATACACCGTACTGAGGAGACCGTGTGCTGTACTGTACACCCCATACACTGTACTGAGGGGACCGTGTGCTGTACTGTACACTCCATACACCGTACTGAGGAGACCGTGTGCTGTACTGTACACCCCATACACTGTACTGAGGGGACCGTGTGCTGTACTGTACACCCCATACACTGTACTGAGGGGACCGTGTGCTGTACTGTACACCCCATACACTGTACTGAGGAGACCGTGTGCTGTACTGTACACCCCATACACCGTACTGAGGGGACCGTGTGCTGTACTGTACACTCCATACACCGTACTGAGGAGACCGTGTGCTGTACTGTACACTCCATACACTGTACTGAGGAGACCGTGTGCTGTACTGTACACCCCATACACTGTACTGAGGGGACCGTGTGCTGTACTGTACACCCCATACACCGTACTGAGGAGACCGTGTGCTGTACTGTACACTCCATACACTGTACTGAGGAGACCGTGTGCTGTACTGTACACTCCATACACTGTACTGAGGGGACCGTGTGCTGTACTGTACACCCCATACACTGTACTGAGGAGACCGTGTGCTGTACTGTACACTCCATACACTGTACTGAGGGGACCGTGTGCTGTACTGTACACTCCATACACTGTACTGAGGGGACCGTGTGCTGTACTGTACACTCCATACACCGTACTGAGGAGACCGTGTGCTGTACTGTACACTCCATACACTGTACTGAGGGGACCGTGTGCTGTACTGTACACTCCATACACTGTACTGAGGGGACCGTGTGCTGTACTGTACACTCCATACACTGTACTGAGGGGACCGTGTGCTGTACTGTACACCCCATACACTGTACTGAGGAGACCGTGTGCTGTACTGTACACCCCATACACTGTACTGAGGAGACCGTGTGCTGTACTGTACACCCCATACACCGTACTGAGGGGACCGTGTGCTGTACTGTACACCCCATACACCGTACTGAGGAGACCGTGTGCTGTACTGTACACTCCATACACTGTACTGAGGAGACCGTGTGCTGTACTGTACACCCCATACACCGTACTGAGGAGACCGTGTGCTGTACTGTACACCCCATACACCGTACTGAGGAGACCGTGTGCTGTACTGTACACCCCATACACCGTACTGAGGAGACCGTGTGCTGTACTGTACACCCCATACACTGTACTGAGGAGACCGTGTGCTGTACTGTACACTCCATACACCGTACTGAGGAGACCGTGTGCTGTACTGTACACCCCATACACTGTACTGAGGGGACCGTGTGCTGTACTGTACACCCCATACACTGTACTGAGGAGACCGTGTGCTGTACTGTACACTCCATACACCGTACTGAGGAGACCGTGTGCTGTACTGTACACTCCATACACTGTACTAAGGAGACCGTGTGCTGTACTGTACACCCCATACACTGTACTGAGGGGACCGTGTGCTGTACTGTACACCCCATACACCGTACTGAGGAGACCGTGTGCTGTACTGTACACTCCATACACTGTACTGAGGGGACCGTGTGCTGTACTGTACACTCCATACACCGTACTGAGGGGACCGTGTGCTGTACTGTACACTCCATACACTGTACTGAGGGGACCGTGTGCTGTACTGTACACTCCATACACTGTACTGAGGGGACCGTGTGCTGTACTGTACACTCCATACACCGTACTGAGGGGACCGTGTGCTGTACTGTACACCCCATACACCGTACTGAGGAGACCGTGTGCTGTACTGTACACTCCATACACTGTACTGAGGGGACCGTGTGCTGTACTGTACACCCCATACACTGTACTGAGGAGACCGTGTGCTGTACTGTACACCCCATACACTGTACTGAGGGGACCGTGTGCTGTACTGTACACCCCATACACTGTACTGAGGGGACCGTGTGCTGTACTGTACACTCCATACACCGTACTGAGGAGACCGTGTGCTGTACTGTACACCCCATACACTGTACTGAGGGGACCGTGTGCTGTACTGTACACTCCATACACCGTACTGAGGAGACCGTGTGCTGTACTGTACACTTCATACACTGTACTGAGGGGACCGTGTGCTGTACTGTACACTCCATACACTGTACTGAGGAGACCGTGTGCTGTACTGTACACTCCATACACTGTACTGAGGGGACCGTGTGCTGTACTGTACACCCCATACACTGTACTGAGGGGACCGTGTGCTGTACTGTACACTCCATACACTGTACTGAGGGGACCGTGTGCTGTACTGTACACCCCATACACCGTACTGAGGAGACCGTGTGCTGTACTGTACACTCCATACACCGTACTGAGGGGACCGTGTGCTGTACTGTACACTCCATACACTGTACTGAGGGGACCGTGTGCTGTACTGTACACTCCATACACCGTACTGAGGAGACCGTGTGCTGTACTGTACACTCCATACACCGTACTGAGGAGACCGTGTGCTGTACTGTACACTCCATACACTGTACTGAGGGGACCGTGTGCTGTACTGTACACTCCATACACTGTACTGAGGAGACCGTGTGCTGTACTGTACACTCCATACACTGTACTGAGGGGACCGTGTGCTGTACTGTACACTCCATACACTGTACTGAGGAGACCGTGTGCTGTACTGTACACTCCATACACTGTACTGAGGAGACCGTGTGCTGTACTGTACACCCCATACACTGTACTGAGGGGACCGTGTGCTGTACTGTACACCCCATACACTGTACTGAGGAGACCGTGTACTGTACACCCCACACACTGTACTGAGGGGACCGTGTGCTGTACTGTACACTCCATACACCGTACTGAGGGGACCGTGTGCTGTACTGTACACTCCATACACTGTACTGAGGGGACCGTGTGCTGTACTGTACACTCCATACACTGTACTGAGGGGACCGTGTGCTGTACTGTACACTCCATACACTGTACTGAGGGGACCGTGTGCTGTACTGTACACCCCATACACTGTACTGAGGGGACCGTGTGCTGTACTGTACACCCCATACACTGTACTGAGGAGACCGTGTGCTGTACTGTACACTCCATACACCGTACTGAGGAGACCGTGTGCTGTACTGTACACTCCATACACTGTACTGAGGGGACCGTGTGCTGTACACTCCATACACTGTACTGAGGAGACCGTGTGCTGTACTGTACACCCCATACACTGTACTGAGGGGACCGTGTGCTGTACTGTACACTCCATACACTGTACTGAGGAGACCGTGTGCTGTACTGTACACTCCATACACCGTACTGAGGGGACCGTGTGCTGTACTGTACACTCCATACACTGTACTGAGGGGACCGTGTGCTGTACTGTACACTCCATACACTGTACTGAGGAGACCGTGTGCTGTACTGTACACACCATACACCGTACTGAGGAGACCGTGTGCTGTACTGTACACTCCATACACTGTACTGAGGGGACCGTGTGCTGTACTGTACACTCCATACACCGTACTGAGGAGACCGTGTGCTGTACTGTACACCCCATACACTGTACTGAGGAGACCGTGTGCTGTACTGTACACTCCATACACTGTACTGAGGAGACCGTGTGCTGTACTGTACACCCCATACACTGTACTGAGGGGACCGTGTGCTGTACTGTACACTCCATACACTGTACTGAGGAGACCGTGTGCTGTACTGTACACTCCATACACTGTACTGAGGAGACCGTGTGCTGTACACTCCATACACCGTACTGAGGAGACCGTGTGCTGTACTGTACACTCCATACACTGTACTGAGGGGACCGTGTGCTGTACACTCCATACACCGTACTGAGGAGACCGTGTGCTGTACTGTACACTCCATACACTGTACTGAGGAGACCGTGTGCTGTACTGTACACCCCATACACTGTACTGAGGGGACCGTGTGCTGTACTGTACACTCCATACACTGTACTGAGGGGACCGTGTGCTGTACTGTACACTCCATACACCGTACTGAGGAGACCGTGTGCTGTACTGTACACTCCATACACCGTACTGAGGAGACCGTGTGCTGTACTGTACACTCCATACACCGTACTGAGGAGACCGTGTGCTGTACTGTACACCCCATACACCGTACTGAGGGGACCGTGTGCTGTACTGTACACTCCATACACTGTACTGAGGGGACCGTGTGCTGTACTGTACACTCCATACACTGTACTGAGGAGACCGTGTGCTGTACTGTACACTCCATACACCGTACTGAGGGGACCGTGTGCTGTACTGTACACCCCATACACCGTACTGAGGAGACCGTGTGCTGTACTGTACACCCCATACACCGTACTGAGGAGACCGTGTGCTGTACTGTACACCCCATACACTGTACTGAGGAGACCGTGTGCTGTACTGTACACCCCATACACTGTACTGAGGGGACCGTGTGCTGTACTGTACACTCCATACACTGTACTGAGGAGACCGTGTGCTGTACTGTACACTCCATACACCGTACTGAGGGGACCGTGTGCTGTACTGTACACTCCATACACTGTACTGAGGAGACCGTGTGCTGTACTGTACACTCCATACACCGTACTGAGGGGACCGTGTGCTGTACTGTACACCCCATACACCGTACTGAGGAGACCGTGTGCTGTACTGTACACTCCATACACCGTACTGAGGGGACCGTGTGCTGTACTGTACACCCCATACACTGTACTGAGGAGACCGTGTGCTGTACTGTACACTCCATACACCGTACTGAGGGGACCGTGTGCTGTACTGTACACCCCATACACCGTACTGAGGAGACCGTGTGCTGTACTGTAACCCCATACACCGTACTGAGGAGACCGTGTGCTGTACTGTACACCCCATACACTGTACTGAGGAGACCGTGTGCTGTACTGTACACCCCATACACTGTACTGAGGAGACCGTGTGCTGTACTGTACACTCCATACACTGTACTGAGGGGACCGTGTGCTGTACTGTACACTCCATACACCGTACTGAGGAGACCGTGTGCTGTACTGTACACTCCATACACTGTACTGAGGGGACCGTGTGCTGTACTGTACACTCCATACACCGTTCTGAGGAGACCGTGTGCTGTACTGTACACTCCATACACTGTACTGAGGAGACCGTGTGCTGTACTGTACACTCCATACACTGTACTGAGGGGACCGTGTGCTGTACACTCCATACACTGTACTGAGGAGACCGTGTGCTGTACTGTACACTCCATACACTGTACTGAGGAGACCGTGTGCTGTACTGTACACTCCATACACTGTACTGAGGAGACCGTGTGCTGTACTGTACACTCCATACACTGTACTGAGGGGACCGTGTGCTGTACTGTACACTCCATACACTGTACTGAGGGGACCGTGTGCTGTACTGTACACCCCATACACCGTACTGAGGGGACCGTGTGCTGTACTGTACACTCCATACACTGTACTGAGGGGACCGTGTGCTGTACTGTACACTCCATACACTGTACTGAGGGGACCGTGTGCTGTACTGTACACTCCATACACCGTACTGAGGAGACCGTGTGCTGTACTGTACACCCCATACACTGTACTGAGGAGACCGTGTGCTGTACTGTACACTCCATACACCGTACTGAGGAGACCGTGTGCTGTACTGTACACTCCATACACTGTACTGAGGAGACCGTGTGCTGTACTGTACACTCCATACACCGTACTGAGGAGACCGTGTGCTGTACTGTACACCCCATACACTGTACTGAGGGGACCGTGTGCTGTACTGTACACTCCATACACCGTACTGAGGAGACCGTGTGCTGTACTGTACACCCCATACACTGTACTGAGGGGACCGTGTGCTGTACTGTACACCCCATACACTGTACTGAGGGGACCGTGTGCTGTACTGTACACCCCATACACTGTACTGAGGAGACCGTGTGCTGTACTGTACACCCCATACACCGTACTGAGGGGACCGTGTGCTGTACTGTACACTCCATACACCGTACTGAGGAGACCGTGTGCTGTACTGTACACCCCATACACCGTACTGAGGGGACCGTGTGCTGTACTGTACACTCCATACACCGTACTGAGGAGACCGTGTGCTGTACTGTACACCCCATACACTGTACTGAGGAGACCGTGTGCTGTACTGTACACCCCATACACCGTACTGAGGGGACCGTGTGCTGTACTGTACACTCCATACACCGTACTGAGGAGACCGTGTGCTGTACTGTACACCCCATACACTGTACTGAGGAGACCGTGTGCTGTACTGTACACTCCATACACCGTACTGAGGAGACCGTGTGCTGTACTGTACACTCCATACACTGTACTGAGGAGACCGTGTGCTGTACTGTACACTCCATACACTGTACTGAGGAGACCGTGTGCTGTACTGTACACTCCATACACTGTACTGAGGAGACCGTGTGCTGTACTGTACACCCCATACACTGTACTGAGGGGACCGTGTGCTGTACTGTACACCCCATACACTGTACTGAGGAGACCGTGTGCTGTACTGTACACCCCATACACTGTACTGAGGGGACCGTGTGCTGTACTGTACACTCCATACACTGTACTGAGGAGACCGTGTGCTGTACTGTACACCCCATACACTGTACTGAGGGGACCGTGTGCTGTACTGTACACTCCATACACTGTACTGAGGAGACCGTGTGCTGTACTGTACACTCCATACACTGTACTGAGGAGACCGTGTGCTGTACTGTACACCCCATACACTGTACTGAGGGGACCGTGTGCTGTACTGTACACCCCATACACTGTACTGAGGAGACCGTGTGCTGTACTGTACACTCCATACACCGTACTGAGGAGACCGTGTGCTGTACTGTACACCCCATACACTGTACTGAGGGGACCGTGTGCTGTACTGTACACCCCATACACTGTACTGAGGAGACCGTGTGCTGTACTGTACACCCCATACACTGTACTGAGGAGACCGTGTGCTGTACTGTACACCCCATACACTGTACTGAGGGGACCGTGTGCTGTACTGTACACTCCATACACCGTACTGAGGAGACCGTGTGCTGTACTGTACACTCCATACACTGTACTAAGGAGACCGTGTGCTGTACTGTACACCCCATACACTGTACTGAGGGGACCGTGTGCTGTACTGTACACCCCATACACCGTACTGAGGAGACCGTGTGCTGTACTGTACACTCCATACACTGTACTGAGGGGACCGTGTGCTGTACTGTACACTCCATACACTGTACTGAGGGGACCGTGTGCTGTACTGTACACTCCATACACTGTACTGAGGGGACCGTGTGCTGTACTGTACACCCCATACACCGTACTGAGGAGACCGTGTGCTGTACTGTACACTCCATACACCGTACTGAGGGGACCGTGTGCTGTACTGTACACTCCATACACTGTACTGAGGGGACCGTGTGCTGTACTGTACACTCCATACACTGTACTGAGGGGACCGTGTGTTGTACTGTACACTCCATACACTGTACTGAGGGGACCGTGTGCTGTACTGTACACTCCATACACTGTACTGAGGAGACCGTGTGCTGTACTGTACACTCCATACACTGTACTGAGGGGACCGTGTGCTGTACTGTACACTCCATACACCGTACTGAGGGGACCGTGTGCTGTACTGTACACCCCATACACTGTACTGAGGGGACCGTGTGCTGTACTGTACACTCCATACACTGTACTGAGGAGACCGTGTGCTGTACTGTACACCCCATACACTGTACTGAGGGGACCGTGTGCTGTACTGTACACTCCATACACTGTACTGAGGAGACCGTGTGCTGTACTGTACACTCCATACACTGTACTGAGGGGACCGTGTGCTGTACTGTACACCCCATACACTGTACTGAGGGGACCGTGTGCTGTACTGTACACCCCATACACTGTACTGAGGAGACCGTGTGCTGTACTGTACACCCCATACACCGTACTGAGGGGACCGTGTGCTGTACTGTACACTCCATACACCGTACTGAGGAGACCGTGTGCTGTACTGTACACCCCATACACTGTACTGAGGGGACCGTGTGCTGTACTGTACACTCCATACACTGTACTGAGGGGACCGTGTGCTGTACTGTACACTCCATACACCGTACTGAGGAGACCGTGTGCTGTACTGTACACCCCATACACTGTACTGAGGGGACCGTGTGCTGTACTGTACACTCCATACACTGTACTGAGGGGACCGTGTGCTGTACTGTACACCCCATACACTGTACTGAGGAGACCGTGTGCTGTACTGTACACCCCATACACTGTACTGAGGAGACCGTGTGCTGTACTGTACACCCCATACACTGTACTGAGGAGACCGTGTGCTGTACTGTACACTCCATACACCGTACTGAGGGGACCGTGTGCTGTTCTGTACACTCCATACACCGTACTGAGGAGACCGTGTGCTGTACTGTACACTCCATACACCGTACTGAGGGGACCGTGTGCTGTACTGTACACTCCATACACTGTACTGAGGGGACCGTGTGCTGTACTGTACACTCCATACACCGTACTGAGGGGACCGTGTGCTGTACTGTACACTCCATACACTGTACTGAGGGGACCGTGTGCTGTACTGTACACTCCATACACTGTACTGAGGGGACCGTGTGCTGTACTGTACACTCCATACACTGTACTGAGGGGACCGTGTGCTGTACTGTACACCCCATACACTGTACTGAGGAGACCGTGTGCTGTACTGTACACTCCATACACCGTACTGAGGGGACCGTGTGCTGTACTGTACACCCCATACACTGTACTGAGGAGACCGTGTGCTGTACTGTACACTCCATACACTGTACTGAGGAGACCGTGTGCTGTACTGTACACTCCATACACTGTACTGAGGAGACCGTGTGCTGTACACTCCATACACCGTACTGAGGAGACCGTGTGCTGTACTGTACACCCCATACACCGTACTGAGGAGACCGTGTGCTGTACTGTACACCCCATACACTGTACTGAGGGGACCGTGTGCTGTACTGTACACTCCATACACTGTACTGAGGGGACCGTGTGCTGTACTGTACACCCCATACACTGTACTGAGGAGACCGTGTGCTGTACTGTACACTCCATACACTGTACTGAGGGGACCGTGTGCTGTACTGTACACCCCATACACTGTACTGAGGAGACCGTGTGCTGTACACTCCATACACTGTACTGAGGAGACCGTGTGCTGTACTGTACACCCCATACACTGTACTGAGGAGACCGTGTGCTGTACTGTACACTCCATACACCGTACTGAGGAGACCGTGTGCTGTACTGTACACTCCATACACCGTACTGAGGAGACCGTGTGCTGTACTGTACACTCCATACACTGTACTGAGGGGACCGTGTGCTGTACTGTACACCCCATACACCGTACTGAGGAGACCGTGTGCTGTACTGTACACCCCATACACTGTACTGAGGAGACCGTGTGCTGTACTGTACACTCCATACACTGTACTGAGGAGACCGTGTGCTGTACTGTACACTCCATACACCGTACTGAGGAGACCGTGTGCTGTACTGTACACCCCATACACTGTACTGAGGGGACCGTGTGCTGTACTGTACACTCCATACACCGTACTGAGGAGACCGTGTGCTGTACTGTACACCCCATACACTGTACTGAGGGGACCGTGTGCTGTACTGTACACCCCATACACTGTACTGAGGGGACCGTGTGCTGTACTGTACACCCCATACACTGTACTGAGGAGACCGTGTGCTGTACTGTACACCCCATACACCGTACTGAGGGGACCGTGTGCTGTACTGTACACTCCATACACTGTACTGAGGAGACCGTGTGCTGTACTGTACACTCCATACACTGTACTGAGGAGACCGTGTGCTGTACTGTACACCCCATACACTGTACTGAGGGGACCGTGTGCTGTACTGTACACCCCATACACCGTACTGAGGAGACCGTGTGCTGTACTGTACACTCCATACACTGTACTGAGGAGACCGTGTGCTGTACTGTACACTCCATACACCGTACTGAGGAGACCGTGTGCTGTACTGTACACTCCATACACTGTACTGAGGAGACCGTGTGCTGTACTGTACACCCCATACACTGTACTGAGGGGACCGTGTGCTGTACTGTACACCCCATACACCGTACTGAGGAGACCGTGTGCTGTACTGTACACTCCATACACTGTACTGAGGAGACCGTGTGCTGTACTGTACACTCCATACACTGTACTGAGGGGACCGTGTGCTGTACTGTACACCCCATACACTGTACTGAGGAGACCGTGTGCTGTACTGTACACTCCATACACTGTACTGAGGGGACCGTGTGCTGTACTGTACACTCCATACACTGTACTGAGGGGACCGTGTGCTGTACTGTACACTCCATACACCGTACTGAGGGGACCGTGTGCTGTACTGTACACTCCATACACTGTACTGAGGGGACCGTGTGCTGTACTGTACACTCCATACACTGTACTGAGGGGACCGTGTGCTGTACTGTACACCCCATACACTGTACTGAGGAGACCGTGTGCTGTACTGTACACCCCATACACTGTACTGAGGAGACCGTGTGCTGTACTGTACACCCCATACACCGTACTGAGGGGACCGTGTGCTGTACTGTACACCCCATACACCGTACTGAGGAGACCGTGTGCTGTACTGTACACTCCATACACTGTACTGAGGAGACCGTGTGCTGTACTGTACACCCCATACACCGTACTGAGGAGACCGTGTGCTGTACTGTACACCCCATACACCGTACTGAGGAGACCGTGTGCTGTACTGTACACCCCATACACCGTACTGAGGAGACCGTGTGCTGTACTGTACACCCCATACACTGTACTGAGGAGACCGTGTGCTGTACTGTACACTCCATACACCGTACTGAGGAGACCGTGTGCTGTACTGTACACCCCATACACTGTACTGAGGGGACCGTGTGCTGTACTGTACACCCCATACACTGTACTGAGGGGACCGTGTGCTGTACTGTACACTCCATACACCGTACTGAGGAGACCGTGTGCTGTACTGTACACTCCATACACTGTACTGAGGAGACCGTGTGCTGTACTGTACACCCCATACACTGTACTGAGGAGACCGTGTGCTGTACTGTACACCCCATACACTGTACTGAGGAGACCGTGTGCTGTACTGTACACTCCATACACCGTACTGAGGAGACCGTGTGCTGTACTGTACACCCCATACACTGTACTGAGGGGACCGTGTGCTGTACTGTACACCCCATACACCGTACTGAGGAGACCGTGTGCTGTACTGTACACTCCATACACTGTACTGAGGGGACCGTGTGCTGTACTGTACACTCCATACACCGTACTGAGGGGACCGTGTGCTGTACTGTACACTCCATACACTGTACTGAGGGGACCGTGTGCTGTACTGTACACTCCATACACCGTACTGAGGGGACCGTGTGCTGTACTGTACACTCCATACACCGTACTGAGGGGACCGTGTGCTGTACTGTACACCCCATACACTGTACTGAGGAGACCGTGTGCTGTACTGTACACTCCATACACTGTACTGAGGGGACCGTGTGCTGTACTGTACACCCCATACACTGTACTGAGGGGACCGTGTGCTGTACTGTACACTCCATACACCGTACTGAGGAGACCGTGTGCTGTACTGTACACCCCATACACTGTACTGAGGGGACCGTGTGCTGTACTGTACACTCCATACACCGTACTGAGGAGACCGTGTGCTGTACTGTACACTCCATACACTGTACTGAGGGGACCGTGTGCTGTACTGTACACTCCATACACTGTACTGAGGAGACCGTGTGCTGTACTGTACACTCCATACACTGTACTGAGGGGACCGTGTGCTGTACTGTACACCCCATACACTGTACTGAGGGGACCGTGTGCTGTACTGTACACTCCATACACTGTACTGAGGAGACCGTGTGCTGTACTGTACACCCCATACACTGTACTGAGGGGACCGTGTGCTGTACTGTACACTCCATACACTGTACTGAGGAGACCGTGTGCTGTACTGTACACTCCATACACTGTACTGAGGGGACCGTGTGCTGTACTGTACACCCCATACACTGTACTGAGGGGACCGTGTGCTGTACTGTACACTCCATACACTGTACTGAGGGGACCGTGTGCTGTACTGTACACTCCATACACTGTACTGAGGAGACCGTGTGCTGTACTGTACACTCCATACACCGTACTGAGGAGACCGTGTGCTGTACTGTACACTCCATACACTGTACTGAGGGGACCGTGTGCTGTACTGTACACTCCATACACTGTACTGAGGAGACCGTGTGCTGTACTGTACACTCCATACACTGTACTGAGGGGACCGTGTGCTGTACTGTACACTCCATACACTGTACTGAGGAGACCGTGTGCTGTACTGTACACCCCATACACTGTACTGAGGGGACCGTGTGCTGTACTGTACACTCCATACACCGTACTGAGGAGACCGTGTGCTGTACTGTACACCCCATACACTGTACTGAGGGGACCGTGTGCTGTACTGTACACCCCATACACTGTACTGAGGAGACCGTGTACTGTACACCCCACACACTGTACTGAGGGGACCGTGTGCTGTACTGTACACTCCATACACCGTACTGAGGGGACCGTGTGCTGTACTGTACACTCCATACACTGTACTGAGGGGACCGTGTGCTGTACTGTACACTCCATACACTGTACTGAGGGGACCGTGTGCTGTACTGTACACTCCATACACTGTACTGAGGGGACCGTGTGCTGTACTGTACACCCCATACACTGTACTGAGGGGACCGTGTGCTGTACTGTACACCCCATACACTGTACTGAGGAGACCGTGTGCTGTACTGTACACTCCATACACCGTACTGAGGAGACCGTGTGCTGTACTGTACACTCCATACACTGTACTGAGGGGACCGTGTGCTGTACACTCCATACACTGTACTGAGGAGACCGTGTGCTGTACTGTACACCCCATACACTGTACTGAGGGGACCGTGTGCTGTACTGTACACTCCATACACTGTACTGAGGAGACCGTGTGCTGTACTGTACACTCCATACACCGTACTGAGGGGACCGTGTGCTGTACTGTACACTCCATACACTGTACTGAGGGGACCGTGTGCTGTACTGTACACTCCATACACTGTACTGAGGAGACCGTGTGCTGTACTGTACACACCATACACCGTACTGAGGAGACCGTGTGCTGTACTGTACACTCCATACACTGTACTGAGGGGACCGTGTGCTGTACTGTACACTCCATACACCGTACTGAGGAGACCGTGTGCTGTACTGTACACCCCATACACTGTACTGAGGAGACCGTGTGCTGTACTGTACACTCCATACACTGTACTGAGGAGACCGTGTGCTGTACTGTACACCCCATACACTGTACTGAGGGGACCGTGTGCTGTACTGTACACCCCATACACTGTACTGAGGAGACCGTGTGCTGTACTGTACACTCCATACACTGTACTGAGGAGACCGTGTGCTGTACTGTACACTCCATACACTGTACTGAGGAGACCGTGTGCTGTACACTCCATACACCGTACTGAGGAGACCGTGTGCTGTACTGTACACTCCATACACTGTACTGAGGGGACCGTGTGCTGTACACTCCATACACCGTACTGAGGAGACCGTGTGCTGTACTGTACACTCCATACACTGTACTGAGGAGACCGTGTGCTGTACTGTACACCCCATACACTGTACTGAGGGGACCGTGTGCTGTACTGTACACTCCATACACTGTACTGAGGGGACCGTGTGCTGTACTGTACACTCCATACACCGTACTGAGGAGACCGTGTGCTGTACTGTACACTCCATACACCGTACTGAGGAGACCGTGTGCTGTACTGTACACTCCATACACCGTACTGAGGGGACCGTGTGCTGTACTGTACACCCCATACACCGTACTGAGGAGACCGTGTGCTGTACTGTACACTCCATACACCGTACTGAGGAGACCGTGTGCTGTACTGTACACTCCATACACCGTACTGAGGAGACCGTGTGCTGTACTGTACACCCCATACACCGTACTGAGGGGACCGTGTGCTGTACTGTACACTCCATACACTGTACTGAGGGGACCGTGTGCTGTACTGTACACTCCATACACTGTACTGAGGAGACCGTGTGCTGTACTGTACACTCCATACACCGTACTGAGGGGACCGTGTGCTGTACTGTACACCCCATACACCGTACTGAGGAGACCGTGTGCTGTACTGTACACCCCATACACCGTACTGAGGAGACCGTGTGCTGTACTGTACACCCCATACACTGTACTGAGGAGACCGTGTGCTGTACTGTACACCCCATACACTGTACTGAGGGGACCGTGTGCTGTACTGTACACTCCATACACTGTACTGAGGAGACCGTGTGCTGTACTGTACACTCCATACACCGTACTGAGGGGACCGTGTGCTGTACTGTACACTCCATACACTGTACTGAGGAGACCGTGTGCTGTACTGTACACTCCATACACCGTACTGAGGGGACCGTGTGCTGTACTGTACACTCCATACACCGTACTGAGGAGACCGTGTGCTGTACTGTACACTCCATACACTGTACTGAGGAGACCGTGTGCTGTACTGTACACTCCATACACCGTACTGAGGGGACCGTGTGCTGTACTGTACACTCCATACACCGTACTGAGGGGACCGTGTGCTGTACTGTACACCCCATACACCGTACTGAGGAGACCGTGTGCTGTACTGTAACCCCATACACCGTACTGAGGAGACCGTGTGCTGTACTGTACACCCCATACACTGTACTGAGGAGACCGTGTGCTGTACTGTACACCCCATACACTGTACTGAGGAGACCGTGTGCTGTACTGTACACTCCATACACCGTACTGAGGGGACCGTGTGCTGTACTGTACACTCCATACACCGTACTGAGGGGACCGTGTGCTGTACTGTACACCCCATACACCGTACTGAGGAGACCGTGTGCTGTACTGTACACTCCATACACTGTACTGAGGGGACCGTGTGCTGTACTGTACACTCCATACACCGTACTGAGGGGACCGTGTGCTGTACTGTACACCCCATACACCGTACTGAGGAGACCGTGTGCTGTACTGTACACCCCATACACTGTACTGAGGAGACCGTGTGCTGTACTGTACACCCCATACACTGTACTGAGGAGACCGTGTGCTGTACTGTACACCCCATACACCGTACTGAGGAGACCGTGTGCTGTACTGTACACCCCATACACCGTACTGAGGAGACCGTGTGCTGTACTGTACACTCCATACACTGTACTGAGGGGACCGTGTGCTGTACTGTACACCCCATACACTGTACTGAGGAGACCGTGTGCTGTACTGTACACTCCATACACTGTACTGAGGGGACCGTGTGCTGTACTGTACACTCCATACACCGTACTGAGGAGACCGTGTGCTGTACTGTACACTCCATACACCGTACTGAGGGGACCGTGTGCTGTACTGTACACCCCATACACTGTACTGAGGGGACCGTGTGCTGTACTGTACACTCCATACACTGTACTGAGGGGACCGTGTGCTGTACTGTACACTCCATACACCGTACTGAGGGGACCGTGTGCTGTACTGTACACCCCATACACCGTACTGAGGAGACCGTGTGCTGTACTGTACACTCCATACACCGTACTGAGGAGACCGTGTGCTGTACTGTACACCCCATACACTGTACTGAGGGGACCGTGTGCTGTACTGTACACCCCATACACCGTACTGAGGAGACCGTGTGCTGTACTGTACACTCCATACACTGTACTGAGGAGACCGTGTGCTGTACTGTACACCCCATACACCGTACTGAGGAGACCGTGTGCTGTACTGTACACCCCATACACCGTACTGAGGAGACCGTGTGCTGTACTGTACACCCCATACACTGTACTGAGGAGACCGTGTGCTGTACTGTACACTCCATACACTGTACTGAGGAGACCGTGTGCTGTACTGTACACCCCATACACTGTACTGAGGGGACCGTGTGCTGTACTGTACACCCCATACACCGTACTGAGGAGACCGTGTGCTGTACTGTACACTCCATACACTGTACTGAGGAGACCGTGTGCTGTACTGTACACTCCATACACTGTACTGAGGGGACCGTGTGCTGTACTGTACACTCCATACACTGTACTGAGGAGACCGTGTGCTGTACTGTACACCCCATACACTGTACTGAGGAGACCGTGTGCTGTACTGTACACTCCATACACTGTACTGAGGGGACCGTGTGCTGTACTGTACACTCCATACACTGTACTGAGGGGACCGTGTGCTCTACTGTACACTCCATACACTGTACTGAGGGGACCGTGTGCTGTACTGTACACCCCATACACTGTACTGAGGAGACCGTGTGCTGTACTGTACACTCCATACACTGTACTGAGGGGACCGTGTGCTGTACTGTACACTCCATACACTGTACTGAGGGGACCGTGTGCTGTACTGTACACCCCATACACTGTACTGAGGAGACCGTGTGCTGTACTGTACACCCCATACACCGTACTGAGGGGACCGTGTGCTGTACTGTACACTCCATACACCATACTGAGGAGACCGTGTGCTGTACACCCCATACACTGTACTGAGGAGACCGTGTGCTGTACTGTACACTCCATACACTGTACTGAGGGGACCGTGTGCTGTACTGTACACCCCATACACCGTACTGAGGGGACCGTGTGCTGTACTGTACACCCCATACACTGTACTGAGGAGACCGTGTGCTGTACTGTACACTCCATACACTGTACTGAGGGGACCGTGTGCTGTACTGTACACTCCATACACTGTACTGAGGGGACCGTGTGCTGTACTGTACACTCCATACACTGTACTGAGGAGACGGTGTGCTGTACTGTACACTCCATACACTGTACTGAGGAGACCGTGTGCTGTACACTCCATACACCGTACTGAGGAGACCGTGTGCTGTACTGTACACCCCATACACCGTACTGAGGGGACCGTGTGCTGTACTGTACACCCCATACACTGTACTGAGGGGACCGTGTGCTGTACTGTACACTCCATACACTGTACTGAGGGGACCGTGTGCTGTACTGTACACTCCATACACCGTACTGAGGGGACCGTGTGCTGTACTGTACACTCCATACACCGTACTGAGGGGACCGTGTGCTGTACTGTACACCCCATACACCGTACTGAGGAGACCGTGTGCTGTACTGTAACCCCATACACCGTACTGAGGAGACCGTGTGCTGTACTGTACACCCCATACACTGTACTGAGGAGACCGTGTGCTGTACTGTACACCCCATACACTGTACTGAGGAGACCGTGTGCTGTACTGTACACTCCATACACCGTACTGAGGGGACCGTGTGCTGTACTGTACACTCCATACACCGTACTGAGGGGACCGTGTGCTGTACTGTACACCCCATACACCGTACTGAGGAGACCGTGTGCTGTACTGTACACTCCATACACTGTACTGAGGGGACCGTGTGCTGTACTGTACACTCCATACACCGTACTGAGGGGACCGTGTGCTGTACTGTACACCCCATACACCGTACTGAGGAGACCGTGTGCTGTACTGTACACCCCATACACTGTACTGAGGAGACCGTGTGCTGTACTGTACACCCCATACACTGTACTGAGGAGACCGTGTGCTGTACTGTACACCCCATACACCGTACTGAGGAGACCGTGTGCTGTACTGTACACCCCATACACCGTACTGAGGAGACCGTGTGCTGTACTGTACACTCCATACACTGTACTGAGGGGACCGTGTGCTGTACTGTACACCCCATACACTGTACTGAGGAGACCGTGTGCTGTACTGTACACTCCATACACTGTACTGAGGGGACCGTGTGCTGTACTGTACACTCCATACACCGTACTGAGGAGACCGTGTGCTGTACTGTACACTCCATACACCGTACTGAGGGGACCGTGTGCTGTACTGTACACCCCATACACTGTACTGAGGGGACCGTGTGCTGTACTGTACACTCCATACACTGTACTGAGGGGACCGTGTGCTGTACTGTACACTCCATACACCGTACTGAGGGGACCGTGTGCTGTACTGTACACCCCATACACCGTACTGAGGAGACCGTGTGCTGTACTGTACACTCCATACACCGTACTGAGGAGACCGTGTGCTGTACTGTACACCCCATACACTGTACTGAGGGGACCGTGTGCTGTACTGTACACCCCATACACCGTACTGAGGAGACCGTGTGCTGTACTGTACACTCCATACACTGTACTGAGGAGACCGTGTGCTGTACTGTACACCCCATACACCGTACTGAGGAGACCGTGTGCTGTACTGTACACCCCATACACCGTACTGAGGAGACCGTGTGCTGTACTGTACACCCCATACACTGTACTGAGGAGACCGTGTGCTGTACTGTACACTCCATACACTGTACTGAGGAGACCGTGTGCTGTACTGTACACCCCATACACTGTACTGAGGGGACCGTGTGCTGTACTGTACACCCCATACACCGTACTGAGGAGACCGTGTGCTGTACTGTACACTCCATACACTGTACTGAGGAGACCGTGTGCTGTACTGTACACTCCATACACTGTACTGAGGGGACCGTGTGCTGTACTGTACACTCCATACACTGTACTGAGGAGACCGTGTGCTGTACTGTACACCCCATACACTGTACTGAGGAGACCGTGTGCTGTACTGTACACTCCATACACTGTACTGAGGGGACCGTGTGCTGTACTGTACACTCCATACACTGTACTGAGGGGACCGTGTGCTCTACTGTACACTCCATACACTGTACTGAGGGGACCGTGTGCTGTACTGTACACCCCATACACTGTACTGAGGAGACCGTGTGCTGTACTGTACACTCCATACACTGTACTGAGGGGACCGTGTGCTGTACTGTACACTCCATACACTGTACTGAGGGGACCGTGTGCTGTACTGTACACCCCATACACTGTACTGAGGAGACCGTGTGCTGTACTGTACACCCCATACACCGTACTGAGGGGACCGTGTGCTGTACTGTACACTCCATACACCATACTGAGGAGACCGTGTGCTGTACACCCCATACACTGTACTGAGGAGACCGTGTGCTGTACTGTACACTCCATACACTGTACTGAGGGGACCGTGTGCTGTACTGTACACCCCATACACCGTACTGAGGGGACCGTGTGCTGTACTGTACACCCCATACACTGTACTGAGGAGACCGTGTGCTGTACTGTACACTCCATACACTGTACTGAGGGGACCGTGTGCTGTACTGTACACTCCATACACTGTACTGAGGGGACCGTGTGCTGTACTGTACACTCCATACACTGTACTGAGGAGACGGTGTGCTGTACTGTACACTCCATACACTGTACTGAGGAGACCGTGTGCTGTACACTCCATACACCGTACTGAGGAGACCGTGTGCTGTACTGTACACCCCATACACCGTACTGAGGGGACCGTGTGCTGTACTGTACACCCCATACACTGTACTGAGGGGACCGTGTGCTGTACTGTACACTCCATACACTGTACTGAGGGGACCGTGTGCTGTACTGTACACTCCATACACCGTACTGAGGAGACCGTGTACTGTACTGTACACTCCATACACTGTACTGAGGAGACCGTGTGCTGTACTGTACACTCCATACACTGTACTGAGGGGACCGTGTGCTGTACTGTACACTCCATACACTGTACTGAGGGGACCGTGTGCTGTACACTCCATACACTGTACTGAGGAGACCGTGTGCTGTACTGTACACCCCATACACCGTACTGAGGGGACCGTGTGCTGTACTGTACACCCCATACACTGTACTGAGGGGACCGTGTGCTGTACTGTACACCCCATACACTGTACTGAGGGGACCGTGTGCTGTACACCCCATACACCGTACTGAGGAGACCGTGTGCTGTACTGTACACCCCATACACTGTACTGAGGAGACCGTGTGCTGTACTGTACACTCCATACACTATACTGAGGGGACCGTGTGCTGTACTGTACACTCCATACACTGTACTGAGGGGACCGTGTGCTGTACTGTACACCCCATACACTGTACTGAGGGGACCGTGTGCTGTACTGTACACCCCATACACTGTACTGAGGAGACCGTGTGCTGTACTGTACACCCCATACACCGTACTGAGGGGACCGTGTGCTGTACTGTACACTCCATACACCGTACTGAGGGGACCGTGTGCTGTACTGTACACTCCATACACCGTACTGAGGAGACCGTGTGCTGTACTGTACACTCCATACACCGTACTGAGGAGACCGTGTGCTGTACTGTACACCCCATACACTGTACTGAGGGGACCGTGTGCTGTACTGTACACCCCATACACTGTACTGAGGGGACCGTGTGCTGTACTGTACACTCCATACACTGTACTGAGGGGACCGTGTGCTGTACTGTACACTCCATACACCGTACTGAGGAGACCGTGTGCTGTACTGTACACCCCATACACTGTACTGAGGGGACCGTGTGCTGTACTGTACACCCCATACACTGTACTGAGGGGACCGTGTGCTGTACTGTACACTCCATACACTGTACTGAGGAGACCGTGTGCTGTACTGTACACTCCATACACCGTACTGAGGAGACCGTGTGCTGTACTGTACACTCCATACACTGTACTGAGGAGACCGTGTGCTGTACTGTACACCCCATACACTGTACTGAGGAGACCGTGTGCTGTACTGTACACTCCATACACTGTACTGAGGAGACCGTGTGCTGTACTGTACACTCCATACACTGTACTGAGGGGACCGTGTGCTGTACTGTACACTCCATACACTGTACTGAGGGGACCGTGTGCTGTACTGTACACCCCATACACTGTACTGAGGGGACCGTGTGCTGTACTGTACACTCCATACACCGTACTGAGGAGACCGCGTGCTGTACTGTACACTCCATACACCGTACTGAGGAGACCGTGTGCTGTACTGTACACCCCATACACCGTACTGAGGAGACCGTGTGCTGTACTGTACACTCCATACACTGTACTGAGGGGACCGTGTGCTGTACTGTACACCCCATACACTGTACTGAGGAGACCGTGTGCTGTACTGTACACTCCATACACTGTACTGAGGGGACCGTGTGCTGTACTGTACACCCCATACACTGTACTGAGGGGACCGTGTGCTGTACTGTACACTCCATACACCGTACTGAGGAGACCGCGTGCTGTACTGTACACTCCATACACCGTACTGAGGAGACCGTGTGCTGTACTGTACACCCCATACACTGTACTGAGGAGACCGTGTGCTGTACTGTACACCCCATACACTGTACTGAGGAGACCGTGTGCTGTACTGTACACTCCATACACTGTACTGAGGGGACCGTGTGCTGTACTGTACACCCCATACACTGTACTGAGGGGACCGTGTGCTGTACTGTACACTCCATACACCGTACTGAGGAGACCGCGTGCTGTACTGTACACTCCATACACCGTACTGAGGAGACCGTGTGCTGTACTGTACACCCCATACACTGTACTGAGGAGACCGTGTGCTGTACTGTACACCCCATACACTGTACTGAGGAGACCGTGTGCTGTACTGTACACCCCATACACTGTACTGAGGAGACCGTGTGCTGTACTGTACACCCCATACACTGTACTGAGGGGACCGTGTGCTGTACTGTACACTCCATACACTGTACTGAGGAGACCGTGTGCTGTACTGTACACTCCATACACCGTACTGAGGGGACCGTGTGCTGTACTGTACACCCCATACACCGTACTGAGGAGACCGTGTGCTGTACTGTACACTCCATACACCGTACTGAGGGGACCGTGTGCTGTACTGTACACTCCATACACTGTACTGAGGAGACCGTGTGCTGTACACTCCATACACCGTACTGAGGAGACCGTGTGCTGTACTGTACATCCCATACACCGTACTGAGGAGACCGTGTGCTGTACTGTACACCCCATACACTGTACTGAGGGGACCGTGTGCTGTACTGTACACTCCATACACTGTACTGAGGGGACCGTGTGCTGTACACTCCATACACTGTACTGAGGAGACCGTGTGCTGTACTGTACACCCCATACACTGTACTGAGGAGACCGTGTGCTGTACTGTACACCCCATACACTGTACTGAGGAGACCGTGTGCTGTACTGTACACTCCATACACTGTACTGAGGGGACCGTGTGCTGTACTGTACACTCCATACACTGTACTGAGGGGACCGTGTGCTGTACTGTACACTCCATACACTGTACTGAGGGGACCGTGTGCTGTACTGTACACTCCATACACTGTACTGAGGAGACCGTGTGCTGTACACTCCATACACCGTACTGAGGAGACCGTGTGCTGTACTGTACACTCCATACACTGTACTGAGGAGACCGTGTGCTGTACACTCCATACACCGTACTGAGGAGACCGTGTGCTGTACTGTACACTCCATACACCGTACTGAGGGGACCGTGTGCTGTACTGTACACTCCATACACTGTACTGAGGGGACCGTGTGCTGTACTGTACACCCCATACACTGTACTGAGGAGACCGTGTGCTGTACTGTACACTCCATACACTGTACTGAGGGGACCGTGTGCTGTACTGTACACCCCATACACCGTACTGAGGAGACCGTGTGCTGTACTGTACACCCCATACACTGTACTGAGGGGACCGTGTGCTGTACACTCCATACACTGTACTGAGGAGACCGTGTGCTGTACTGTACACTCCATACACTGTACTGAGGGGACCGTGTGCTGTACTGTACACCCCATACACTGTACTGAGGAGACCGTGTGCTGTACTGTACACCCCATACACTGTACTGAGGAGACCGTGTGCTGTACTGTACACCCCATACACTGTACTGAGGGGACCGTGTGCTGTACTGTACACTCCATACACTGTACTGAGGAGACCGTGTGCTGTACTGTACACCCCATACACCGTACTGAGGAGACCGTGTGCTGTACTGTACACCCCATACACCGTACTGAGGAGACCGTGTGCTGTACTGTACACCCCATACACCGTACTGAGGAGACCGTGTGCTGTACTGTACACTCCATACACCGTACTGAGGGGACCGTGTGCTGTACTGTACACTCCATACACCGTACTGAGGAGACCGTGTGCTGTACTGTACACCCCATACACTGTACTGAGGAGACCGTGTGCTGTACTGTACACTCCATACACCGTACTGAGGAGACCGTGTGCTGTACTGTACACCCCATACACTGTACTGAGGGGACCGTGTGCTGTACTGTACACTCCATACACCGTACTGAGGAGACCGTGTGCTGTACTGTACACTCCATACACTGTACTGAGGAGACCGTGTGCTGTACTGTACACCCCATACACTGTACTGAGGAGACCGTGTGCTGTACTGTACACTCCATACACCGTACTGAGGGGACCGTGTGCTGTACTGTACACCCCATACACTGTACTGAGGAGACCGTGTGCTGTACTGTACACTCCATACACCGTACTGAGGGGACCGTGTGCTGTACTGTACACTCCATACACTGTACTGAGGGGACCGTGTGCTGTACTGTACACTCCATACACCGTACTGAGGAGACCGTGTGCTGTACTGTACACCCCATACACTGTACTGAGGAGACCGTGTGCTGTACTGTACACCCCATACACCGTACTGAGGAGACCGTGTGCTGTACTGTACACTCCATACACCGTACTGAGGAGACCGTGTGCTGTACTGTACACTCCATACACCGTACTGAGGAGACCGTGTGCTGTACTGTACACTCCATACACTGTACTGAGGAGACCGTGTGCTGTACTGTACACCCCATACACTGTACTGAGGAGACCGTGTGCTGTACTGTACACTCCATACACTGTACTGAGGAGACCGTGTGCTGTACTGTACACCCCATACACTGTACTGAGGAGACCGTGTGCTGTACTGTACACTCCATACACTGTACTGAGGGGACCGTGTGCTGTACTGTACACCCCATACACTGTACTGAGGAGACCGTGTGCTGTACTGTACACCCCATACACTGTACTGAGGAGACCGTGTGCTGTACTGTACACCCCATACACCGTACTGAGGAGACCGTGTGCTGTACTGTACACTCCATACACCGTACTGAGGGGACCGTGTGCTGTACTGTACACTCCATACACTGTACTGAGGAGACCGTGTGCTGTACTGTACACTCCATACACTGTACTGAGGAGACCGTGTGCTGTACTGTACACTCCATACACTGTACTGAGGAGACCGTGTGCTGTACTGTACACTCCATACACTGTACTGAGGAGACCGTGTGCTGTACTGTACACTCCATACACTGTACTGAGGAGACCGTGTGCTGTACTGTACACTCCATACACTGTACTGAGGAGACCGTGTGCTGTACACTCCATACACCGTACTGAGGAGACCGTGTGCTGTACTGTACACTCCATACACTGTACTGAGGAGACCGTGTGCTGTACTGTACACCCCATACACTGTACTGAGGGGACCGTGTGCTGTACTGTACACTCCATACACCGTACTGAGGGGACCGTGTGCTGTACTGTACACCCCATACACCGTACTGAGGAGACCGTGTGCTGTACTGTACACTCCATACACCGTACTGAGGAGACCGTGTACTGTACACCCCATACACTGTACTGAGGGGACCGTGTGCTGTACTGTACACTCCATACACTGTACTGAGGGGACCGTGTGCTGTACTGTACACTCCATACACTGTACTGAGGAGACCGTGTGCTGTACTGTACACTCCATACACCGTACTGAGGAGACCGTGTGCTGTACTGTACACTCCATACACCGTACTGAGGGGACCGTGTGCTGTACTGTACACTCCATACACTGTACTGAGGGGACCGTGTGCTGTACTGTACACTCCATACACTGTACTGAGGGGACCGTGTGCTGTACTGTACACCCCATACACCGTACTGAGGAGACCGTGTGCTGTACTGTACACTCCATACACTGTACTGAGGAGACCGTGTGCTGTACTGTACACTCCATACACTGTACTGAGGGGACCGTGTGCTGTACTGTACACCCCATACACCGTACTGAGGAGACCGTGTGCTGTACTGTACACCCCATACACCGTACTGAGGAGACCGTGTGCTGTACTGTACACTCCATACACTGTACTGAGGAGACCGTGTGCTGTACTGTACACCCCATACACCGTACTGAGGAGACCGTGTGCTGTACTGTACACCCCATACACCGTACTGAGGAGACCGTGTGCTGTACTGTACACTCCATACACCGTACTGAGGGGACCGTGTGCTGTACTGTACACTCCATACACTGTACTGAGGAGACCGTGTGCTGTACTGTACACTCCATACACTGTACTGAGGAGACCGTGTGCTGTACTGTACACCCCATACACTGTACTGAGGAGACCGTGTGCTGTACTGTACACTCCATACACCGTACTGAGGAGACCGTGTGCTGTACTGTACACCCCATACACCGTACTGAGGAGACCGTGTGCTGTACTGTACACCCCATACACTGTACTGAGGGGACCGTGTGCTGTACTGTACACTCCATACACCATACTGAGGAGACCGTGTGCTGTACTGTACACCCCATACACCGTACTGAGGAGACCGTGTGCTGTACTGTACACCCCATACACTGTACTGAGGGGACCGTGTGCTGTACTGTACACTCCATACACCGTACTGAGGGGACCGTGTGCTGTACTGTACACTCCATACACCGTACTGAGGGGACCGTGTGCTGTACTGTACACTCCATACACCGTACTGAGGAGACCGTGTGCTGTACTGTACACCCCATACACTGTACTGAGGAGACCGTGTGCTGTACTGTACACTCCATACACTGTACTGAGGAGACCGTGTGCTGTACTGTACACTCCATACACTGTACTGAGGAGACCGTGTGCTGTACTGTACACTCCATACACTGTACTGAGGAGACCGTGTGCTGTACTGTACACTCCATACACTGTACTGAGGGGACCGTGTGCTGTACTGTACACTCCATACACCGTACTGAGGAGACCGTGTGCTGTACTGTACACTCCATACACCGTACTGAGGGGACCGTGTGCTGTACTGTACACCCCATACACTGTACTGAGGGGACCGTGTGCTGTACTGTACACTCCATACACTGTACTGAGGGGACCGTGTGCTGTACTGTACACCCCATACACCGTACTGAGGGGACCGTGTGCTGTACTGTACACTCCATACACTGTACTGAGGAGACCGTGTGCTGTACTGTACACCCCATACACTGTACTGAGGGGACCGTGTGCTGTACTGTACACTCCATACACTGTACTGAGGGGACCGTGTGCTGTACTGTACACTCCATACACCGTACTGAGGAGACCGTGTGCTGTACTGTACACCCCATACACCGTACTGAGGAGACCGTGTGCTGTACTGTACACCCCATACACTGTACTGAGGAGACCGTGTGCTGTACTGTACACCCCATACACCGTACTGAGGAGACCGTGTGCTGTACTGTACACTCCATACACTGTACTGAGGAGACCGTGTGCTGTACTGTACACTCCATACACCGTACTGAGGAGACCGTGTGCTGTACTGTACACCCCATACACTGTACTGAGGAGACCGTGTGCTGTACTGTACACTCCATACACTGTACTGAGGAGACCGTGTGCTGTACTGTACACCCCATACACTGTACTGAGGAGACCGTGTGCTGTACTGTACACTCCATACACTGTACTGAGGGGACCGTGTGCTGTACTGTACACTCCATACACTGTACTGAGGGGACCGTGTGCTGTACTGTACACCCCATACACCGTACTGAGGAGACCGTGTGCTGTACTGTACACCCCATACACTGTACTGAGGAGACCGTGTGCTGTACTGTACACCCCATACACCGTACTGAGGAGACCGTGTGCTGTACTGTACACTCCATACACTGTACTGAGGAGACCGTGTGCTGTACTGTACACTCCATACACCGTACTGAGGAGACCGTGTGCTGTACTGTACACCCCATACACTGTACTGAGGAGACCGTGTGCTGTACTGTACACTCCATACACTGTACTGAGGAGACCGTGTGCTGTACTGTACACCCCATACACTGTACTGAGGAGACCGTGTGCTGTACTGTACACTCCATACACTGTACTGAGGGGACCGTGTGCTGTACTGTACACTCCATACACTGTACTGAGGGGACCGTGTGCTGTACTGTACACCCCATACACTGTACTGAGGAGACCGTGTGCTGTACTGTACACCCCATACACTGTACTGAGGAGACCGTGTGCTGTACTGTACACCCCATACACTGTACTGAGGAGACCGTGTGCTGTACTGTACACTCCATACACCGTACTGAGGAGACCGTGTGCTGTACTGTACACTCCATACACTGTACTGAGGAGACCGTGTGCTGTACTGTACACTCCATACACTGTACTGAGGAGACCGTGTGCTGTACTGTACACTCCATACACTGTTCTGAGGAGACCGTGTGCTGTACTGTACACTCCATACACTGTACTGAGGGGACCGTGTGCTGTACTGTACACTCCATACACTGTACTGAGGAGACCGTGTGCTGTACTGTACACTCCATACACTGTACTGAGGGGACCGTGTGCTGTACTGTACACTCCATACACCGTACTGAGGGGACCGTGTGCTGTACTGTACACTCCATACACCGTACTGAGGGGACCGTGTGCTGTACTGTACACTCCATACACCGTACTGAGGGGACCGTGTGCTGTACTGTACACTCCATACACTGTTCTGAGGAGACCGTGTGCTGTACTGTACACTCCATACACCGTACTGAGGAGACCGTGTGCTGTACTGTACACCCCATACACTGTACTGAGGAGACCGTGTGCTGTACTGTACACTCCATACACTGTACTGAGGAGACCGTGTGCTGTACACTCCATACACCGTACTGAGGAGACCGTGTGCTGTACTGTACACTCCATACACTGTACTGAGGAGACCGTGTGCTGTACTGTACACTCCATACACTGTACTGAGGAGACCGTGTGCTGTACTGTACACTCCATACACTGTACTGAGGAGACCGTGTGCTGTACTGTACACCCCATACACTGTACTGAGGGGACCGTGTGCTGTACTGTACACCCCATACACTGTACTGAGGAGACCGTGTGCTGTACTGTACACCCCATACACTGTACTGAGGAGACCGTGTGCTGTACTGTACACTCCATACACTGTACTGAGGAGACCGTGTGCTGTACTGTACACCCCATACACTGTACTGAGGAGACCGTGTGCTGTACTGTACACCCCATACACTGTACTGAGGGGACCGTGTGCTGTACTGTACACCCCATACACTGTACTGAGGAGACCGTGTGCTGTACTGTACACTCCATACACTGTACTGAGGAGACCGTGTGCTGTACTGTACACCCCATACACTGTACTGAGGGGACCGTGTGCTGTACTGTACACCCCATACACCGTACTGAGGAGACCGTGTGCTGTACTGTACACCCCATACACCGTACTGAGGAGACCGTGTGCTGTACTGTACACTCCATACACTGTACTGAGGAGACCGTGTGCTGTACTGTACACCCCATACACCGTATTGAGGAGACCGTGTGCTGTACTGTACACTCCATACACCGTACTGAGGGGACCGTGTGCTGTACTGTACACTCCATACACTGTACTGAGGAGACCGTGTGCTGTACTGTACACTCCATACACTGTACTGAGGAGACCGTGTGCTGTACTGTACACTCCATACACCGTACTGAGGAGACCGTGTGCTGTACTGTACACCCCATACACCGTACTGAGGAGACCGTGTGCTGTACTGTACACCCCATACACTGTACTGAGGGGACCGTGTGCTGTACTGTACACTCCATACACCGTACTGAGGGGACCGTGTGCTGTACTGTACACTCCATACACCGTACTGAGGGGACCGTGTGCTGTACTGTACACTCCATACACTGTACTGAGGAGACCGTGTGCTGTACTGTACACTCCATACACTGTACTGAGGAGACCGTGTGCTGTACTGTACACTCCATACACTGTACTGAGGGGACCGTGTGCTGTACTGTACACTCCATACACCATACTGAGGAGACCGTGTGCTGTACTGTACACTCCATACACTGTACTGAGGGGACCGTGTGCTGTACTGTACACCCCATACACTGTACTGAGGAGACCGTGTGCTGTACTGTACACTCCATACACCGTACTGAGGAGACCGTGTGCTGTACTGTACACCCCATACACTGTACTGAGGCGACCGTGTGCTGTACTGTACACTCCATACACTGTACTGAGGAGACCGTGTGCTGTACTGTACACCCCATACACTGTACTGAGGAGACCGTGTGCTGTACTGTACACTCCATACACTGTACTGAGGGGACCGTGTGCTGTACTGTACACTCCATACACCGTACTGAGGAGACCGTGTGCTGTACTGTACACCCCATACACTGTACTGAGGAGACCGTGTGCTGTACTGTACACTCCATACACTGTACTGAGGGGACCGTGTGCTGTACTGTACACTCCATACACTGTACTGAGGGGACCGTGTGCTGTACTGTACACCCCATACACTGTACTGAGGAGACCGTGTGCTGTACTGTACACCCCATACACTGTACTGAGGAGACCGTGTGCTGTACTGTACACCCCATACACTGTACTGAGGAGACCGTGTGCTGTACTGTACACCCCATACACTGTACTGAGGGGACCGTGTGCTGTACTGTACACTCCATACACCGTACTGAGGAGACCGTGTGCTGTACTGTACACCCCATACACTGTACTGAGGAGACTGTGTGCTGTACTGTACACTCCATACACTGTACTGAGGAGACCGTGTGCTGTACTGTACACTCCATACACTGTTCTGAGGAGACCGTGTGCTGTACTGTACACTCCATACACCGTACTGAGGAGACCGTGTGCTGTACTGTACACTCCATACACTGTACTGAGGAGACCGTGTGCTGTACTGTACACTCCATACACTGTTCTGAGGAGACCGTGTGCTGTACTGTACACCCCATACACCGTACTGAGGAGACCGTGTGCTGTACTGTACACTCCATACACCGTACTGAGGAGACCGTGTGCTGTACTGTACACCCCATACACCGTACTGAGGAGACCGTGTGCTGTACTGTACACCCCATACACTGTACTGAGGGGACCGTGTGCTGTACTGTACACTCCATACACTGTACTGAGGGGACCGTGTGCTGTACTGTACACTCCATACACTGTACTGAGGGGACCGTGTGCTGTACTGTACACTCCATACACTGTACTGAGGAGACCGTGTGCTGTACTGTACACTCCATACACTGTACTGAGGGGACCGTGTGCTGTACTGTACACTCCATACACTGTACTGAGGGGACCGTGTGCTGTACTGTACACTCCATACACTGTACTGAGGGGACCGTGTGCTGTACTGTACACCCCATACACCGTACTGAGGAGACCGTGTGCTGTACTGTACACCCCATACACTGTACTGAGGAGACCGTGTGCTGTACTGTACACCCCATACACCGTACTGAGGAGACCGTGTGCTGTACTGTACACCCCATACACCGTACTGAGGGGACCGTGTGCTGTACTGTACACTCCATACACTGTACTGAGGAGACCGTGTGCTGTACTGTACACTCCATACACTGTACTGAGGGGACCGTGTGCTGTACTGTACACCCCATACACTGTACTGAGGGGACCGTGTGCTGTACTGTACACTCCATACACTGTACTGAGGAGACCGTGTGCTGTACTGTACACTCCATACACCGTACTGAGGAGACCGTGTGCTGTACTGTACACCCCATACACCGTACTGAGGAGACCGTGTGCTGTACTGTACACCCCATACACTGTACTGAGGGGACCGTGTGCTGTACTGTACACTCCATACACCGTACTGAGGAGACCGTGTGCTGTACTGTACACCCCATACACCGTACTGAGGAGACCGTGTGCTGTACTGTACACTCCATACACTGTACTGAGGAGACCGTGTGCTGTACTGTACACTCCATACACTGTACTGAGGAGACCGTGTGCTGTACTGTACACCCCATACACTGTACTGAGGGGACCGTGTGCTGTACTGTACACTCCATACACTGTACTGAGGAGACCGTGTGCTGTACTGTACACCCCATACACTGTACTGAGGAGACCGTGTGCTGTACTGTACACTCCATACACTGTACTGAGGGGACCGTGTGCTGTACTGTACACTCCATACACCGTACTGAGGAGACCGTGTGCTGTACTGTACACTCCATACACTGTACTGAGGAGACCGTGTGCTGTACTGTACACCCCATACACTGTACTGAGGAGACCGTGTGCTGTACTGTACACCCCATACACTGTACTGAGGAGACCGTGTGCTGTACTGTACACCCCATACACTGTACTGAGGAGACCGTGTGCTGTACTGTACACTCCATACACCGTACTGAGGAGACCGTGTGCTGTACTGTACACCCCATACACTGTACTGAGGAGACCGTGTGCTGTACTGTACACCCCATACACTGTACTGAGGAGACCGTGTGCTGTACTGTACACCCCATACACTGTACTGAGGAGACCGTGTGCTGTACTGTACACCCCATACACTGTACTGAGGAGACCGTGTGCTGTACTGTACACCCCATACACTGTACTGAGGGGACCGTGTGCTGTACTGTACACTCCATACACTGTACTGAGGAGACCGTGTGCTGTACTGTACACCCCATACACTGTACTGAGGAGACCGTGTGCTGTACTGTACACCCCATACACTGTACTGAGGAGACCGTGTGCTGTACTGTACACCCCATACACTGTACTGAGGAGACCGTGTGCTGTACTGTACACCCCATACACTGTACTGAGGAGACCGTGTGCTGTACTGTACACCCCATACACCGTACTGAGGAGACCGTGTGCTGTACTGTACACTCCATACACTGTACTGAGGAGACCGTGTGCTGTACTGTACACCCCATACACTGTACTGAGGGGACCGTGTGCTGTACTGTACACTCCATACACTGTACTGAGGAGACCGTGTGCTGTACTGTACACTCCATACACTGTACTGAGGAGACCGTGTGCTGTACTGTACACTCCATACACTGTACTGAGGAGACCGTGTGCTGTACTGTACACCCCATACACCGTACTGAGGGGACCGTGTGCTGTACTGTACACTCCATACACCGTACTGAGGGGACCGTGTGCTGTTCTGTACACTCCATACACTGTACTGAGGAGACCGTGTGCTGTACTGTACACTCCATACACTGTACTGAGGGGACCGTGTGCTGTACTGTACACTCCATACACCGTACTGAGGAGACCGTGTGCTGTACTGTACACCCCATACACCGTACTGAGGAGACCGTGTGCTGTACTGTACACCCCATACACTGTACTGAGGGGACCGTGTGCTGTACTGTACACTCCATACACTGTACTGAGGAGACCGTGTGCTGTACACCCCATACACCGTACTGAGGAGACCGTGTGCTGTACTGTACACCCCATACACTGTACTGAGGAGACCGTGTGCTGTACTGTACACCCCATACACTGTACTGAGGAGACCGTGTGCTGTACTGTACACTCCATACACTGTACTGAGGGGACCGTGTGCTGTACTGTACACCCCATACACCGTACTGAGGAGACCGTGTGCTGTACTGTACACCCCATACACTGTACTGAGGAGACCGTGTGCTGTACTGTACACTCCATACACTGTACTGAGGGGACCGTGTGCTGTACTGTACACTCCATACACTGTACTGAGGAGACGGTGTGCTGTACTGTACACTCCATACACTGTACTGAGGGGACCGTGTGCTGTACTGTACACTCCATACACTGTACTGAGGAGACCGTGTGCTGTACTGTACACTCTATACACCGTACTGAGGGGACCGTGTGCTGTACTGTACACTCCATACACTGTACTGAGGGGACCGTGTGCTGTACTGTACACCCCATACACTGTACTGAGGAGACCGTGTGCTGTACTGTACACTCCATACACTGTACTGAGGAGACCGTGTGCTGTACTGTACACTCCATACACTGTACTGAGGGGACCGTGTGCTGTACTGTACACTCCATACACTGTACTGAGGGGACCGTGTGCTGTACTGTACACCCCATACACTGTACTGAGGAGACCGTGTGCTGTACTGTACACTCCATACACTGTACTGAGGGGACCGTGTGCTGTACTGTACACTCCATACACTGTACTGAGGGGACCGTGTGCTGTACACTCCATACACTGTACTGAGGAGACCGTGTGCTGTACACCCCATACACCGTACTGAGGGGACCGTGTGCTGTACTGTACACCCCATACACTGTACTGAGGGGACCGTGTGCTGTACACCCCATACACCGTACTGAGGAGACCGTGTGCTGTACTGTACACCCCATACACTGTACTGAGGAGACCGTGTGCTGTACTGTACACTCCATACACTGTACTGAGGGGACCGTGTGCTGTACTGTACACTCCATACACTGTACTGAGGGGACCGTGTGCTGTACTGTACACTCCATACACCGTACTGAGGGGACCGTGTGCTGTACTGTACACTCCATACACCGTACTGAGGGGACCGTGTGCTGTACTGTACACTCCATACACCGTACTGAGGAGACCGTGTGCTGTACTGTACACTCCATACACTGTACTGAGGGGACCGTGTGCTGTACTGTACACCCCATACACCGTACTGAGGGGACCGTGTGCTGTACTGTACACCCCATACACCGTACTGAGGGGACCGTGTGCTGTACTGTACACCCCATACACTGTACTGAGGGGACCGTGTGCTGTACTGTACACTCCATACACTGTACTGAGGGGACCGTGTGCTGTACTGTACACCCCATACACTGTACTGAGGGGACCGTGTGCTGTACTGTACACCCCATACACCGTACTGAGGGGACCGTGTGCTGTACTGTACACCCCATACACTGTACTGAGGGGACCGTGTGCTGTACTGTACACTCCATACACTGTACTGAGGGGACTGTGTGCTGTACTGTACACCCCATACACCGTACTGAGGAGACCGTGTGCTGTACTGTACACCCCATACACTGTACTGAGGGGACCGTGTGCTGTACTGTACACTCCATACACTGTACTGAGGAGACCGTGTGCTGTACTGTACACCCCATACACTGTACTGAAGGGACCGTGTGCTGTACTGTACACCCCATACACTGTACTGAGGAGACCGTGTGCTGTACTGTACACCCCATACACTGTACTGAGGAGACCGTGTGCTGTACTGTACACCCCATACACTGTACTGAGGAGACCGTGTGCTGTACTGTACACCCCATACACTGTACTGAGGAGACCGTGTGCTGTACACTCCATACACTGTACTGAGGAGACCGTGTGCTGTACTGTACACCCCATACACTGTACTGAGGAGACCGTGTGCTGTACTGTACACCCCATACACTGTACTGAGGAGACCGTGTGCTGTACTGTACACTCCATACACTGTACTGAGGGGACCGTGTGCTGTACTGTACACTGCATACACTGTACTGAGGGGACCGTGTGCTGTACTGTACACTCCATACACTGTACTGAGGAGACCGTGTGCTGTACACTCCATACACCGTACTGAGGAGACCGTGTGCTGTACTGTACACTCCATACACCGTACTGAGGGGACCGTGTGCTGTACTGTACACTCCATACACTGTACTGAGGGGACCGTGTGCTGTACTGTACACCCCATACACTGTACTGAGGAGACCGTGTGCTGTACTGTACACTCCATACACTGTACTGAGGGGACCGTGTGCTGTACTGTACACCCCATACACCGTACTGAGGAGACCGTGTGCTGTACTGTACACCCCATACACTGTACTGAGGGGACCGTGTGCTGTACACTCCATACACTGTACTGAGGAGACCGTGTGCTGTACTGTACACTCCATACACTGTACTGAGGGGACCGTGTGCTGTACTGTACACCCCATACACTGTACTGAGGGGACCGTGTGCTGTACTGTACACCCCATACACTGTACTGAGGAGACCGTGTGCTGTACTGTACACCCCATACACTGTACTGAGGAGACCGTGTGCTGTACTGTACACCCCATACACTGTACTGAGGGGACCGTGTGCTGTACTGTACACTCCATACACTGTACTGAGGAGACCGTGTGCTGTACTGTACACTCCATACACCGTACTGAGGAGACCGTGTGCTGTACTGTACACTCCATACACCGTACTGAGGAGACCGTGTGCTGTACTGTACACTCCATACACTGTACTGAGGGGACCGTGTGCTGTACTGTACACTCCATACACCGTACTGAGGAGACCGTGTGCTGTACTGTACACTCCATACACTGTACTGAGGGGACCGTGTGCTAAACTGTACACTCCATACACTGTACTGAGGGGACCGTGTGCTGTACTGTACACTCCATACACCGTACTGAGGGGACCGTGTGCTGTACTGTACACTCCATACACCGTACTGAGGAGACCGTGTGCTGTACTGTACACCCCATACACTGTACTGAGGAGACCGTGTGCTGTACTGTACACCCCATACACCGTACTGAGGGGACCGTGTGCTGTACTGTACACTCCATACACCGTACTGAGGGGACCGTGTGCTGTACTGTACACTCCATACACCGTACTGAGGAGACCGTGTGCTGTACTGTACACCCCATACACTGTACTGAGGAGACCGTGTGCTGTACTGTACACTCCATACACTGTACTGAGGAGACCGTGTGCTGTACTGTACACTCCATACACTGTACTGAGGAGACCGTGTGCTGTACTGTACACTCCATACACTGTACTGAGGAGACCGTGTGCTGTACTGTACACCCCATACACTGTACTGAGGAGACCGTGTGCTGTACTGTACACCCCATACACCGTACTGAGGAGACCGTGTGCTGTACTGTACACCCCATACACCGTACTGAGGAGACCGTGTGCTGTACTGTACACTCCATACACTGTACTGAGGGGACCGTGTGCTGTACTGTACACTCCATACACCGTACTGAGGAGACCGTGTGCTGTACTGTACACCCCATACACCGTACTGAGGGGACCGTGTGCTGTACTGTACACCCCATACACTGTACTGAGGGGACCGTGTGCTGTACTGTACACCCCATACACTGTACTGAGGAGACCGTGTGCTGTACTGTACACCCCATACACCGTACTGAGGAGACCGTGTGCTGTACTGTACACTCCATACACCGTACTGAGGAGACCGTGTGCTGTACTGTACACTCCATACACCGTACTGAGGAGACCGTGTGCTGTACTGTACACTCCATACACTGTACTGAGGAGACCGTGTGCTGTACTGTACACCCCATACACTGTACTGAGGAGACCGTGTGCTGTACTGTACACTCCATACACTGTACTGAGGGGACCGTGTGCTGTACTGTACACCCCATACACTGTACTGAGGAGACCGTGTGCTGTACTGTACACTCCATACACTGTACTGAGGGGACCGTGTGCTGTACTGTACACCCCATACACTGTACTGAGGAGACCGTGTGCTGTACTGTACACTCCATACACCGTACTGAGGGGACCGTGTGCTGTACTGTACACTCCATACACTGTACTGAGGAGACCGTGTGCTGTACTGTACACTCCATACACTGTACTGAGGAGACCGTGTGCTGTACTGTACACTCCATACACTGTACTGAGGGGACCGTGTGCTGTACTGTACACTCCATACACCGTACTGAGGGGACCGTGTGCTGTACTGTACACTCCATACACCGTACTGAGGAGACCGTGTGCTGTACTGTACACCCCATACACTGTACTGAGGAGACCGTGTGCTGTACTGTACACTCCATACACTGTACTGAGGAGACCGTGTGCTGTACTGTACACTCCATACACCGTACTGAGGAGACCGTGTGCTGTACTGTACACCCCATACACTGTACTGAGGAGACCGTGTGCTGTACTGTGCACTCCATACACTGTACTGAGGAGACCGTGTGCTGTACTGTACACTCCATACACTGTACTGAGGGGACCGTGTGCTGTACTGTACACTCCATACACTGTACTGAGGAGACCGTGTGCTGTACTGTACACTCCATACACTGTACTGAGGAGACCGTGTGCTGTACTGTACACCCCATACACTGTACTGAGGAGACCGTGTGCTGTACTGTACACCCCATACACTGTACTGAGGAGACCGTGTGCTGTACTGTACACTCCATACACTGTACTGAGGAGACCGTGTGCTGTACACTCCATACACCGTACTGAGGGGACCGTGTGCTGTACTGTACACTCCATACACTGTACTGAGGAGACCGTGTGCTGTACTGTACACCCCATACACTGTACTGAGGGGACCGTGTGCTGTACTGTACACTCCATACACCGTACTGAGGGGACCGTGTGCTGTACTGTACACCCCATACACCGTACTGAGGAGACCGTGTGCTGTACTGTACACTCCATACACTGTACTGAGGAGACCGTGTACTGTACACCCCATACACTGTACTGAGGGGACCGTGTGCTGTACTGTACACCCCATACACCGTACTGAGGAGACAGTGTGCTGTACTGTACACTCCATACACTGTACTGAGGAGACCGTGTGCTGTACTGTACACTCCATACACCGTACTGAGGAGACCGTGTGCTGTACTGTACACCCCATACACCGTACTGAGGAGACCGTGTGCTGTACTGTACACCCCATACACTGTACTGAGGGGACCGTGTGCTGTACTGTACACTCCATACACCGTACTGAGGGGACCGTGTGCTGTACTGTACACCCCATACACTGTACTGAGGAGACCGTGTGCTGTACTGTACACTCCATACACTGTACTGAGGAGACCGTGTGCTGTACTGTACACTCCATACACTGTACTGAGGGGACCGTGTGCTGTACTGTACACTCCATACACCGTACTGAGGAGACCGTGTGCTGTACTGTACACCCCATACACCGTACTGAGGGGACCGTGTGCTGTACTGTACACTCCATACACCGTACTGAGGAGACCGTGTGCTGTACTGTACACTCCATACACCGTACTGAGGGGACCGTGTGCTGTACTGTACACTCCATACACTGTACTGAGGAGACCGTGTGCTGTACTGTACACTCCATACACTGTACTGAGGAGACCGTGTGCTGTACTGTACACTCCATACACTGTACTGAGGGGACCGTGTGCTGTACTGTACACTCCATACACCGTACTGAGGAGACCGTGTGCTGTACTGTACACTCCATACACTGTACTGAGGGGACCGTGTGCTGTACTGTACACCCCATACACTGTACTGAGGAGACCGTGTGCTGTACTGTACACTCCATACACTGTACTGAGGGGACCGTGTGCTGTACTGTACACTCCATACACTGTACTGAGGGGACCGTGTGCTGTACTGTACACCCCATACACCGTACTGAGGGGACCGTGTGCTGTACTGTACACTCCATACACTGTACTGAGGAGACCGTGTGCTGTACTGTACACCCCATACACTGTACTGAGGGGACCGTGTGCTGTACTGTACACTCCATACACCGTACTGAGGAGACCGTGTGCTGTACTGTACACCCCATACACCGTACTGAGGAGACCGTGTGCTGTACTGTACACCCCATACACTGTACTGAGGAGACCGTGTGCTGTACTGTACACCCCATACACCGTACTGAGGAGACCGTGTGCTGTACTGTACACCCCATACACTGTACTGAAGAGACCGTGTGCTGTACTGTACACTCCATACACTGTACTGAGGAGACCGTGTGCTGTACTGTACACTCCATACACTGTACTGAGGAGACCGTGTGCTGTACTGTACACTCCATACACTGTACTGAGGAGACCGTGTGCTGTACTGTACACCCCATACACCGTACTGAGGAGACCGTGTGCTGTACTGTACACTCCATACACCGTACTGAGGAGACCGTGTGCTGTACTGTACACTCCATACACTGTACTGAGGGGACCGTGTGCTGTACTGTACACCCCATACACTGTACTGAGGAGACCGTGTGCTGTACTGTACACCCCATACACCGTACTGAGGAGACCGTGTGCTGTACTGTACACTCCATACACTGTACTGAGGAGACCGTGTACTGTACACCCCATACACTGTACTGAGGGGACCGTGTGCTGTACTGTACACCCCATACACCGTACTGAGGAGACAGTGTGCTGTACTGTACACTCCATACACTGTACTGAGGAGACCGTGTGCTGTACTGTACACTCCATACACTGTACTGAGGGGACCGTGTGCTGTACTGTACACCCCATACACCGTACTGAGGAGACCGTGTGCTGTACTGTACACCCCATACACCGTACTGAGGAGACCGTGTGCTGTACTGTACACCCCATACACTGTACTGAGGAGACCGTGTGCTGTACTGTACACCCCATACACTGTACTGAGGAGACCGTGTGCTGTACTGTACACTCCATACACTGTACTGAGGAGACCGTGTGCTGTACTGTACACCCCATACACCGTACTGAGGAGACCGTGTGCTGTACTGTACACCCCATACACCGTACTGAGGAGACCGTGTGCTGTACTGTACACTCCATACACCGTACTGAGGGGACCGTGTGCTGTACTGTACACCCCATACACCGTACTGAGGAGACCGTGTGCTGTACTGTACACTCCATACACTGTACTGAGGAGACCGTGTGCTGTACTGTACACTCCATACACTGTACTGAGGAGACCGTGTGCTGTACTGTACACTCCATACACCGTACTGAGGAGACCGTGTGCTGTACTGTACACCCCATACACCGTACTGAGGAGACCGTGTGCTGTACTGTACACCCCATACACTGTACTGAGGGGACCGTGTGCTGTACTGTACACTCCATACACCGTACTGAGGGGACCGTGTGCTGTACTGTACACCCCATACACTGTACTGAGGAGACCGTGTGCTGTACTGTACACTCCATACACTGTACTGAGGAGACCGTGTGCTGTACTGTACACTCCATACACTGTACTGAGGGGACCGTGTGCTGTACTGTACACTCCATACACCGTACTGAGGAGACCGTGTGCTGTACTGTACACTCCATACACTGTACTGAGGGGACCGTGTGCTGTACTGTACACCCCATACACTGTACTGAGGAGACCGTGTGCTGTACTGTACACTCCATACACTGTACTGAGGGGACCGTGTGCTGTACTGTACACTCCATACACCGTACTGAGGAGACCGTGTGCTGTACTGTACACCCCATACACCGTACTGAGGGGACCGTGTGCTGTACTGTACACTCCATACACCGTACTGAGGAGACCGTGTGCTGTACTGTACACTCCATACACCGTACTGAGGGGACCGTGTGCTGTACTGTACACTCCATACACTGTACTGAGGAGACCGTGTGCTGTACTGTACACTCCATACACTGTACTGAGGAGACCGTGTGCTGTACTGTACACTCCATACACTGTACTGAGGGGACCGTGTGCTGTACTGTACACTCCATACACCGTACTGAGGAGACCGTGTGCTGTACTGTACACTCCATACACTGTACTGAGGGGACCGTGTGCTGTACTGTACACCCCATACACTGTACTGAGGAGACCGTGTGCTGTACTGTACACTCCATACACTGTACTGAGGGGACCGTGTGCTGTACTGTACACTCCATACACTGTACTGAGGGGACCGTGTGCTGTACTGTACACCCCATACACCGTACTGAGGGGACCGTGTGCTGTACTGTACACTCCATACACTGTACTGAGGAGACCGTGTGCTGTACTGTACACCCCATACACTGTACTGAGGGGACTGTGTGCTGTACTGTACACTCCATACACCGTACTGAGGAGACCGTGTGCTGTACTGTACACCCCATACACCGTACTGAGGAGACCGTGTGCTGTACTGTACACCCCATACACTGTACTGAGGAGACCGTGTGCTGTACTGTACACCCCATACACCGTACTGAGGAGACCGTGTGCTGTACTGTACACCCCATACACTGTACTGAAGAGACCGTGTGCTGTACTGTACACTCCATACACTGTACTGAGGAGACCGTGTGCTGTACTGTACACTCCATACACTGTACTGAGGAGACCGTGTGCTGTACTGTACACTCCATACACTGTACTGAGGAGACCGTGTGCTGTACTGTACACCCCATACACCGTACTGAGGAGACCGTGTGCTGTACTGTACACTCCATACACCGTACTGAGGAGACCGTGTGCTGTACTGTACACTCCATACACTGTACTGAGGGGACCGTGTGCTGTACTGTACACCCCATACACTGTACTGAGGAGACCGTGTGCTGTACTGTACACTCCATACACTGTACTGAGGGGACCGTGTGCTGTACTGTACACTCCATACACTGTACTGAGGGGACCGTGTGCTGTACTGTACACCCCATACACCGTACTGAGGGGACCGTGTGCTGTACTGTACACTCCATACACTGTACTGAGGAGACCGTGTGCTGTACTGTACACCCCATACACTGTACTGAGGGGACCGTGTGCTGTACTGTACACTCCATACACCGTACTGAGGAGACCGTGTGCTGTACTGTACACCCCATACACCGTACTGAGGAGACCGTGTGCTGTACTGTACACTCCATACACTGTACTGAGGGGACCGTGTGCTGTACTGTAAACCCCATACACTGTACTGAGGAGACCGTGTGCTGTACTGTACACTCCATACACTGTACTGAGGGGACCGTGTGCTGTAATGTACACTCCATACACTGTACTGAGGGGACCGTGTGCTGTACTGTACACCCCATACACTGTACTGAGGAGACCGTGTGCTGTACTGTACACCCCATACACTGTACTGAGGAGACCGTGTGCTGTACTGTACACTCCATACACTGTACTGAGGAGACCGTGTGCTGTACTGTACACCCCATACACTGTACTGAGGGGACCGTGTGCTGTACTGTACACTCCATACACCGTACTGAGGAGACCGTGTGCTGTACTGTACACCCCATACACTGTACTGAGGAGACCGTGTGCTGTACTGTACACTCCATACACTGTACTGAGGAGACCGTGTGCTGTACTGTACACTCCATACACTGTACTGAGGAGACCGTGTGCTGTACTGTACACTCCATACACCGTACTGAGGGGACCGTGTGCTGTACTGTACACTCCATACACCGTACTGAGGAGACCGTGTGCTGTACTGTACACCCCATACACTGTACTGAGGAGACCGTGTGCTGTACTGTACACTCCATACACTGTTCTGAGGAGACCGTGTGCTGTACTGTACACTCCATACACCGTACTGAGGAGACCGTGTGCTGTACTGTACACCCCATACACTGTACTGAGGAGACCGTGTGCTGTACTGTACACTCCATACACTGTACTGAGGAGACCGTGTGCTGTACACTCCATACACCGTACTGAGGAGACCGTGTGCTGTACTGTACACTCCATACACTGTACTGAGGAGACCGTGTGCTGTACACTCCATACACCGTACTGAGGAGACCGTGTGCTGTACTGTACACTCCATACACTGTACTGAGGAGACCGTGTGCTGTACTGTACACCCCATACACTGTACTGAGGAGACCGTGTGCTGTACTGTACACCCCATACACTGTACTGAGGAGACCGTGTGCTGTACTGTACACCCCATACACCGTACTGAGGAGACCGTGTGCTGTACTGTACACTCCATACACTGTACTGAGGAGACCGTGTGCTGTACTGTACACTCCATACACCGTACTGAGGGGACCGTGTGCTGTACTGTACACTCCATACACTGTACTGAGGAGACCGTGTGCTGTACTGTACACCCCATACACTGTACTGAGGGGACCGTGTGCTGTACTGTACACCCCATACACTGTACTGAGGAGACCGTGTGCTGTACTGTACACTCCATACACTGTACTGAGGAGACCGTGTGCTGTACTGTACACTCCATACACTGTACTGAGGGGACCGTGTGCTGTACTGTACACTCCATACACTGTACTGAGGGGACCGTGTGCTGTACTGTACACCCCATACACTGTACTGAGGGGACCGTGTGCTGTACTGTACACCCCATACACCGTACTGAGGAGACCGTGTGCTGTACTGTACACTCCATACACCGTACTGAGGGGACCGTGTGCTGTACTGTACACCCCATACACCATACTGAGGAGACCGTGTGCTGTACTGTACACCCCATACACCGTACTGAGGAGACCGTGTGCTGTACTGTACACTCCATACACTGTACTGAGGAGACCGTGTGCTGTACTGTACACTCCATACACTGTACTGAGGAGACCGTGTGCTGTACTGTACACCCCATACACTGTACTGAGGGGACCGTGTGCTGTACTGTACACTCCATACACTGTACTGAGAAGACCGTGTGCTGTACTGTACACTCCATACACTGTACTGAGGGGACCGTGTGCTGTACTGTACACTCCATACACTGTACTGAGGGGACCGTGTGCTGTACTGTACACCCCATACACTGTACTGAGGGGACCGTGTGCTGTACTGTACACTCCATACACCGTACTGAGGAGACCGTGTGCTGTACTGTACACTCCATACACTGTACTGAGGAGACCGTGTGCTGTACTGTACACCCCATACACTGTACTGAGGGGACCGTGTGCTGTACTGTACACCCCATACACTGTACTGAGGGGACCGTGTGCTGTACTGTACACTCCATACACTGTACTGAGGAGACCGTGTGCTGTACTGTACACCCCATACACTGTACTGAGGGGACCGTGTGCTGTACTGTACACCCCATACACTGTACTGAGGAGACCGTGTGCTGTACTGTACACTCCATACACCGTACTGAGGAGACCGTGTGCTGTACTGTACACCCCATACACCGTACTGAGGAGACCGTGTGCTGTACTGTACACTCCATACACCGTACTGAGGGGACCGTGTGCTGTACTGTACACTCCATACACTGTACTGAGGAGACCGTGTGCTGTACTGTACACTCCATACACTGTACTGAGGAGACCGTGTGCTGTACTGTACACTCCATACACTGTACTGAGGGGACCGTGTGCTGTACTGTACACTCCATACACCGTACTGAGGAGACCGTGTGCTGTACTGTACACCCCATACACCGTACTGAGGAGACCGTGTGCTGTACTGTACACCCCATACACTGTACTGAGGGGACCGTGTGCTGTACTGTACACTCCATACACCGTACTGAGGAGACCGTGTGCTGTACTGTACACCCCATACACCGTACTGAGGAGACCGTGTGCTGTACTGTACACCCCATACACCGTACTGAGGAGACCGTGTGCTGTACTGTACACTCCATACACTGTACTGAGGGGACCGTGTGCTGTACTGTACACTCCATACACTGTACTGAGGAGACCGTGTGCTGTACTGTACACTCCATACACTGTACTGAGGGGACCGTGTGCTGTACTGTACACTCCATACACCGTACTGAGGGGACCGTGTGCTGTACTGTACACCCCATACACTGTACTGAGGAGACCGTGTGCTGTACTGTACACCCCATACACTGTACTGAGGAGACCGTGTGCTGTACTGTACACCCCATACACCGTACTGAGGAGACCGTGTGCTGTACTGTACACCCCATACACCGTACTGAGGGGACCGTGTGCTGTACTGTACACCCCATACACTGTACTGAGGGGACCGTGTGCTGTACTGTACACTCCATACACCGTACTGAGGGGACCGTGTGGTGTACTGTACACCCCATACACTGTACTGAGGAGACCGTGTGCTGTACTGTACACTCCATACACTGTACTGAGGGGACCGTGTGCTGTACTGTACACCCCATACACTGTACTGAGGAGACCGTGTGCTGTACTGTACACCCCATACACTGTACTGAGGAGACCGTGTGCTGTACTGTACACTCCATACACCGTACTGAGGAGACCGTGTGCTGTACTGTACACTCCATACACTGTACTGAGGAGACCGTGTGCTGTACTGTACACTCCATACACTGTACTGAGGGGACCGTGTGCTGTACTGTACACCCCATACACTGTACTGAGGAGACCGTGTGCTGTACTGTACACCCCATACACCGTACTGAGGAGACCGTGTGCTGTACTGTACACCCCATACACCGTACTGAGGGGACCGTGTGCTGTACTGTACACCCCATACACTGTACTGAGGGGACCGTGTGCTGTACTGTACACCCCATACACTGTACTGAGGGGACCGTGTGCTGTACTGTACACTCCATACACCGTACTGAGGAGACCGTGTGCTGTACTGTACACTCCATACACTGTACTGAGGAGACCGTGTGCTGTACTGTACACCCCATACACCGTACTGAGGAGACCGTGTGCTGTACTGTACACCCCATACACTGTACTGAGGGGACCGTGTGCTGTACTGTACACTCCATACACTGTACTGAGGGGACCGTGTGCTGTACTGTACACTCCATACACCGTACTGAGGGGACCGTGTGCTGTACTGTACACCCCATACACTGTACTGAGGAGACCGTGTGCTGTACTGTACACTCCATACACTGTACTGAGGGGACCGTGTGCTGTACTGTACACTCCATACACTGTACTGAGGGGACCGTGTGCTGTACTGTACACCCCATACACCGTACTGAGGGGACCGTGTGCTGTACTGTACACTCCATACACTGTACTGAGGAGACCGTGTGCTGTACTGTACACCCCATACACTGTACTGAGGGGACCGTGTGCTGTACTGTACACTCCATACACTGTACTGAGGAGACCGTGTGCTGTACTGTACACCCCATACACTGTACTGAGGGGACCGTGTGCTGTACTGTACACTCCATACACTGTACTGAGGAGACCGTGTGCTGTACTGTACACTCCATACACTGTACTGAGGGGACCGTGTGCTGTACTGTACACTCCATACACTGTACTGAGGAGACCGTGTGCTGTACTGTACACTCCATACACTGTACTGAGGAGACCGTGTGCTGTACTGTACACTCCATACACTGTACTGAGGAGACCGTGTGCTGTACTGTACACTCCATACACTGTACTGAGGAGACCGTGTGCTGTACTGTACACCCCATACACTGTACTGAGGGGACCGTGTGCTGTACTGTACACTCCATACACTGTACTGAGGAGACCGTGTGCTGTACTGTACACCCCATACACTGTACTGAGGAGACCGTGTGCTGTACTGTACACTCCATACACTGTACTGAGGAGACCGTGTGCTGTACTGTACACTCCATACACTGTACTGAGGAGACCGTGTGCTGTACTGTACACTCCATACACTGTACTGAGGGGACCGTGTGCTGTACTGTACACTCCATACACTGTACTGAGGAGACCGTGTGCTGTACTGTACACTCCATACACCGTACTGAGGAGACCGTGTGCTGTACTGTACACCCCATACACTGTACTGAGGAGACCGTGTGCTGTACTGTACACTCCATACACTGTACTGAGGGGACCGTGTGCTAAACTGTACACTCCATACACTGTACTGAGGGGACCGTGTGCTGTACTGTACACTCCATACACCGTACTGAGGGGACCGTGTGCTGTACTGTACACTCCATACACCGTACTGAGGAGACCGTGTGCTGTACTGTACACCCCATACACTGTACTGAGGAGACCGTGTGCTGTACTGTACACTCCATACACTGTACTGAGGAGACCGTGTGCTGTACTGTACACTCCATACACTGTACTGAGGAGACCGTGTGCTGTACTGTACACTCCATACACTGTACTGAGGAGACCGTGTGCTGTACTGTACACCCCATACACTGTACTGAGGAGACCGTGTGCTGTACTGTACACCCCATACACCGTACTGAGGAGACCGTGTGCTGTACTGTACACCCCATACACCGTACTGAGGAGACCGTGTGCTGTACTGTACACTCCATACACTGTACTGAGGGGACCGTGTGCTGTACTGTACACTCCATACACCGTACTGAGGAGACCGTGTGCTGTACTGTACACCCCATACACCGTACTGAGGGGACCGTGTGCTGTACTGTACACCCCATACACTGTACTGAGGGGACCGTGTGCTGTACTGTACACCCCATACACTGTACTGAGGAGACCGTGTGCTGTACTGTACACCCCATACACCGTACTGAGGAGACCGTGTGCTGTACTGTACACTCCATACACCGTACTGAGGAGACCGTGTGCTGTACTGTACACTCCATACACCGTACTGAGGAGACCGTGTGCTGTACTGTACACTCCATACACTGTACTGAGGAGACCGTGTGCTGTACTGTACACTCCATACACTGTACTGAGGAGACCGTGTGCTGTACTGTACACTCCATACACTGTACTGAGGGGACCGTGTGCTGTACTGTACACTCCATACACTGTACTGAGGGGACCGTGTGCTGTACTGTACACTCCATACACCGTACTGAGGGGACCGTGTGCTGTACTGTACACCCCATACACTGTACTGAGGAGACCGTGTGCTGTACTGTACACTCCATACACTGTACTGAGGGGACCGTGTGCTGTACTGTACACCCCATACACTGTACTGAGGAGACCGTGTGCTGTACTGTACACTCCATACACCGTACTGAGGGGACCGTGTGCTGTACTGTACACTCCATACACTGTACTGAGGAGACCGTGTGCTGTACTGTACACTCCATACACTGTACTGAGGAGACCGTGTGCTGTACTGTACACTCCATACACTGTACTGAGGAGACCGTGTGCTGTACTGTACACTCCATACACCGTACTGAGGAGACCGTGTGCTGTACTGTACACCCCATACACTGTACTGAGGAGACCGTGTGCTGTACTGTGCACTCCATACACTGTACTGAGGAGACCGTGTGCTGTACTGTACACTCCATACACTGTACTGAGGGGACCGTGTGCTGTACTGTACACTCCATACACTGTACTGAGGAGACCGTGTGCTGTACTGTACACTCCATACACCGTACTGAGGAGACCGTGTGCTGTACTGTACACTCCATACACCGTACTGAGGAGACCGTGTGCTGTACTGTACACTCCATACACCGTATTGAGGAGACCGTGTGCTGTACTGTACACCCCATACACTGTACTGAGGAGACCGTGTGCTGTACTGTACACCCCATACACTGTACTGAGGAGACCGTGTGCTGTACTGTACACCCCATACACTGTACTGAGGAGACCGTGTGCTGTACTGTACACTCCATACACTGTACTGAGGAGACCGTGTGCTGTACACTCCATACACCGTACTGAGGGGACCGTGTGCTGTACTGTACACCCCATACACCGTACTGAGGGGACCGTGTGCTGTACTGTACACCCCATACACCGTACTGAGGAGACCGTGTGCTGTACTGTACACTCCATACACTGTACTGAGGAGACCGTGTGCTGTACTGTACACTCCATACACTGTACTGAGGGGACCGTGTGCTGTACTGTACACCCCATACACCGTACTGAGGAGACCGTGTGCTGTACTGTACACCCCATACACCGTACTGAGGAGACCGTGTGCTGTACTGTACACTCCATACACTGTACTGAGGAGACCGTGTGCTGTACTGTACACCCCATACACCGTACTGAGGAGACCGTGTGCTGTACTGTACACCCCATACACCGTACTGAGGAGACCGTGTGCTGTACTGTACACTCCATACACCGTACTGAGGGGACCGTGTGCTGTACTGTACACTCCATACACTGTACTGAGGAGACCGTGTGCTGTACTGTACACCCCATACACTGTACTGAGGGGACCGTGTGCTGTTCTGTACACTCCATACACCGTACTGAGGAGACCGTGTGCTGTACTGTACACTCCATACACTGTACTGAGGGGACCGTGTGCTGTACTGTACACTCCATACACCGTACTGAGGAGACCGTGTGCTGTACTGTACACTCCATACACCGTACTGAGGGGACCGTGTGCTGTACTGTACACTCCATACACTGTACTGAGGAGACCGTGTGCTGTACTGTACACTCCATACACTGTACTGAGGGGACCGTGTGCTGTACTGTACACTCCATACACCGTACTGAGGAGACCGTGTGCTGTACTGTACACTCCATACACCGTACTGAGGGGACCGTGTGCTGTACTGTACACTCCATACACTGTACTGAGGAGACCGTGTGCTGTACTGTACACCCCATACACTGTACTGAGGGGACCGTGTGCTGTACTGTACACTCCATACACCGTACTGAGGAGACCGTGTGCTGTACTGTACACCCCATACACCGTACTGAGGAGACCGTGTGCTGTACTGTACACCCCATACACTGTACTGAGGAGACCGTGTGCTGTACTGTACACCCCATACACCGTACTGAGGAGACCGTGTGCTGTACTGTACACTCCATACACTGTACTGAGGAGACTGTGTGCTGTACTGTACACTCCATACACCGTACTGAGGAGACCGTGTGCTGTACTGTACACCCCATACACTGTACTGAGGAGACCGTGTGCTGTACTGTACACCCCATACACCGTACTGAGGAGACCGTGTGCTGTACTGTACACCCCATACACCGTACTGAGGAGACCGTGTGCTGTACTGTACACCCCATACACTGTACTGAGGAGACCGTGTGCTGTACTGTACACTCCATACACTGTACTGAGGAGACCGTGTGCTGTACTGTACACCCCATACACTGTACTGAGGAGACCGTGTGCTGTACTGTACACTCCATACACTGTACTGAGGGGACCGTGTGCTGTACTGTACACCCCATACACTGTACTGAGGAGACCGTGTGCTGTACTGTACACCCCATACACTGTACTGAGGAGACCGTGTGCTGTACTGTACACTCCATACACTGTACTGAGGAGACCGTGTGCTGTACTGTACACCCCATACACTGTACTGAGGAGACCGTGTGCTGTACTGTACACTCCATACACTGTACTGAGGGGACCGTGTGCTGTACTGTACACCCCATACACTGTACTGAGGAGACCGTGTGCTGTACTGTACACTCCATACACTGTACTGAGGGGACCGTGTGCTGTACTGTACACTCCATACACTGTACTGAGGGGACCGTGTGCTGTACTGTACACCCCATACACTGTACTGAGGAGACCGTGTGCTGTACTGTACACCCCATACACTGTACTGAGGAGACCGTGTGCTGTACTGTACACTCCATACACTGTACTGAGGAGACCGTGTGCTGTACTGTACACCCCATACACCGTACTGAGGGGACCGTGTGCTGTACTGTACACTCCATACACCGTACTGAGGAGACCGTGTGCTGTACTGTACACCCCATACACTGTACTGAGGAGACCGTGTGCTGTACTGTACACTCCATACACTGTACTGAGGAGACCGTGTGCTGTACTGTACACTCCATACACTGTAATGAGGAGACCGTGTGCTGTACTGTACACTCCATACACCGTACTGAGGGGACCGTGTGCTGTACTGTACACTCCATACACTGTTCTGAGGAGACCGTGTGCTGTACTGTACACTCCATACACCGTACTGAGGAGACCGTGTGCTGTACTGTACACCCCATACACTGTACTGAGGAGACCGTGTGCTGTACTGTACACTCCATACACCGTACTGAGGAGACCGTGTGCTGTACTGTACACTCCATACACCGTACTGAGGGGACCGTGTGTTGTACTGTACACTCCATACACTGTACTGAGGAGACCGTGTGCTGTACACTCCATACACCGTACTGAGGAGACCGTGTGCTGTACTGTACACTCCATACACTGTACTGAGGGGACCGTGTGCTGTACTGTACACTCCATACACTGTACTGAGGAGACCGTGTGCTGTACTGTACACTCCATACACTGTACTGAGGAGACCGTGTGCTGTACTGTACACCCCATACACCGTACTGAGGAGACCGTGTGCTGTACTGTACACCCCATACACTGTACTGAGGGGACCGTGTGCTGTACTGTACACTCCATACACTGTACTGAGGGGACCGTGTGCTGTACTGTACACTCCATACACTGTACTGAGGGGACCGTGTGCTGTACTGTACACTCCATACACTGTACTGAGGAGACCGTGTGCTGTACTGTACACTCCATACACTGTACTGAGGAGACCGTGTGCTGTACTGTACACTCCATACACTGTACTGAGGGGACCGTGTGCTGTACTGTACACTCCATACACTGTACTGAGGGGACCGTGTGCTGTACTGTACACTCCATACACTGTACTGAGGAGACCGTGTGCTGTACTGTACACTCCATACACTGTACTGAGGGGACCGTGTGCTGTACTGTACACTCCATACACCGTACTGAGGAGACCGTGTGCTGTACTGTACACCCCATACACCGTACTGAGGAGACCGTGTGCTGTACTGTACACCCCATACACCGTACTGAGGAGACCGTGTGCTGTACTGTACACCCCATACACCGTACTGAGGAGACCGTGTGCTGTACTGTACACCCCATACACCGTACTGAGGGGACCGTGTGCTGTACTGTACACCCCATACACTGTACTGAGGGGACCGTGTGCTGTACTGTACACTCCATACACCGTACTGAGGAGACCGTGTGCTGTACTGTACACCCTATACACCGTACTGAGGAGACCGTGTGCTGTACTGTACACTCCATACACTGTACTGAGGAGACCGTGTGCTGTACTGTACACCCCATACACCGTACTGAGGAGACCGTGTGCTGTACTGTACACCCCATACACCGTACTGAGGAGACCGTGTGCTGTACTGTACACTCCATACACCGTACTGAGGAGACCGTGTGCTGTACTGTACACCCCATACACTGTACTGAGGAGACCGTGTGCTGTACTGTACACTCCATACACTGTACTGAGGAGACCGTGTGCTGTACTGTACACCCCATACACTGTACTGAGGAGACCGTGTGCTGTACTGTACACTCCATACACTGTACTGAGGGGACCGTGTGCTGTACTGTACACTCCATACACTGTACTGAGGGGACCGTGTGCTGTACTGTACACCCCATACACTGTACTGAGGAGACCGTGTGCTGTACTGTACACCCCATACACTGTACTGAGGAGACCGTGTGCTGTACTGTACACCCCATACACTGTACTGAGGAGACCGTGTGCTGTACTGTACACCCCATACACCGTACTGAGGGGACCGTGTGCTGTACTGTACACTCCATACACCGTACTGAGGAGACCGTGTGCTGTACTGTACACCCCATACACCGTACTGAGGGGACCGTGTGCTGTACTGTACACTCCATACACTGTTCTGAGGAGACCGTGTGCTGTACTGTACACTCCATACACCGTACTGAGGAGACCGTGTGCTGTACTGTACACTCCATACACTGTACTGAGGAGACCGTGTGCTGTACACTCCATACACCGTACTGAGGAGACCGTGTGCTGTACTGTACACTCCATACACTGTACTGAGGAGACCGTGTGCTGTACTGTACACCCCATACACTGTACTGAGGAGACCGTGTGCTGTACTGTACACTCCATACACTGTACTGAGGAGACCGTGTGCTGTACTGTACACTCCATACACTGTACTGAGGGGACCGTGTGCTGTACTGTACACTCCATACACTGTACTGAGGGGACCGTGTGCTGTACTGTACACTCCATACACTGTACTGAGGAGACCGTGTGCTGTACTGTACACCCCATACACTGTACTGAGGGGACCGTGTGCTGTACTGTACACCCCATACACTGTACTGAGGAGACCGTGTGCTGTACTGTACACTCCATACACTGTACTGAGGAGACCGTGTGCTGTACTGTACACTCCATACACTGTACTGAGGGGACCGTGTGCTGTACTGTACACTCCATACACTGTACTGAGGGGACCGTGTGCTGTACTGTACACCCCATACACTGTACTGAGGGGACCGTGTGCTGTACTGTACACTCCATACACCGTACTGAGGAGACCGTGTGCTGTACTGTACACTCCATACACTGTACTGAGGAGACCGTGTGCTGTACTGTACACCCCATACACTGTACTGAGGGGACCGTGTGCTGTACTGTACACCCCATACACTGTACTGAGGGGACCGTGTGCTGTACTGTACACTCCATACACTGTACTGAGGAGACCGTGTGCTGTACTGTACACTCCATACACTGTACTGAGGGGACCGTGTGCTGTACTGTACACTCCATACACCGTACTGAGGAGACCGTGTGCTGTACTGTACACTCCATACACTGTACTGAGGGGACCGTGTGCTGTACTGTACACTCCATACACTGTACTGAGGGGACCGTGTGCTGTACTGTACACTCCATACACTGTACTGAGGGGACCGTGTGCTGTACTGTACACCCCATACACTGTACTGAGGAGACCGTGTGCTGTACTGTACACCCCATACACTGTACTGAGGAGACCGTGTGCTGTACTGTACACCCCATACACCGTACTGAGGGGACCGTGTGCTGTACTGTACACCCCATACACCGTACTGAGGAGACCGTGTGCTGTACTGTACACTCCATACACTGTACTGAGGAGACCGTGTGCTGTACTGTACACCCCATACACCGTACTGAGGAGACCGTGTGCTGTACTGTACACCCCATACACCGTACTGAGGAGACCGTGTGCTGTACTGTACACCCCATACACCGTACTGAGGAGACCGTGTGCTGTACTGTACACCCCATACACTGTACTGAGGAGACCGTGTGCTGTACTGTACACTCCATACACCGTACTGAGGAGACCGTGTGCTGTACTGTACACCCCATACACTGTACTGAGGGGACCGTGTGCTGTACTGTACACCCCATACACTGTACTGAGGAGACCGTGTGCTGTACTGTACACTCCATACACCGTACTGAGGAGACCGTGTGCTGTACTGTACACTCCATACACTGTACTAAGGAGACCGTGTGCTGTACTGTACACCCCATACACTGTACTGAGGGGACCGTGTGCTGTACTGTACACCCCATACACCGTACTGAGGAGACCGTGTGCTGTACTGTACACTCCATACACTGTACTGAGGGGACCGTGTGCTGTACTGTACACTCCATACACCGTACTGAGGGGACCGTGTGCTGTACTGTACACTCCATACACTGTACTGAGGGGACCGTGTGCTGTACTGTACACTCCATACACTGTACTGAGGGGACCGTGTGCTGTACTGTACACTCCATACACCGTACTGAGGGGACCGTGTGCTGTACTGTACACCCCATACACCGTACTGAGGAGACCGTGTGCTGTACTGTACACTCCATACACTGTACTGAGGGGACCGTGTGCTGTACTGTACACCCCATACACTGTACTGAGGAGACCGTGTGCTGTACTGTACACCCCATACACTGTACTGAGGGGACCGTGTGCTGTACTGTACACCCCATACACTGTACTGAGGGGACCGTGTGCTGTACTGTACACTCCATACACCGTACTGAGGAGACCGTGTGCTGTACTGTACACCCCATACACTGTACTGAGGGGACCGTGTGCTGTACTGTACACTCCATACACCGTACTGAGGAGACCGTGTGCTGTACTGTACACTTCATACACTGTACTGAGGGGACCGTGTGCTGTACTGTACACTCCATACACTGTACTGAGGAGACCGTGTGCTGTACTGTACACTCCATACACTGTACTGAGGGGACCGTGTGCTGTACTGTACACCCCATACACTGTACTGAGGGGACCGTGTGCTGTACTGTACACTCCATACACTGTACTGAGGAGACCGTGTGCTGTACTGTACACCCCATACACTGTACTGAGGGGACCGTGTGCTGTACTGTACACTCCATACACTGTACTGAGGAGACCGTGTGCTGTACTGTACACTCCATACACTGTACTGAGGGGACCGTGTGCTGTACTGTACACCCCATACACTGTACTGAGGGGACCGTGTGCTGTACTGTACACTCCATACACTGTACTGAGGGGACCGTGTGCTGTACTGTACACCCCATACACCGTACTGAGGAGACCGTGTGCTGTACTGTACACTCCATACACCGTACTGAGGGGACCGTGTGCTGTACTGTACACTCCATACACTGTACTGAGGGGACCGTGTGCTGTACTGTACACTCCATACACCGTACTGAGGAGACCGTGTGCTGTACTGTACACTCCATACACCGTACTGAGGAGACCGTGTGCTGTACTGTACACTCCATACACTGTACTGAGGGGACCGTGTGCTGTACTGTACACTCCATACACTGTACTGAGGAGACCGTGTGCTGTACTGTACACTCCATACACTGTACTGAGGGGACCGTGTGCTGTACTGTACACTCCATACACTGTACTGAGGAGACCGTGTGCTGTACTGTACACTCCATACACTGTACTGAGGAGACCGTGTGCTGTACTGTACACCCCATACACTGTACTGAGGGGACCGTGTGCTGTACTGTACACTCCAGACACCGTACTGAGGAGACCGTGTGCTGTACTGTACACCCCATACACTGTACTGAGGGGACCGTGTGCTGTACTGTACACCCCATACACTGTACTGAGGAGACCGTGTACTGTACACCCCACACACTGTACTGAGGGGACCGTGTGCTGTACTGTACACTCCATACACCGTACTGAGGGGACCGTGTGCTGTACTGTACACTCCATACACTGTACTGAGGGGACCGTGTGCTGTACTGTACACTCCATACACTGTACTGAGGGGACCGTGTGCTGTACTGTACACTCCATACACTGTACTGAGGGGACCGTGTGCTGTACTGTACACCCCATACACTGTACTGAGGGGACCGTGTGCTGTACTGTACACCCCATACACTGTACTGAGGAGACCGTGTGCTGTACTGTACACTCCATACACCGTACTGAGGAGACCGTGTGCTGTACTGTACACTCCATACACTGTACTGAGGGGACCGTGTGCTGTACACTCCATACACTGTACTGAGGAGACCGTGTGCTGTACTGTACACCCCATACACTGTACTGAGGGGACCGTGTGCTGTACTGTACACTCCATACACTGTACTGAGGAGACCGTGTGCTGTACTGTACACTCCATACACCGTACTGAGGGGACCGTGTGCTGTACTGTACACTCCATACACTGTACTGAGGGGACCGTGTGCTGTACTGTACACTCCATACACTGTACTGAGGAGACCGTGTGCTGTACTGTACACACCATACACCGTACTGAGGAGACCGTGTGCTGTACTGTACACTCCATACACTGTACTGAGGGGACCGTGTGCTGTACTGTACACTCCATACACCGTACTGAGGAGACCGTGTGCTGTACTGTACACCCCATACACTGTACTGAGGAGACCGTGTGCTGTACTGTACACTCCATACACTGTACTGAGGAGACCGTGTGCTGTACTGTACACCCCATACACTGTACTGAGGGGACCGTGTGCTGTACTGTACACTCCATACACTGTACTGAGGAGACCGTGTGCTGTACTGTACACTCCATACACTGTACTGAGGAGACCGTGTGCTGTACACTCCATACACCGTACTGAGGAGACCGTGTGCTGTACTGTACACTCCATACACTGTACTGAGGGGACCGTGTGCTGTACACTCCATACACCGTACTGAGGAGACCGTGTGCTGTACTGTACACTCCATACACTGTACTGAGGAGACCGTGTGCTGTACTGTACACCCCATACACTGTACTGAGGGGACCGTGTGCTGTACTGTACACTCCATACACTGTACTGAGGGGACCGTGTGCTGTACTGTACACTCCATACACCGTACTGAGGAGACCGTGTGCTGTACTGTACACTCCATACACCGTACTGAGGAGACCGTGTGCTGTACTGTACACTCCATACACCGTACTGAGGAGACCGTGTGCTGTACTGTACACCCCATACACCGTACTGAGGGGACCGTGTGCTGTACTGTACACTCCATACACTGTACTGAGGGGACCGTGTGCTGTACTGTACACTCCATACACTGTACTGAGGAGACCGTGTGCTGTACTGTACACTCCATACACCGTACTGAGGGGACCGTGTGCTGTACTGTACACCCCATACACCGTACTGAGGAGACCGTGTGCTGTACTGTACACCCCATACACCGTACTGAGGAGACCGTGTGCTGTACTGTACACCCCATACACTGTACTGAGGAGACCGTGTGCTGTACTGTACACCCCATACACTGTACTGAGGGGACCGTGTGCTGTACTGTACACTCCATACACTGTACTGAGGAGACCGTGTGCTGTACTGTACACTCCATACACCGTACTGAGGGGACCGTGTGCTGTACTGTACACTCCATACACTGTACTGAGGAGACCGTGTGCTGTACTGTACACTCCATACACCGTACTGAGGGGACCGTGTGCTGTACTGTACACCCCATACACCGTACTGAGGAGACCGTGTGCTGTACTGTACACTCCATACACCGTACTGAGGGGACCGTGTGCTGTACTGTACACTCCATACACCGTACTGAGGGGACCGTGTGCTGTACTGTACACCCCATACACCGTACTGAGGAGACCGTGTGCTGTACTGTAACCCCATACACCGTACTGAGGAGACCGTGTGCTGTACTGTACACCCCATACACTGTACTGAGGAGACCGTGTGCTGTACTGTACACCCCATACACTGTACTGAGGAGACCGTGTGCTGTACTGTACACTCCATACACTGTACTGAGGGGACCGTGTGCTGTACTGTACACTCCATACACCGTACTGAGGAGACCGTGTGCTGTACTGTACACTCCATACACTGTACTGAGGGGACCGTGTGCTGTACTGTACACTCCATACACCGTTCTGAGGAGACCGTGTGCTGTACTGTACACTCCATACACTGTACTGAGGAGACCGTGTGCTGTACTGTACACTCCATACACTGTACTGAGGGGACCGTGTGCTGTACACTCCATACACTGTACTGAGGAGACCGTGTGCTGTACTGTACACTCCATACACTGTACTGAGGAGACCGTGTGCTGTACTGTACACTCCATACACTGTACTGAGGAGACCGTGTGCTGTACTGTACACTCCATACACTGTACTGAGGGGACCGTGTGCTGTACTGTACACTCCATACACTGTACTGAGGGGACCGTGTGCTGTACTGTACACCCCATACACCGTACTGAGGGGACCGTGTGCTGTACTGTACACTCCATACACTGTACTGAGGGGACCGTGTGCTGTACTGTACACTCCATACACTGTACTGAGGGGACCGTGTGCTGTACTGTACACTCCATACACCGTACTGAGGAGACCGTGTGCTGTACTGTACACCCCATACACTGTACTGAGGAGACCGTGTGCTGTACTGTACACTCCATACACCGTACTGAGGAGACCGTGTGCTGTACTGTACACTCCATACACTGTACTGAGGAGACCGTGTGCTGTACTGTACACTCCATACACCGTACTGAGGAGACCGTGTGCTGTACTGTACACCCCATACACTGTACTGAGGGGACCGTGTGCTGTACTGTACACTCCATACACCGTACTGAGGAGACCGTGTGCTGTACTGTACACCCCATACACTGTACTGAGGGGACCGTGTGCTGTACTGTACACCCCATACACTGTACTGAGGGGACCGTGTGCTGTACTGTACACCCCATACACTGTACTGAGGAGACCGTGTGCTGTACTGTACACCCCATACACCGTACTGAGGGGACCGTGTGCTGTACTGTACACTCCATACACCGTACTGAGGAGACCGTGTGCTGTACTGTACACTCCATACACTGTACTGAGGAGACCGTGTGCTGTACTGTACACCCCATACACTTTACTGAGGGGACCGTGTGCTGTACTGTACACCCCATACACCGTACTGAGGAGACCGTGTGCTGTACTGTACACTCCATACACTGTACTGAGGAGACCGTGTGCTGTACTGTACACTCCATACACTGTACTGAGGAGACCGTGTGCTGTACTGTACACTCCATACACTGTACTGAGGAGACCGTGTGCTGTACTGTACACCCCATACACTGTACTGAGGGGACCGTGTGCTGTACTGTACACCCCATACACTGTACTGAGGAGACCGTGTGCTGTACTGTACACCCCATACACTGTACTGAGGGGACCGTGTGCTGTACTGTACACTCCATACACTGTACTGAGGAGACCGTGTGCTGTACTGTACACCCCATACACTGTACTGAGGGGACCGTGTGCTGTACTGTACACTCCATACACTGTACTGAGGAGACCGTGTGCTGTACTGTACACTCCATACACTGTACTGAGGAGACCGTGTGCTGTACTGTACACCCCATACACTGTACTGAGGGGACCGTGTGCTGTACTGTACACCCCATACACTGTACTGAGGAGACCGTGTGCTGTACTGTACACTCCATACACCGTACTGAGGAGACCGTGTGCTGTACTGTACACCCCATACACTGTACTGAGGGGACCGTGTGCTGTACTGTACACCCCATACACTGTACTGAGGAGACCGTGTGCTGTACTGTACACCCCATACACTGTACTGAGGAGACCGTGTGCTGTACTGTACACCCCATACACTGTACTGAGGGGACCGTGTGCTGTACTGTACACTCCATACACCGTACTGAGGAGACCGTGTGCTGTACTGTACACTCCATACACTGTACTAAGGAGACCGTGTGCTGTACTGTACACCCCATACACTGTACTGAGGGGACCGTGTGCTGTACTGTACACCCCATACACCGTACTGAGGAGACCGTGTGCTGTACTGTACACTCCATACACTGTACTGAGGGGACCGTGTGCTGTACTGTACACTCCATACACTGTACTGAGGGGACCGTGTGCTGTACTGTACACTCCATACACTGTACTGAGGGGACCGTGTGCTGTACTGTACACCCCATACACCGTACTGAGGAGACCGTGTGCTGTACTGTACACTCCATACACCGTACTGAGGGGACCGTGTGCTGTACTGTACACTCCATACACTGTACTGAGGGGACCGTGTGTTGTACTGTACACTCCATACACTGTACTGAGGGGACCGTGTGCTGTACTGTACACTCCATACACTGTACTGAGGAGACCGTGTGCTGTACTGTACACTCCATACACTGTACTGAGGGGACCGTGTGCTGTACTGTACACTCCATACACCGTACTGAGGGGACCGTGTGCTGTACTGTACACCCCATACACTGTACTGAGGGGACCGTGTGCTGTACTGTACACTCCATACACTGTACTGAGGAGACCGTGTGCTGTACTGTACACCCCATACACTGTACTGAGGGGACCGTGTGCTGTACTGTACACTCCATACACTGTACTGAGGAGACCGTGTGCTGTACTGTACACTCCATACACTGTACTGAGGGGACCGTGTGCTGTACTGTACACCCCATACACTGTACTGAGGGGACCGTGTGCTGTACTGTACACTCCATACACCGTACTGAGGAGACCGTGTGCTGTACTGTACACCCCATACACTGTACTGAGGGGACCGTGTGCTGTACTGTACACTCCATACACTGTACTGAGGGGACCGTGTGCTGTACTGTACACTCCATACACCGTACTGAGGAGACCGTGTGCTGTACTGTACACCCCATACACTGTACTGAGGGGACCGTGTGCTGTACTGTACACTCCATACACCGTACTGAGGGGACCGTGTGCTGTACTGTACACCCCATACACTGTACTGAGGAGACCGTGTGCTGTACTGTACACCCCATACACTGTACTGAGGAGACCGTGTGCTGTACTGTACACCCCATACACTGTACTGAGGAGACCGTGTGCTGTACTGTACACTCCATACACCGTACTGAGGGGACCGTGTGCTGTTCTGTACACTCCATACACCGTACTGAGGAGACCGTGTGCTGTACTGTACACTCCATACACCGTACTGAGGGGACCGTGTGCTGTACTGTACACTCCATACACTGTACTGAGGGGACCGTGTGCTGTACTGTACACTCCATACACCGTACTGAGGGGACCGTGTGCTGTACTGTACACTCCATACACTGTACTGAGGGGACCGTGTGCTGTACTGTACACTCCATACACTGTACTGAGGGGACCGTGTGCTGTACTGTACACTCCATACACTGTACTGAGGGGACCGTGTGCTGTACTGTACACCCCATACACTGTACTGAGGAGACCGTGTGCTGTACTGTACACTCCATACACCGTACTGAGGGGACCGTGTGCTGTACTGTACACCCCATACACTGTACTGAGGAGACCGTGTGCTGTACTGTACACTCCATACACTGTACTGAGGAGACCGTGTGCTGTACTGTACACTCCATACACTGTACTGAGGAGACCGTGTGCTGTACACTCCATACACCGTACTGAGGAGACCGTGTGCTGTACTGTACACCCCATACACCGTACTGAGGAGACCGTGTGCTGTACTGTACACCCCATACACTGTACTGAGGGGACCGTGTGCTGTACTGTACACTCCATACACTGTACTGAGGGGACCGTGTGCTGTACTGTACACTCCATACACTGTACTGAGGGGACCGTGTGCTGTACACTCCATACACTGTACTGAGGAGACCGTGTGCTGTACTGTACACCCCATACACTGTACTGAGGAGACCGTGTGCTGTACTGTACACTCCATACACCGTACTGAGGAGACCGTGTGCTGTACTGTACACTCCATACACCGTACTGAGGAGACCGTGTGCTGTACTGTACACTCCATACACTGTACTGAGGGGACCGTGTGCTGTACTGTACACCCCATACACCGTACTGAGGAGACCGTGTGCTGTACTGTACACCCCATACACTGTACTGAGGAGACCGTGTGCTGTACTGTACACTCCATACACTGTACTGAGGAGACCGTGTGCTGTACTGTACACTCCATACACCGTACTGAGGAGACCGTGTGCTGTACTGTACACCCCATACACTGTACTGAGGGGACCGTGTGCTGTACTGTACACTCCATACACCGTACTGAGGAGACCGTGTGCTGTACTGTACACCCCATACACTGTACTGAGGGGACCGTGTGCTGTACTGTACACCCCATACACTGTACTGAGGGGACCGTGTGCTGTACTGTACACCCCATACACTGTACTGAGGAGACCGTGTGCTGTACTGTACACCCCATACACCGTACTGAGGGGACCGTGTGCTGTACTGTACACTCCATACACTGTACTGAGGAGACCGTGTGCTGTACTGTACACTCCATACACTGTACTGAGGAGACCGTGTGCTGTACTGTACACCCCATACACTGTACTGAGGGGACCGTGTGCTGTACTGTACACCCCATACACCGTACTGAGGAGACCGTGTGCTGTACTGTACACTCCATACACTGTACTGAGGAGACCGTGTGCTGTACTGTACACTCCATACACCGTACTGAGGAGACCGTGTGCTGTACTGTACACTCCATACACTGTACTGAGGAGACCGTGTGCTGTACTGTACACCCCATACACTGTACTGAGGGGACCGTGTGCTGTACTGTACACCCCATACACCGTACTGAGGAGACCGTGTGCTGTACTGTACACTCCATACACTGTACTGAGGAGACCGTGTGCTGTACTGTACACTCCATACACTGTACTGAGGGGACCGTGTGCTGTACTGTACACCCCATACACTGTACTGAGGAGACCGTGTGCTGTACTGTACACTCCATACACTGTACTGAGGGGACCGTGTGCTGTACTGTACACTCCATACACTGTACTGAGGGGACCGTGTGCTGTACTGTACACTCCATACACCGTACTGAGGGGACCGTGTGCTGTACTGTACACTCCATACACTGTACTGAGGGGACCGTGTGCTGTACTGTACACTCCATACACTGTACTGAGGGGACCGTGTGCTGTACTGTACACCCCATACACTGTACTGAGGAGACCGTGTGCTGTACTGTACACCCCATACACTGTACTGAGGAGACCGTGTGCTGTACTGTACACCCCATACACCGTACTGAGGGGACCGTGTGCTGTACTGTACACCCCATACACCGTACTGAGGAGACCGTGTGCTGTACTGTACACTCCATACACTGTACTGAGGAGACCGTGTGCTGTACTGTACACCCCATACACCGTACTGAGGAGACCGTGTGCTGTACTGTACACCCCATACACCGTACTGAGGAGACCGTGTGCTGTACTGTACACCCCATACACCGTACTGAGGAGACCGTGTGCTGTACTGTACACCCCATACACTGTACTGAGGAGACCGTGTGCTGTACTGTACACTCCATACACCGTACTGAGGAGACCGTGTGCTGTACTGTACACCCCATACACTGTACTGAGGGGACCGTGTGCTGTACTGTACACCCCATACACTGTACTGAGGGGACCGTGTGCTGTACTGTACACTCCATACACCGTACTGAGGAGACAGTGTGCTGTACTGTACACCCCATACACTGTACTGAGGAGACCGTGTGCTGTACTGTACACCCCATACACTGTACTGAGGAGACCGTGTGCTGTACTGTACACTCCATACACCGTACTGAGGAGACCGTGTGCTGTACTGTACACCCCATACACTGTACTGAGGGGACCGTGTGCTGTACTGTACACCCCATACACCGTACTGAGGAGACCGTGTGCTGTACTGTACACTCCATACACTGTACTGAGGGGACCGTGTGCTGTACTGTACACTCCATACACCGTACTGAGGGGACCGTGTGCTGTACTGTACACTCCATACACTGTACTGAGGGGACCGTGTGCTGTACTGTACACTCCATACACCGTACTGAGGGGACCGTGTGCTGTACTGTACACTCCATACACCGTACTGAGGGGACCGTGTGCTGTACTGTACACCCCATACACTGTACTGAGGAGACCGTGTGCTGTACTGTACACTCCATACACTGTACTGAGGGGACCGTGTGCTGTACTGTACACCCCATACACTGTACTGAGGGGACCGTGTGCTGTACTGTACACTCCATACACCGTACTGAGGAGACCGTGTGCTGTACTGTACACCCCATACACTGTACTGAGGGGACCGTGTGCTGTACTGTACACTCCATACACCGTACTGAGGAGACCGTGTGCTGTACTGTACACTCCATACACTGTACTGAGGGGACCGTGTGCTGTACTGTACACTCCATACACTGTACTGAGGAGACCGTGTGCTGTACTGTACACTCCATACACTGTACTGAGGGGACCGTGTGCTGTACTGTACACCCCATACACTGTACTGAGGGGACCGTGTGCTGTACTGTACACTCCATACACTGTACTGAGGGGACCGTGTGCTGTACTGTACACTCCATACACTGTACTGAGGAGACCGTGTGCTGTACTGTACACTCCATACACCGTACTGAGGAGACCGTGTGCTGTACTGTACACTCCATACACTGTACTGAGGGGACCGTGTGCTGTACTGTACACTCCATACACTGTACTGAGGAGACCGTGTGCTGTACTGTACACTCCATACACTGTACTGAGGGGACCGTGTGCTGTACTGTACACTCCATACACTGTACTGAGGAGACCGTGTGCTGTACTGTACACCCCATACACTGTACTGAGGGGACCGTGTGCTGTACTGTACACTCCATACACCGTACTGAGGAGACCGTGTGCTGTACTGTACACCCCATACACTGTACTGAGGGGACCGTGTGCTGTACTGTACACCCCATACACTGTACTGAGGAGACCGTGTACTGTACACCCCACACACTGTACTGAGGGGACCGTGTGCTGTACTGTACACTCCATACACCGTACTGAGGGGACCGTGTGCTGTACTGTACACTCCATACACTGTACTGAGGGGACCGTGTGCTGTACTGTACACTCCATACACTGTACTGAGGGGACCGTGTGCTGTACTGTACACTCCATACACTGTACTGAGGGGACCGTGTGCTGTACTGTACACCCCATACACTGTACTGAGGGGACCGTGTGCTGTACTGTACACCCCATACACTGTACTGAGGAGACCGTGTGCTGTACTGTACACTCCATACACCGTACTGAGGAGACCGTGTGCTGTACTGTACACTCCATACACTGTACTGAGGGGACCGTGTGCTGTACACTCCATACACTGTACTGAGGAGACCGTGTGCTGTACTGTACACCCCATACACTGTACTGAGGGGACCGTGTGCTGTACTGTACACTCCATACACTGTACTGAGGAGACCGTGTGCTGTACTGTACACTCCATACACCGTACTGAGGGGACCGTGTGCTGTACTGTACACTCCATACACTGTACTGAGGGGACCGTGTGCTGTACTGTACACTCCATACACTGTACTGAGGAGACCGTGTGCTGTACTGTACACACCATACACCGTACTGAGGAGACCGTGTGCTGTACTGTACACTCCATACACTGTACTGAGGGGACCGTGTGCTGTACTGTACACTCCATACACCGTACTGAGGAGACCGTGTGCTGTACTGTACACCCCATACACTGTACTGAGGAGACCGTGTGCTGTACTGTACACTCCATACACTGTACTGAGGAGACCGTGTGCTGTACTGTACACCCCATACACTGTACTGAGGGGACCGTGTGCTGTACTGTACACCCCATACACTGTACTGAGGAGACCGTGTGCTGTACTGTACACTCCATACACTGTACTGAGGAGACCGTGTGCTGTACTGTACACTCCATACACTGTACTGAGGAGACCGTGTGCTGTACACTCCATACACCGTACTGAGGAGACCGTGTGCTGTACTGTACACTCCATACACTGTACTGAGGGGACCGTGTGCTGTACACTCCATACACCGTACTGAGGAGACCGTGTGCTGTACTGTACACTCCATACACTGTACTGAGGAGACCGTGTGCTGTACTGTACACCCCATACACTGTACTGAGGGGACCGTGTGCTGTACTGTACACTCCATACACTGTACTGAGGGGACCGTGTGCTGTACTGTACACTCCATACACCGTACTGAGGAGACCGTGTGCTGTACTGTACACTCCATACACCGTACTGAGGAGACCGTGTGCTGTACTGTACACTCCATACACCGTACTGAGGGGACCGTGTGCTGTACTGTACACCCCATACACCGTACTGAGGAGACCGTGTGCTGTACTGTACACTCCATACACCGTACTGAGGAGACCGTGTGCTGTACTGTACACTCCATACACCGTACTGAGGAGACCGTGTGCTGTACTGTACACCCCATACACCGTACTGAGGGGACCGTGTGCTGTACTGTACACTCCATACACTGTACTGAGGGGACCGTGTGCTGTACTGTACACTCCATACACTGTACTGAGGAGACCGTGTGCTGTACTGTACACTCCATACACCGTACTGAGGGGACCGTGTGCTGTACTGTACACCCCATACACCGTACTGAGGAGACCGTGTGCTGTACTGTACACCCCATACACCGTACTGAGGAGACCGTGTGCTGTACTGTACACCCCATACACTGTACTGAGGAGACCGTGTGCTGTACTGTACACCCCATACACTGTACTGAGGGGACCGTGTGCTGTACTGTACACTCCATACACTGTACTGAGGAGACCGTGTGCTGTACTGTACACTCCATACACCGTACTGAGGGGACCGTGTGCTGTACTGTACACTCCATACACTGTACTGAGGAGACCGTGTGCTGTACTGTACACTCCATACACCGTACTGAGGGGACCGTGTGCTGTACTGTACACTCCATACACCGTACTGAGGAGACCGTGTGCTGTACTGTACACTCCATACACTGTACTGAGGAGACCGTGTGCTGTACTGTACACTCCATACACCGTACTGAGGGGACCGTGTGCTGTACTGTACACTCCATACACCGTACTGAGGGGACCGTGTGCTGTACTGTACACCCCATACACCGTACTGAGGAGACCGTGTGCTGTACTGTAACCCCATACACCGTACTGAGGAGACCGTGTGCTGTACTGTACACCCCATACACTGTACTGAGGAGACCGTGTGCTGTACTGTACACCCCATACACTGTACTGAGGAGACCGTGTGCTGTACTGTACACTCCATACACCGTACTGAGGGGACCGTGTGCTGTACTGTACACTCCATACACCGTACTGAGGGGACCGTGTGCTGTACTGTACACCCCATACACCGTACTGAGGAGACCGTGTGCTGTACTGTACACTCCATACACTGTACTGAGGGGACCGTGTGCTGTACTGTACACTCCATACACCGTACTGAGGGGACCGTGTGCTGTACTGTACACCCCATACACCGTACTGAGGAGACCGTGTGCTGTACTGTACACCCCATACACTGTACTGAGGAGACCGTGTGCTGTACTGTACACCCCATACACTGTACTGAGGAGACCGTGTGCTGTACTGTACACCCCATACACCGTACTGAGGAGACCGTGTGCTGTACTGTACACCCCATACACCGTACTGAGGAGACCGTGTGCTGTACTGTACACTCCATACACTGTACTGAGGGGACCGTGTGCTGTACTGTACACCCCATACACTGTACTGAGGAGACCGTGTGCTGTACTGTACACTCCATACACTGTACTGAGGGGACCGTGTGCTGTACTGTACACTCCATACACCGTACTGAGGAGACCGTGTGCTGTACTGTACACTCCATACACCGTACTGAGGGGACCGTGTGCTGTACTGTACACCCCATACACTGTACTGAGGGGACCGTGTGCTGTACTGTACACTCCATACACTGTACTGAGGGGACCGTGTGCTGTACTGTACACTCCATACACCGTACTGAGGGGACCGTGTGCTGTACTGTACACCCCATACACCGTACTGAGGAGACCGTGTGCTGTACTGTACACTCCATACACCGTACTGAGGAGACCGTGTGCTGTACTGTACACCCCATACACTGTACTGAGGGGACCGTGTGCTGTACTGTACACCCCATACACCGTACTGAGGAGACCGTGTGCTGTACTGTACACTCCATACACTGTACTGAGGAGACCGTGTGCTGTACTGTACACCCCATACACCGTACTGAGGAGACCGTGTGCTGTACTGTACACCCCATACACCGTACTGAGGAGACCGTGTGCTGTACTGTACACCCCATACACTGTACTGAGGAGACCGTGTGCTGTACTGTACACTCCATACACTGTACTGAGGAGACCGTGTGCTGTACTGTACACCCCATACACTGTACTGAGGGGACCGTGTGCTGTACTGTACACCCCATACACCGTACTGAGGAGACCGTGTGCTGTACTGTACACTCCATACACTGTACTGAGGAGACCGTGTGCTGTACTGTACACTCCATACACTGTACTGAGGGGACCGTGTGCTGTACTGTACACTCCATACACTGTACTGAGGAGACCGTGTGCTGTACTGTACACCCCATACACTGTACTGAGGAGACCGTGTGCTGTACTGTACACTCCATACACTGTACTGAGGGGACCGTGTGCTGTACTGTACACTCCATACACTGTACTGAGGGGACCGTGTGCTCTACTGTACACTCCATACACTGTACTGAGGGGACCGTGTGCTGTACTGTACACCCCATACACTGTACTGAGGAGACCGTGTGCTGTACTGTACACTCCATACACTGTACTGAGGGGACCGTGTGCTGTACTGTACACTCCATACACTGTACTGAGGGGACCGTGTGCTGTACTGTACACCCCATACACTGTACTGAGGAGACCGTGTGCTGTACTGTACACCCCATACACCGTACTGAGGGGACCGTGTGCTGTACTGTACACTCCATACACCATACTGAGGAGACCGTGTGCTGTACACCCCATACACTGTACTGAGGAGACCGTGTGCTGTACTGTACACTCCATACACTGTACTGAGGGGACCGTGTGCTGTACTGTACACCCCATACACCGTACTGAGGGGACCGTGTGCTGTACTGTACACCCCATACACTGTACTGAGGAGACCGTGTGCTGTACTGTACACTCCATACACTGTACTGAGGGGACCGTGTGCTGTACTGTACACTCCATACACTGTACTGAGGGGACCGTGTGCTGTACTGTACACTCCATACACTGTACTGAGGAGACGGTGTGCTGTACTGTACACTCCATACACTGTACTGAGGAGACCGTGTGCTGTACACTCCATACACCGTACTGAGGAGACCGTGTGCTGTACTGTACACCCCATACACCGTACTGAGGGGACCGTGTGCTGTACTGTACACCCCATACACTGTACTGAGGGGACCGTGTGCTGTACTGTACACTCCATACACTGTACTGAGGGGACCGTGTGCTGTACTGTACACTCCATACACCGTACTGAGGAGACCGTGTACTGTACTGTACACTCCATACACTGTACTGAGGAGACCGTGTGCTGTACTGTACACTCCATACACTGTACTGAGGGGACCGTGTGCTGTACTGTACACTCCATACACTGTACTGAGGGGACCGTGTGCTGTACACTCCATACACTGTACTGAGGAGACCGTGTGCTGTACTGTACACCCCATACACCGTACTGAGGGGACCGTGTGCTGTACTGTACACCCCATACACTGTACTGAGGGGACCGTGTGCTGTACACCCCATACACCGTACTGAGGAGACCGTGTGCTGTACTGTACACCCCATACACTGTACTGAGGAGACCGTGTGCTGTACTGTACACTCCATACACTATACTGAGGGGACCGTGTGCTGTACTGTACACTCCATACACTGTACTGAGGGGACCGTGTGCTGTACTGTACACCCCATACACTGTACTGAGGGGACCGTGTGCTGTACTGTACACCCCATACACTGTACTGAGGAGACCGTGTGCTGTACTGTACACCCCATACACCGTACTGAGGGGACCGTGTGCTGTACTGTACACTCCATACACCGTACTGAGGGGACCGTGTGCTGTACTGTACACTCCATACACCGTACTGAGGAGACCGTGTGCTGTACTGTACACTCCATACACCGTACTGAGGAGACCGTGTGCTGTACTGTACACCCCATACACTGTACTGAGGGGACCGTGTGCTGTACTGTACACTCCATACACTGTACTGAGGGGACCGTGTGCTGTACTGTACACTCCATACACCGTACTGAGGAGACCGTGTGCTGTACTGTACACCCCATACACTGTACTGAGGGGACCGTGTGCTGTACTGTACACCCCATACACTGTACTGAGGGGACCGTGTGCTGTACTGTACACTCCATACACTGTACTGAGGAGACCGTGTGCTGTACTGTACACTCCATACACCGTACTGAGGAGACCGTGTGCTGTACTGTACACTCCATACACTGTACTGAGGAGACCGTGTGCTGTACTGTACACCCCATACACTGTACTGAGGAGACCGTGTGCTGTACTGTACACTCCATACACTGTACTGAGGAGACCGTGTGCTGTACTGTACACTCCATACACTGTACTGAGGGGACCGTGTGCTGTACTGTACACTCCATACACTGTACTGAGGGGACCGTGTGCTGTACTGTACACCCCATACACCGTACTGAGGGGACCGTGTGCTGTACTGTACACCCCATACACTGTACTGAGGGGACCGTGTGCTGTACACCCCATACACCGTACTGAGGAGACCGTGTGCTGTACTGTACACCCCATACACTGTACTGAGGAGACCGTGTGCTGTACTGTACACTCCATACACTATACTGAGGGGACCGTGTGCTGTACTGTACACTCCATACACTGTACTGAGGGGACCGTGTGCTGTACTGTACACCCCATACACTGTACTGAGGGGACCGTGTGCTGTACTGTACACCCCATACACTGTACTGAGGAGACCGTGTGCTGTACTGTACACCCCATACACCGTACTGAGGGGACCGTGTGCTGTACTGTACACTCCATACACCGTACTGAGGGGACCGTGTGCTGTACTGTACACTCCATACACCGTACTGAGGAGACCGTGTGCTGTACTGTACACTCCATACACCGTACTGAGGAGACCGTGTGCTGTGCTGTACACCCCATACACTGTACTGAGGGGACCGTGTGCTGTACTGTACACTCCATACACTGTACTGAGGGGACCGTGTGCTGTACTGTACACTCCATACACCGTACTGAGGAGACCGTGTGCTGTACTGTACACCCCATACACTGTACTGAGGGGACCGTGTGCTGTACTGTACACCCCATACACTGTACTGAGGGGACCGTGTGCTGTACTGTACACTCCATACACTGTACTGAGGAGACCGTGTGCTGTACTGTACACTCCATACACCGTACTGAGGAGACCGTGTGCTGTACTGTACACTCCATACACTGTACTGAGGAGACCGTGTGCTGTACTGTACACCCCATACACTGTACTGAGGAGACCGTGTGCTGTACTGTACACTCCATACACTGTACTGAGGAGACCGTGTGCTGTACTGTACACTCCATACACTGTACTGAGGGGACCGTGTGCTGTACTGTACACTCCATACACTGTACTGAGGGGACCGTGTGCTGTACTGTACACCCCATACACTGTACTGAGGGGACCGTGTGCTGTACTGTACACTCCATACACCGTACTGAGGAGACCGCGTGCTGTACTGTACACTCCATACACCGTACTGAGGAGACCGTGTGCTGTACTGTACACCCCATACACCGTACTGAGGAGACCGTGTGCTGTACTGTACACTCCATACACTGTACTGAGGGGACCGTGTGCTGTACTGTACACCCCATACACTGTACTGAGGAGACCGTGTGCTGTACTGTACACTCCATACACTGTACTGAGGGGACCGTGTGCTGTACTGTACACCCCATACACTGTACTGAGGGGACCGTGTGCTGTACTGTACACTCCATACACCGTACTGAGGAGACCGCGTGCTGTACTGTACACTCCATACACCGTACTGAGGAGACCGTGTGCTGTACTGTACACCCCATACACTGTACTGAGGAGACCGTGTGCTGTACTGTACACCCCATACACTGTACTGAGGAGACCGTGTGCTGTACTGTACACTCCATACACTGTACTGAGGGGACCGTGTGCTGTACTGTACACCCCATACACTGTACTGAGGGGACCGTGTGCTGTACTGTACACTCCATACACCGTACTGAGGAGACCGCGTGCTGTACTGTACACTCCATACACCGTACTGAGGAGACCGTGTGCTGTACTGTACACCCCATACACTGTACTGAGGAGACCGTGTGCTGTACTGTACACCCCATACACTGTACTGAGGAGACCGTGTGCTGTACTGTACACCCCATACACTGTACTGAGGAGACCGTGTGCTGTACTGTACACCCCATACACTGTACTGAGGGGACCGTGTGCTGTACTGTACACTCCATACACTGTACTGAGGAGACCGTGTGCTGTACTGTACACTCCATACACCGTACTGAGGGGACCGTGTGCTGTACTGTACACCCCATACACCGTACTGAGGAGACCGTGTGCTGTACTGTACACTCCATACACCGTACTGAGGGGACCGTGTGCTGTACTGTACACTCCATACACTGTACTGAGGAGACCGTGTGCTGTACACTCCATACACCGTACTGAGGAGACCGTGTGCTGTACTGTACATCCCATACACCGTACTGAGGAGACCGTGTGCTGTACTGTACACCCCATACACTGTACTGAGGGGACCGTGTGCTGTACTGTACACTCCATACACTGTACTGAGGGGACCGTGTGCTGTACACTCCATACACTGTACTGAGGAGACCGTGTGCTGTACTGTACACCCCATACACTGTACTGAGGAGACCGTGTGCTGTACTGTACACCCCATACACTGTACTGAGGAGACCGTGTGCTGTACTGTACACTCCATACACTGTACTGAGGGGACCGTGTGCTGTACTGTACACTCCATACACTGTACTGAGGGGACCGTGTGCTGTACTGTACACTCCATACACTGTACTGAGGGGACCGTGTGCTGTACTGTACACTCCATACACTGTACTGAGGAGACCGTGTGCTGTACACTCCATACACCGTACTGAGGAGACCGTGTGCTGTACTGTACACTCCATACACTGTACTGAGGAGACCGTGTGCTGTACACTCCATACACCGTACTGAGGAGACCGTGTGCTGTACTGTACACTCCATACACCGTACTGAGGGGACCGTGTGCTGTACTGTACACTCCATACACTGTACTGAGGGGACCGTGTGCTGTACTGTACACCCCATACACTGTACTGAGGAGACCGTGTGCTGTACTGTACACTCCATACACTGTACTGAGGGGACCGTGTGCTGTACTGTACACCCCATACACCGTACTGAGGAGACCGTGTGCTGTACTGTACACCCCATACACTGTACTGAGGGGACCGTGTGCTGTACACTCCATACACTGTACTGAGGAGACCGTGTGCTGTACTGTACACTCCATACACTGTACTGAGGGGACCGTGTGCTGTACTGTACACCCCATACACTGTACTGAGGAGACCGTGTGCTGTACTGTACACCCCATACACTGTACTGAGGAGACCGTGTGCTGTACTGTACACCCCATACACTGTACTGAGGGGACCGTGTGCTGTACTGTACACTCCATACACTGTACTGAGGAGACCGTGTGCTGTACTGTACACTCCATACACCGTACTGAGGAGACCGTGTGCTGTACTGTACACCCCATACACTGTACTGAGGGGACCGTGTGCTGTACTGTACACTCCATACACTGTACTGAGGGGACCGTGTGCTGTACTGTACACTCCATACACTGTACTGAGGAGACCGTGTGCTGTACTGTACACCCCATACACCGTACTGAGGAGACCGTGTGCTGTACTGTACACCCCATACACCGTACTGAGGAGACCGTGTGCTGTACTGTACACTCCATACACTGTACTGAGGAGACCGTGTACTGTACACCCCATACACTGTACTGAGGGGACCGTGTGCTGTACTGTACACCCCATACACCGTACTGAGGAGACCGTGTGCTGTACTGTACACTCCATACACTGTACTGAGGGGACCGTGTGCTGTACTGTACACCCCATACACCGTACTGAGGAGACCGTGTGCTGTACTGTACACTCCATACACTGTACTGAGGGGACCGTGTGCTGTACTGTACACCCCATACACTGTACTGAGGAGACCGTGTGCTGTACTGTACACTCCATACACCGTACTGAGGGGACCGTGTGCTGTACTGTACACTCCATACACCGTACTGAGGAGACCGTGTGCTGTACTGTACACCCCATACACTGTACTGAGGAGACCGTGTGCTGTACTGTACACTCCATACACCGTACTGAGGAGACCGTGTGCTGTACTGTACACCCCATACACTGTACTGAGGGGACCGTGTGCTGTACTGTACACTCCATACACCGTACTGAGGAGACCGTGTGCTGTACTGTACACTCCATACACTGTACTGAGGAGACCGTGTGCTGTACTGTACACCCCATACACTGTACTGAGGAGACCGTGTGCTGTACTGTACACTCCATACACCGTACTGAGGGGACCGTGTGCTGTACTGTACACCCCATACACTGTACTGAGGAGACCGTGTGCTGTACTGTACACTCCATACACCGTACTGAGGGGACCGTGTGCTGTACTGTACACTCCATACACTGTACTGAGGGGACCGTGTGCTGTACTGTACACTCCATACACCGTACTGAGGAGACCGTGTGCTGTACTGTACACCCCATACACTGTACTGAGGAGACCGTGTGCTGTACTGTACACCCCATACACCGTACTGAGGAGACCGTGTGCTGTACTGTACACTCCATACACCGTACTGAGGAGACCGTGTGCTGTACTGTACACTCCATACACCGTACTGAGGAGACCGTGTGCTGTACTGTACACTCCATACACTGTACTGAGGAGACCGTGTGCTGTACTGTACACCCCATACACTGTACTGAGGAGACCGTGTGCTGTACTGTACACTCCATACACTGTACTGAGGAGACCGTGTGCTGTACTGTACACCCCATACACTGTACTGAGGAGACCGTGTGCTGTACTGTACACTCCATACACTGTACTGAGGGGACCGTGTGCTGTACTGTACACCCCATACACTGTACTGAGGAGACCGTGTGCTGTACTGTACACCCCATACACTGTACTGAGGAGACCGTGTGCTGTACTGTACACCCCATACACCGTACTGAGGAGACCGTGTGCTGTACTGTACACTCCATACACCGTACTGAGGGGACCGTGTGCTGTACTGTACACTCCATACACTGTACTGAGGAGACCGTGTGCTGTACTGTACACTCCATACACTGTACTGAGGAGACCGTGTGCTGTACTGTACACTCCATACACTGTACTGAGGAGACCGTGTGCTGTACTGTACACTCCATACACTGTACTGAGGAGACCGTGTGCTGTACTGTACACTCCATACACTGTACTGAGGAGACCGTGTGCTGTACTGTACACTCCATACACTGTACTGAGGAGACCGTGTGCTGTACACTCCATACACCGTACTGAGGAGACCGTGTGCTGTACTGTACACTCCATACACTGTACTGAGGAGACCGTGTGCTGTACTGTACACCCCATACACTGTACTGAGGGGACCGTGTGCTGTACTGTACACTCCATACACCGTACTGAGGGGACCGTGTGCTGTACTGTACACCCCATACACCGTACTGAGGAGACCGTGTGCTGTACTGTACACTCCATACACCGTACTGAGGAGACCGTGTACTGTACACCCCATACACTGTACTGAGGGGACCGTGTGCTGTACTGTACACTCCATACACTGTACTGAGGGGACCGTGTGCTGTACTGTACACTCCATACACTGTACTGAGGAGACCGTGTGCTGTACTGTACACTCCATACACCGTACTGAGGAGACCGTGTGCTGTACTGTACACTCCATACACCGTACTGAGGGGACCGTGTGCTGTACTGTACACTCCATACACTGTACTGAGGGGACCGTGTGCTGTACTGTACACTCCATACACTGTACTGAGGGGACCGTGTGCTGTACTGTACACCCCATACACCGTACTGAGGAGACCGTGTGCTGTACTGTACACTCCATACACTGTACTGAGGAGACCGTGTGCTGTACTGTACACTCCATACACTGTACTGAGGGGACCGTGTGCTGTACTGTACACCCCATACACCGTACTGAGGAGACCGTGTGCTGTACTGTACACCCCATACACCGTACTGAGGAGACCGTGTGCTGTACTGTACACTCCATACACTGTACTGAGGAGACCGTGTGCTGTACTGTACACCCCATACACCGTACTGAGGAGACCGTGTGCTGTACTGTACACCCCATACACCGTACTGAGGAGACCGTGTGCTGTACTGTACACTCCATACACCGTACTGAGGGGACCGTGTGCTGTACTGTACACTCCATACACTGTACTGAGGAGACCGTGTGCTGTACTGTACACTCCATACACTGTACTGAGGAGACCGTGTGCTGTACTGTACACCCCATACACTGTACTGAGGAGACCGTGTGCTGTACTGTACACTCCATACACCGTACTGAGGAGACCGTGTGCTGTACTGTACACCCCATACACCGTACTGAGGAGACCGTGTGCTGTACTGTACACCCCATACACTGTACTGAGGGGACCGTGTGCTGTACTGTACACTCCATACACCATACTGAGGAGACCGTGTGCTGTACTGTACACCCCATACACCGTACTGAGGAGACCGTGTGCTGTACTGTACACCCCATACACTGTACTGAGGGGACCGTGTGCTGTACTGTACACTCCATACACCGTACTGAGGGGACCGTGTGCTGTACTGTACACTCCATACACCGTACTGAGGGGACCGTGTGCTGTACTGTACACTCCATACACCGTACTGAGGAGACCGTGTGCTGTACTGTACACCCCATACACTGTACTGAGGAGACCGTGTGCTGTACTGTACACTCCATACACTGTACTGAGGAGACCGTGTGCTGTACTGTACACTCCATACACTGTACTGAGGAGACCGTGTGCTGTACTGTACACTCCATACACTGTACTGAGGAGACCGTGTGCTGTACTGTACACTCCATACACTGTACTGAGGGGACCGTGTGCTGTACTGTACACTCCATACACCGTACTGAGGAGACCGTGTGCTGTACTGTACACTCCATACACTGTACTGAGGGGACCGTGTGCTGTACTGTACACCCCATACACTGTACTGAGGGGACCGTGTGCTGTACTGTACACTCCATACACTGTACTGAGGGGACCGTGTGCTGTACTGTACACCCCATACACCGTACTGAGGGGACCGTGTGCTGTACTGTACACTCCATACACTGTACTGAGGAGACCGTGTGCTGTACTGTACACCCCATACACTGTACTGAGGGGACCGTGTGCTGTACTGTACACTCCATACACTGTACTGAGGGGACCGTGTGCTGTACTGTACACTCCATACACCGTACTGAGGAGACCGTGTGCTGTACTGTACACCCCATACACCGTACTGAGGAGACCGTGTGCTGTACTGTACACCCCATACACTGTACTGAGGAGACCGTGTGCTGTACTGTACACCCCATACACCGTACTGAGGAGACCGTGTGCTGTACTGTACACTCCATACACTGTACTGAGGAGACCGTGTGCTGTACTGTACACTCCATACACCGTACTGAGGAGACCGTGTGCTGTACTGTACACCCCATACACTGTACTGAGGAGACCGTGTGCTGTACTGTACACTCCATACACTGTACTGAGGAGACCGTGTGCTGTACTGTACACCCCATACACTGTACTGAGGAGACCGTGTGCTGTACTGTACACTCCATACACTGTACTGAGGGGACCGTGTGCTGTACTGTACACTCCATACACTGTACTGAGGGGACCGTGTGCTGTACTGTACACCCCATACACCGTACTGAGGAGACCGTGTGCTGTACTGTACACCCCATACACTGTACTGAGGAGACCGTGTGCTGTACTGTACACCCCATACACCGTACTGAGGAGACCGTGTGCTGTACTGTACACTCCATACACTGTACTGAGGAGACCGTGTGCTGTACTGTACACTCCATACACCGTACTGAGGAGACCGTGTGCTGTACTGTACACCCCATACACTGTACTGAGGAGACCGTGTGCTGTACTGTACACTCCATACACTGTACTGAGGAGACCGTGTGCTGTACTGTACACCCCATACACTGTACTGAGGAGACCGTGTGCTGTACTGTACACTCCATACACTGTACTGAGGGGACCGTGTGCTGTACTGTACACTCCATACACTGTACTGAGGGGACCGTGTGCTGTACTGTACACCCCATACACTGTACTGAGGAGACCGTGTGCTGTACTGTACACCCCATACACTGTACTGAGGAGACCGTGTGCTGTACTGTACACCCCATACACTGTACTGAGGAGACCGTGTGCTGTACTGTAACTCCATACACCGTACTGAGGAGACCGTGTGCTGTACTGTACACTCCATACACTGTACTGAGGAGACCGTGTGCTGTACTGTACACTCCATACACTGTACTGAGGAGACCGTGTGCTGTACTGTACACTCCATACACTGTTCTGAGGAGACCGTGTGCTGTACTGTACACTCCATACACTGTACTGAGGGGACCGTGTGCTGTACTGTACACTCCATACACTGTACTGAGGAGACCGTGTGCTGTACTGTACACTCCATACACTGTACTGAGGGGACCGTGTGCTGTACTGTACACTCCATACACCGTACTGAGGGGACCGTGTGCTGTACTGTACACTCCATACACCGTACTGAGGGGACCGTGTGCTGTACTGTACACTCCATACACCGTACTGAGGGGACCGTGTGCTGTACTGTACACCCCATACACTGTACTGAGGGGACCGTGTGCTGTACTGTACACTCCATACACTGTTCTGAGGAGACCGTGTGCTGTACTGTACACTCCATACACCGTACTGAGGAGACCGTGTGCTGTACTGTACACCCCATACACTGTACTGAGGAGACCGTGTGCTGTACTGTACACTCCATACACTGTACTGAGGAGACCGTGTGCTGTACACTCCATACACCGTACTGAGGAGACCGTGTGCTGTACTGTACACTCCATACACTGTACTGAGGAGACCGTGTGCTGTACTGTACACTCCATACACTGTACTGAGGAGACCGTGTGCTGTACTGTACACTCCATACACTGTACTGAGGAGACCGTGTGCTGTACTGTACACCCCATACACTGTACTGAGGGGACCGTGTGCTGTACTGTACACCCCATACACTGTACTGAGGAGACCGTGTGCTGTACTGTACACCCCATACACTGTACTGAGGAGACCGTGTGCTGTACTGTACACTCCATACACTGTACTGAGGAGACCGTGTGCTGTACTGTACACCCCATACACTGTACTGAGGAGACCGTGTGCTGTACTGTACACCCCATACACTGTACTGAGGGGACCGTGTGCTGTACTGTACACCCCATACACTGTACTGAGGAGACCGTGTGCTGTACTGTACACTCCATACACTGTACTGAGGAGACCGTGTGCTGTACTGTACACCCCATACACTGTACTGAGGGGACCGTGTGCTGTACTGTACACCCCATACACCGTACTGAGGAGACCGTGTGCTGTACTGTACACCCCATACACCGTACTGAGGAGACCGTGTGCTGTACTGTACACTCCATACACTGTACTGAGGAGACCGTGTGCTGTACTGTACACTCCATACACCGTACTGAGGGGACCGTGTGCTGTACTGTACACTCCATACACTGTACTGAGGAGACCGTGTGCTGTACTGTACACTCCATACACTGTACTGAGGAGACCGTGTGCTGTACTGTACACTCCATACACCGTACTGAGGAGACCGTGTGCTGTACTGTACACCCCATACACCGTACTGAGGAGACCGTGTGCTGTACTGTACACCCCATACACTGTACTGAGGGGACCGTGTGCTGTACTGTACACTCCATACACCGTACTGAGGGGACCGTGTGCTGTACTGTACACTCCATACACCGTACTGAGGGGACCGTGTGCTGTACTGTACACTCCATACACTGTACTGAGGAGACCGTGTGCTGTACTGTACACTCCATACACTGTACTGAGGAGACCGTGTGCTGTACTGTACACTCCATACACTGTACTGAGGGGACCGTGTGCTGTACTGTACACTCCATACACCATACTGAGGAGACCGTGTGCTGTACTGTACACTCCATACACTGTACTGAGGGGACCGTGTGCTGTACTGTACACCCCATACACTGTACTGAGGAGACCGTGTGCTGTACTGTACACTCCATACACCGTACTGAGGAGACCGTGTGCTGTACTGTACACCCCATACACTGTACTGAGGAGACCGTGTGCTGTACTGTACACTCCATACACTGTACTGAGGAGACCGTGTGCTGTACTGTACACCCCATACACTGTACTGAGGAGACCGTGTGCTGTACTGTACACTCCATACACTGTACTGAGGGGACCGTGTGCTGTACTGTACACTCCATACACCGTACTGAGGAGACCGTGTGCTGTACTGTACACCCCATACACTGTACTGAGGAGACCGTGTGCTGTACTGTACACTCCATACACTGTACTGAGGGGACCGTGTGCTGTACTGTACACTCCATACACTGTACTGAGGGGACCGTGTGCTGTACTGTACACCCCATACACTGTACTGAGGAGACCGTGTGCTGTACTGTACACCCCATACACTGTACTGAGGAGACCGTGTGCTGTACTGTACACCCCATACACTGTACTGAGGAGACCGTGTGCTGTACTGTACACCCCATACACTGTACTGAGGGGACCGTGTGCTGTACTGTACACTCCATACACCGTACTGAGGAGACCGTGTGCTGTACTGTACACCCCATACACTGTACTGAGGAGACTGTGTGCTGTACTGTACACTCCATACACTGTACTGAGGAGACCGTGTGCTGTACTGTACACTCCATACACTGTTCTGAGGAGACCGTGTGCTGTACTGTACACTCCATACACCGTACTGAGGAGACCGTGTGCTGTACTGTACACTCCATACACTGTACTGAGGAGACCGTGTGCTGTACTGTACACTCCATACACTGTTCTGAGGAGACCGTGTGCTGTACTGTACACCCCATACACCGTACTGAGGAGACCGTGTGCTGTACTGTACACTCCATACACCGTACTGAGGAGACCGTGTGCTGTACTGTACACCCCATACACCGTACTGAGGAGACCGTGTGCTGTACTGTACACCCCATACACTGTACTGAGGGGACCGTGTGCTGTACTGTACACTCCATACACTGTACTGAGGGGACCGTGTGCTGTACTGTACACTCCATACACTGTACTGAGGGGACCGTGTGCTGTACTGTACACTCCATACACTGTACTGAGGAGACCGTGTGCTGTACTGTACACTCCATACACTGTACTGAGGGGACCGTGTGCTGTACTGTACACTCCATACACTGTACTGAGGGGACCGTGTGCTGTACTGTACACTCCATACACTGTACTGAGGGGACCGTGTGCTGTACTGTACACCCCATACACCGTACTGAGGAGACCGTGTGCTGTACTGTACACCCCATACACTGTACTGAGGAGACCGTGTGCTGTACTGTACACCCCATACACCGTACTGAGGAGACCGTGTGCTGTACTGTACACCCCATACACCGTACTGAGGGGACCGTGTGCTGTACTGTACACTCCATACACTGTACTGAGGAGACCGTGTGCTGTACTGTACACTCCATACACTGTACTGAGGGGACCGTGTGCTGTACTGTACACCCCATACACTGTACTGAGGGGACCGTGTGCTGTACTGTACACTCCATACACTGTACTGAGGAGACCGTGTGCTGTACTGTACACTCCATACACCGTACTGAGGAGACCGTGTGCTGTACTGTACACCCCATACACCGTACTGAGGAGACCGTGTGCTGTACTGTACACCCCATACACTGTACTGAGGGGACCGTGTGCTGTACTGTACACTCCATACACCGTACTGAGGAGACCGTGTGCTGTACTGTACACCCCATACACCGTACTGAGGAGACCGTGTGCTGTACTGTACACTCCATACACTGTACTGAGGAGACCGTGTGCTGTACTGTACACTCCATACACTGTACTGAGGAGACCGTGTGCTGTACTGTACACCCCATACACTGTACTGAGGGGACCGTGTGCTGTACTGTACACTCCATACACTGTACTGAGGAGACCGTGTGCTGTACTGTACACCCCATACACTGTACTGAGGAGACCGTGTGCTGTACTGTACACTCCATACACTGTACTGAGGGGACCGTGTGCTGTACTGTACACTCCATACACCGTACTGAGGAGACCGTGTGCTGTACTGTACACTCCATACACTGTACTGAGGAGACCGTGTGCTGTACTGTACACCCCATACACTGTACTGAGGAGACCGTGTGCTGTACTGTACACCCCATACACTGTACTGAGGAGACCGTGTGCTGTACTGTACACCCCATACACTGTACTGAGGAGACCGTGTGCTGTACTGTACACTCCATACACCGTACTGAGGAGACCGTGTGCTGTACTGTACACCCCATACACTGTACTGAGGAGACCGTGTGCTGTACTGTACACCCCATACACTGTACTGAGGAGACCGTGTGCTGTACTGTACACCCCATACACTGTACTGAGGAGACCGTGTGCTGTACTGTACACCCCATACACTGTACTGAGGAGACCGTGTGCTGTACTGTACACCCCATACACTGTACTGAGGGGACCGTGTGCTGTACTGTACACTCCATACACTGTACTGAGGAGACCGTGTGCTGTACTGTACACCCCATACACTGTACTGAGGAGACCGTGTGCTGTACTGTACACCCCATACACTGTACTGAGGAGACCGTGTGCTGTACTGTACACCCCATACACTGTACTGAGGAGACCGTGTGCTGTACTGTACACCCCATACACTGTACTGAGGAGACCGTGTGCTGTACTGTACACCCCATACACCGTACTGAGGAGACCGTGTGCTGTACTGTACACTCCATACACTGTACTGAGGAGACCGTGTGCTGTACTGTACACCCCATACACTGTACTGAGGGGACCGTGTGCTGTACTGTACACTCCATACACTGTACTGAGGAGACCGTGTGCTGTACTGTACACTCCATACACTGTACTGAGGAGACCGTGTGCTGTACTGTACACTCCATACACTGTACTGAGGAGACCGTGTGCTGTACTGTACACCCCATACACCGTACTGAGGGGACCGTGTGCTGTACTGTACACTCCATACACCGTACTGAGGGGACCGTGTGCTGTTCTGTACACTCCATACACTGTACTGAGGAGACCGTGTGCTGTACTGTACACTCCATACACTGTACTGAGGGGACCGTGTGCTGTACTGTACACTCCATACACCGTACTGAGGAGACCGTGTGCTGTACTGTACACCCCATACACCGTACTGAGGAGACCGTGTGCTGTACTGTACACCCCATACACTGTACTGAGGGGACCGTGTGCTGTACTGTACACTCCATACACTGTACTGAGGAGACCGTGTGCTGTACACCCCATACACCGTACTGAGGAGACCGTGTGCTGTACTGTACACCCCATACACTGTACTGAGGAGACCGTGTGCTGTACTGTACACCCCATACACTGTACTGAGGAGACCGTGTGCTGTACTGTACACTCCATACACTGTACTGAGGGGACCGTGTGCTGTACTGTACACCCCATACACCGTACTGAGGAGACCGTGTGCTGTACTGTACACCCCATACACTGTACTGAGGAGACCGTGTGCTGTACTGTACACTCCATACACTGTACTGAGGGGACCGTGTGCTGTACTGTACACTCCATACACTGTACTGAGGAGACGGTGTGCTGTACTGTACACTCCATACACTGTACTGAGGGGACCGTGTGCTGTACTGTACACTCCATACACTGTACTGAGGAGACCGTGTGCTGTACTGTACACTCTATACACCGTACTGAGGGGACCGTGTGCTGTACTGTACACTCCATACACTGTACTGAGGGGACCGTGTGCTGTACTGTACACCCCATACACTGTACTGAGGAGACCGTGTGCTGTACTGTACACTCCATACACCGTACTGAGGGGACCGTGTGCTGTACTGTACACTCCATACACTGTACTGAGGGGACCGTGTGCTGTACTGTACACCCCATACACTGTACTGAGGAGACCGTGTGCTGTACTGTACACTCCATACACTGTACTGAGGGGACCGTGTGCTGTACTGTACACTCCATACACTGTACTGAGGGGACCGTGTGCTGTACACTCCATACACTGTACTGAGGAGACCGTGTGCTGTACACCCCATACACCGTACTGAGGGGACCGTGTGCTGTACTGTACACCCCATACACTGTACTGAGGGGACCGTGTGCTGTACACCCCATACACCGTACTGAGGAGACCGTGTGCTGTACTGTACACCCCATACACTGTACTGAGGAGACCGTGTGCTGTACTGTACACTCCATACACTGTACTGAGGGGACCGTGTGCTGTACTGTACACTCCATACACTGTACTGAGGGGACCGTGTGCTGTACTGTACACTCCATACACCGTACTGAGGGGACCGTGTGCTGTACTGTACACTCCATACACCGTACTGAGGGGACCGTGTGCTGTACTGTACACTCCATACACCGTACTGAGGAGACCGTGTGCTGTACTGTACACTCCATACACTGTACTGAGGGGACCGTGTGCTGTACTGTACACCCCATACACTGTACTGAGGAGACCGTGTGCTGTACTGTACACCCCATACACTGTACTGAGGGGACCGTGTGCTGTACTGTACACTCCATACACTGTACTGAGGGGACTGTGTGCTGTACTGTACACCCCATACACCGTACTGAGGAGACCGTGTGCTGTACTGTACACCCCATACACTGTACTGAGGGGACCGTGTGCTGTACTGTACACCCCATACACCGTACTGAGGGGACCGTGTGCTGTACTGTACACCCCATACACCGTACTGAGGGGACCGTGTGCTGTACTGTACACCCCATACACTGTACTGAGGGGACCGTGTGCTGTACTGTACACTCCATACACTGTACTGAGGGGACCGTGTGCTGTACTGTACACCCCATACACTGTACTGAGGGGACCGTGTGCTGTACTGTACACCCCATACACCGTACTGAGGGGACCGTGTGCTGTACTGTACACCCCATACACTGTACTGAGGGGACCGTGTGCTGTACTGTACACTCCATACACTGTACTGAGGGGACTGTGTGCTGTACTGTACACCCCATACACCGTACTGAGGAGACCGTGTGCTGTACTGTACACCCCATACACTGTACTGAGGGGACCGTGTGCTGTACTGTACACTCCATACACTGTACTGAGGAGACCGTGTGCTGTACTGTACACCCCATACACTGTACTGAAGGGACCGTGTGCTGTACTGTACACCCCATACACTGTACTGAGGAGACCGTGTGCTGTACTGTACACCCCATACACTGTACTGAGGAGACCGTGTGCTGTACTGTACACCCCATACACTGTACTGAGGAGACCGTGTGCTGTACTGTACACCCCATACACTGTACTGAGGAGACCGTGTGCTGTACACTCCATACACTGTACTGAGGAGACCGTGTGCTGTACTGTACACCCCATACACTGTACTGAGGAGACCGTGTGCTGTACTGTACACCCCATACACTGTACTGAGGAGACCGTGTGCTGTACTGTACACTCCATACACTGTACTGAGGGGACCGTGTGCTGTACTGTACACTGCATACACTGTACTGAGGGGACCGTGTGCTGTACTGTACACTCCATACACTGTACTGAGGAGACCGTGTGCTGTACACTCCATACACCGTACTGAGGAGACCGTGTGCTGTACTGTACACTCCATACACCGTACTGAGGGGACCGTGTGCTGTACTGTACACTCCATACACTGTACTGAGGGGACCGTGTGCTGTACTGTACACCCCATACACTGTACTGAGGAGACCGTGTGCTGTACTGTACACTCCATACACTGTACTGAGGGGACCGTGTGCTGTACTGTACACCCCATACACCGTACTGAGGAGACCGTGTGCTGTACTGTACACCCCATACACTGTACTGAGGGGACCGTGTGCTGTACACTCCATACACTGTACTGAGGAGACCGTGTGCTGTACTGTACACTCCATACACTGTACTGAGGGGACCGTGTGCTGTACTGTACACCCCATACACTGTACTGAGGGGACCGTGTGCTGTACTGTACACCCCATACACTGTACTGAGGAGACCGTGTGCTGTACTGTACACCCCATACACTGTACTGAGGAGACCGTGTGCTGTACTGTACACCCCATACACTGTACTGAGGGGACCGTGTGCTGTACTGTACACTCCATACACTGTACTGAGGAGACCGTGTGCTGTACTGTACACTCCATACACCGTACTGAGGAGACCGTGTGCTGTACTGTACACTCCATACACCGTACTGAGGAGACCGTGTGCTGTACTGTACACTCCATACACTGTACTGAGGGGACCGTGTGCTGTACTGTACACTCCATACACCGTACTGAGGAGACCGTGTGCTGTACTGTACACTCCATACACTGTACTGAGGGGACCGTGTGCTAAACTGTACACTCCATACACTGTACTGAGGGGACCGTGTGCTGTACTGTACACTCCATACACCGTACTGAGGGGACCGTGTGCTGTACTGTACACTCCATACACCGTACTGAGGAGACCGTGTGCTGTACTGTACACCCCATACACTGTACTGAGGAGACCGTGTGCTGTACTGTACACCCCATACACCGTACTGAGGGGACCGTGTGCTGTACTGTACACTCCATACACCGTACTGAGGGGACCGTGTGCTGTACTGTACACTCCATACACCGTACTGAGGAGACCGTGTGCTGTACTGTACACCCCATACACTGTACTGAGGAGACCGTGTGCTGTACTGTACACTCCATACACTGTACTGAGGAGACCGTGTGCTGTACTGTACACTCCATACACTGTACTGAGGAGACCGTGTGCTGTACTGTACACTCCATACACTGTACTGAGGAGACCGTGTGCTGTACTGTACACCCCATACACTGTACTGAGGAGACCGTGTGCTGTACTGTACACCCCATACACCGTACTGAGGAGACCGTGTGCTGTACTGTACACCCCATACACCGTACTGAGGAGACCGTGTGCTGTACTGTACACTCCATACACTGTACTGAGGGGACCGTGTGCTGTACTGTACACTCCATACACCGTACTGAGGAGACCGTGTGCTGTACTGTACACCCCATACACCGTACTGAGGGGACCGTGTGCTGTACTGTACACCCCATACACTGTACTGAGGGGACCGTGTGCTGTACTGTACACCCCATACACTGTACTGAGGAGACCGTGTGCTGTACTGTACACCCCATACACCGTACTGAGGAGACCGTGTGCTGTACTGTACACTCCATACACCGTACTGAGGAGACCGTGTGCTGTACTGTACACTCCATACACCGTACTGAGGAGACCGTGTGCTGTACTGTACACTCCATACACTGTACTGAGGAGACCGTGTGCTGTACTGTACACCCCATACACTGTACTGAGGAGACCGTGTGCTGTACTGTACACTCCATACACTGTACTGAGGGGACCGTGTGCTGTACTGTACACCCCATACACTGTACTGAGGAGACCGTGTGCTGTACTGTACACTCCATACACTGTACTGAGGGGACCGTGTGCTGTACTGTACACCCCATACACTGTACTGAGGAGACCGTGTGCTGTACTGTACACTCCATACACCGTACTGAGGGGACCGTGTGCTGTACTGTACACTCCATACACTGTACTGAGGAGACCGTGTGCTGTACTGTACACTCCATACACTGTACTGAGGAGACCGTGTGCTGTACTGTACACTCCATACACTGTACTGAGGGGACCGTGTGCTGTACTGTACACTCCATACACCGTACTGAGGGGACCGTGTGCTGTACTGTACACTCCATACACCGTACTGAGGAGACCGTGTGCTGTACTGTACACCCCATACACTGTACTGAGGAGACCGTGTGCTGTACTGTACACTCCATACACTGTACTGAGGAGACCGTGTGCTGTACTGTACACTCCATACACCGTACTGAGGAGACCGTGTGCTGTACTGTACACCCCATACACTGTACTGAGGAGACCGTGTGCTGTACTGTGCACTCCATACACTGTACTGAGGAGACCGTGTGCTGTACTGTACACTCCATACACTGTACTGAGGGGACCGTGTGCTGTACTGTACACTCCATACACTGTACTGAGGAGACCGTGTGCTGTACTGTACACTCCATACACTGTACTGAGGAGACCGTGTGCTGTACTGTACACCCCATACACTGTACTGAGGAGACCGTGTGCTGTACTGTACACCCCATACACTGTACTGAGGAGACCGTGTGCTGTACTGTACACTCCATACACTGTACTGAGGAGACCGTGTGCTGTACACTCCATACACCGTACTGAGGGGACCGTGTGCTGTACTGTACACTCCATACACTGTACTGAGGAGACCGTGTGCTGTACTGTACACCCCATACACTGTACTGAGGGGACCGTGTGCTGTACTGTACACTCCATACACCGTACTGAGGGGACCGTGTGCTGTACTGTACACCCCATACACCGTACTGAGGAGACCGTGTGCTGTACTGTACACTCCATACACTGTACTGAGGAGACCGTGTACTGTACACCCCATACACTGTACTGAGGGGACCGTGTGCTGTACTGTACACCCCATACACCGTACTGAGGAGACAGTGTGCTGTACTGTACACTCCATACACTGTACTGAGGAGACCGTGTGCTGTACTGTACACTCCATACACCGTACTGAGGAGACCGTGTGCTGTACTGTACACCCCATACACCGTACTGAGGAGACCGTGTGCTGTACTGTACACCCCATACACTGTACTGAGGGGACCGTGTGCTGTACTGTACACTCCATACACCGTACTGAGGGGACCGTGTGCTGTACTGTACACCCCATACACTGTACTGAGGAGACCGTGTGCTGTACTGTACACTCCATACACTGTACTGAGGAGACCGTGTGCTGTACTGTACACTCCATACACTGTACTGAGGGGACCGTGTGCTGTACTGTACACCCCATACACCGTACTGAGGAGACCGTGTGCTGTACTGTACACCCCATACACCGTACTGAGGGGACCGTGTGCTGTACTGTACACTCCATACACCGTACTGAGGAGACCGTGTGCTGTACTGTACACTCCATACACCGTACTGAGGGGACCGTGTGCTGTACTGTACACTCCATACACTGTACTGAGGAGACCGTGTGCTGTACTGTACACTCCATACACTGTACTGAGGAGACCGTGTGCTGTACTGTACACTCCATACACTGTACTGAGGGGACCGTGTGCTGTACTGTACACTCCATACACCGTACTGAGGAGACCGTGTGCTGTACTGTACACCCCATACACCGTACTGAGGGGACCGTGTGCTGTACTGTACACTCCATACACCGTACTGAGGAGACCGTGTGCTGTACTGTACACTCCATACACCGTACTGAGGGGACCGTGTGCTGTACTGTACACTCCATACACTGTACTGAGGAGACCGTGTGCTGTACTGTACACTCCATACACTGTACTGAGGAGACCGTGTGCTGTACTGTACACTCCATACACTGTACTGAGGGGACCGTGTGCTGTACTGTACACTCCATACACCGTACTGAGGAGACCGTGTGCTGTACTGTACACTCCATACACCGTACTGAGGAGACCGTGTGCTGTACTGTACACTCCATACACTGTACTGAGGGGACCGTGTGCTGTACTGTACACCCCATACACTGTACTGAGGAGACCGTGTGCTGTACTGTACACTCCATACACTGTACTGAGGGGACCGTGTGCTGTACTGTACACTCCATACACTGTACTGAGGGGACCGTGTGCTGTACTGTACACCCCATACACCGTACTGAGGGGACCGTGTGCTGTACTGTACACTCCATACACTGTACTGAGGAGACCGTGTGCTGTACTGTACACCCCATACACTGTACTGAGGGGACCGTGTGCTGTACTGTACACTCCATACACCGTACTGAGGAGACCGTGTGCTGTACTGTACACCCCATACACCGTACTGAGGAGACCGTGTGCTGTACTGTACACTCCATACACTGTACTGAGGAGACCGTGTGCTGTACTGTACACTCCATACACTGTACTGAGGAGACCGTGTGCTGTACTGTACACCCCATACACCGTACTGAGGAGACCGTGTGCTGTACTGTACACTCCATACACCGTACTGAGGAGACCGTGTGCTGTACTGTACACTCCATACACTGTACTGAGGGGACCGTGTGCTGTACTGTACACCCCATACACTGTACTGAGGAGACCGTGTGCTGTACTGTACACCCCATACACCGTACTGAGGAGACCGTGTGCTGTACTGTACACTCCATACACTGTACTGAGGAGACCGTGTACTGTACACCCCATACACTGTACTGAGGGGACCGTGTGCTGTACTGTACACCCCATACACCGTACTGAGGAGACAGTGTGCTGTACTGTACACTCCATACACTGTACTGAGGAGACCGTGTGCTGTACTGTACACTCCATACACTGTACTGAGGGGACCGTGTGCTGTACTGTACACCCCATACACCGTACTGAGGAGACCGTGTGCTGTACTGTACACCCCATACACCGTACTGAGGAGACCGTGTGCTGTACTGTACACCCCATACACTGTACTGAGGAGACCGTGTGCTGTACTGTACACCCCATACACTGTACTGAGGAGACCGTGTGCTGTACTGTACACTCCATACACTGTACTGAGGAGACCGTGTGCTGTACTGTACACCCCATACACCGTACTGAGGAGACCGTGTGCTGTACTGTACACCCCATACACCGTACTGAGGAGACCGTGTGCTGTACTGTACACTCCATACACCGTACTGAGGGGACCGTGTGCTGTACTGTACACCCCATACACCGTACTGAGGAGACCGTGTGCTGTACTGTACACTCCATACACTGTACTGAGGAGACCGTGTGCTGTACTGTACACTCCATACACTGTACTGAGGAGACCGTGTGCTGTACTGTACACTCCATACACCGTACTGAGGAGACCGTGTGCTGTACTGTACACCCCATACACCGTACTGAGGAGACCGTGTGCTGTACTGTACACCCCATACACTGTACTGAGGGGACCGTGTGCTGTACTGTACACTCCATACACCGTACTGAGGGGACCGTGTGCTGTACTGTACACCCCATACACTGTACTGAGGAGACCGTGTGCTGTACTGTACACTCCATACACTGTACTGAGGAGACCGTGTGCTGTACTGTACACTCCATACACTGTACTGAGGGGACCGTGTGCTGTACTGTACACTCCATACACCGTACTGAGGAGACCGTGTGCTGTACTGTACACTCCATACACTGTACTGAGGGGACCGTGTGCTGTACTGTACACCCCATACACTGTACTGAGGAGACCGTGTGCTGTACTGTACACTCCATACACTGTACTGAGGGGACCGTGTGCTGTACTGTACACTCCATACACCGTACTGAGGAGACCGTGTGCTGTACTGTACACCCCATACACCGTACTGAGGGGACCGTGTGCTGTACTGTACACTCCATACACCGTACTGAGGAGACCGTGTGCTGTACTGTACACTCCATACACCGTACTGAGGGGACCGTGTGCTGTACTGTACACTCCATACACTGTACTGAGGAGACCGTGTGCTGTACTGTACACTCCATACACTGTACTGAGGAGACCGTGTGCTGTACTGTACACTCCATACACTGTACTGAGGGGACCGTGTGCTGTACTGTACACTCCATACACCGTACTGAGGAGACCGTGTGCTGTACTGTACACTCCATACACTGTACTGAGGGGACCGTGTGCTGTACTGTACACCCCATACACTGTACTGAGGAGACCGTGTGCTGTACTGTACACTCCATACACTGTACTGAGGGGACCGTGTGCTGTACTGTACACTCCATACACTGTACTGAGGGGACCGTGTGCTGTACTGTACACCCCATACACCGTACTGAGGGGACCGTGTGCTGTACTGTACACTCCATACACTGTACTGAGGAGACCGTGTGCTGTACTGTACACCCCATACACTGTACTGAGGGGACTGTGTGCTGTACTGTACACTCCATACACCGTACTGAGGAGACCGTGTGCTGTACTGTACACCCCATACACCGTACTGAGGAGACCGTGTGCTGTACTGTACACCCCATACACTGTACTGAGGAGACCGTGTGCTGTACTGTACACCCCATACACCGTACTGAGGAGACCGTGTGCTGTACTGTACACCCCATACACTGTACTGAAGAGACCGTGTGCTGTACTGTACACTCCATACACTGTACTGAGGAGACCGTGTGCTGTACTGTACACTCCATACACTGTACTGAGGAGACCGTGTGCTGTACTGTACACTCCATACACTGTACTGAGGAGACCGTGTGCTGTACTGTACACCCCATACACCGTACTGAGGAGACCGTGTGCTGTACTGTACACTCCATACACCGTACTGAGGAGACCGTGTGCTGTACTGTACACTCCATACACTGTACTGAGGGGACCGTGTGCTGTACTGTACACCCCATACACTGTACTGAGGAGACCGTGTGCTGTACTGTACACTCCATACACTGTACTGAGGGGACCGTGTGCTGTACTGTACACTCCATACACTGTACTGAGGGGACCGTGTGCTGTACTGTACACCCCATACACCGTACTGAGGGGACCGTGTGCTGTACTGTACACTCCATACACTGTACTGAGGAGACCGTGTGCTGTACTGTACACCCCATACACTGTACTGAGGGGACCGTGTGCTGTACTGTACACTCCATACACCGTACTGAGGAGACCGTGTGCTGTACTGTACACCCCATACACCGTACTGAGGAGACCGTGTGCTGTACTGTACACTCCATACACTGTACTGAGGGGACCGTGTGCTGTACTGTAAACCCCATACACTGTACTGAGGAGACCGTGTGCTGTACTGTACACTCCATACACTGTACTGAGGGGACCGTGTGCTGTAATGTACACTCCATACACTGTACTGAGGGGACCGTGTGCTGTACTGTACACCCCATACACTGTACTGAGGAGACCGTGTGCTGTACTGTACACCCCATACACTGTACTGAGGAGACCGTGTGCTGTACTGTACACTCCATACACTGTACTGAGGAGACCGTGTGCTGTACTGTACACTCCATACACTGTTCTGAGGAGACCGTGTGCTGTACTGTACACTCCATACACCGTACTGAGGAGACCGTGTGCTGTACTGTACACCCCATACACTGTACTGAGGAGACCGTGTGCTGTACTGTACACTCCATACACTGTACTGAGGAGACCGTGTGCTGTACACTCCATACACCGTACTGAGGAGACCGTGTGCTGTACTGTACACTCCATACACTGTACTGAGGAGACCGTGTGCTGTACACTCCATACACCGTACTGAGGAGACCGTGTGCTGTACTGTACACTCCATACACTGTACTGAGGAGACCGTGTGCTGTACTGTACACCCCATACACTGTACTGAGGAGACCGTGTGCTGTACTGTACACTCCATACACTGTACTGAGGAGACCGTGTGCTGTACTGTACACCCCATACACTGTACTGAGGGGACCGTGTGCTGTACTGTACACCCCATACACTGTACTGAGGAGACCGTGTGCTGTACTGTACACTCCATACACTGTACTGAGGAGACCGTGTGCTGTACTGTACACTCCATACACTGTACTGAGGGGACCGTGTGCTGTACTGTACACTCCATACACTGTACTGAGGGGACCGTGTGCTGTACTGTACACCCCATACACTGTACTGAGGGGACCGTGTGCTGTACTGTACACTCCATACACTGTACTGAGGAGACCGTGTGCTGTACTGTACACTCCATACACTGTACTGAGGAGACCGTGTGCTGTACTGTACACTCCATACACCGTACTGAGGAGACCGTGTGCTGTACTGTACACTCCATACACCGTACTGAGGGGACCGTGTGCTGTACTGTACACCCCATACACCATACTGAGGAGACCGTGTGCTGTACTGTACACCCCATACACCGTACTGAGGAGACCGTGTGCTGTACTGTACACTCCATACACCGTACTGAGGGGACCGTGTGCTGTACTGTACACCCCATACACCATACTGAGGAGACCGTGTGCTGTACTGTACACCCCATACACCGTACTGAGGAGACCGTGTGCTGTACTGTACACTCCATACACTGTACTGAGGAGACCGTGTGCTGTACTGTACACTCCATACACTGTACTGAGGAGACCGTGTGCTGTACTGTACACCCCATACACTGTACTGAGGGGACCGTGTGCTGTACTGTACACTCCATACACTGTACTGAGAAGACCGTGTGCTGTACTGTACACTCCATACACTGTACTGAGGGGACCGTGTGCTGTACTGTACACTCCATACACTGTACTGAGGGGACCGTGTGCTGTACTGTACACCCCATACACTGTACTGAGGGGACCGTGTGCTGTACTGTACACTCCATACACCGTACTGAGGAGACCGTGTGCTGTACTGTACACTCCATACACTGTACTGAGGAGACCGTGTGCTGTACTGTACACCCCATACACTGTACTGAGGGGACCGTGTGCTGTACTGTACACCCCATACACTGTACTGAGGGGACCGTGTGCTGTACTGTACACTCCATACACTGTACTGAGGAGACCGTGTGCTGTACTGTACACCCCATACACTGTACTGAGGGGACCGTGTGCTGTACTGTACACCCCATACACTGTACTGAGGAGACCGTGTGCTGTACTGTACACTCCATACACCGTACTGAGGAGACCGTGTGCTGTACTGTACACCCCATACACCGTACTGAGGAGACCGTGTGCTGTACTGTACACTCCATACACCGTACTGAGGGGACCGTGTGCTGTACTGTACACTCCATACACTGTACTGAGGAGACCGTGTGCTGTACTGTACACTCCATACACTGTACTGAGGAGACCGTGTGCTGTACTGTACACTCCATACACTGTACTGAGGGGACCGTGTGCTGTACTGTACACTCCATACACCGTACTGAGGAGACCGTGTGCTGTACTGTACACCCCATACACCGTACTGAGGAGACCGTGTGCTGTACTGTACACCCCATACACTGTACTGAGGGGACCGTGTGCTGTACTGTACACTCCATACACCGTACTGAGGAGACCGTGTGCTGTACTGTACACCCCATACACCGTACTGAGGAGACCGTGTGCTGTACTGTACACCCCATACACCGTACTGAGGAGACCGTGTGCTGTACTGTACACTCCATACACTGTACTGAGGGGACCGTGTGCTGTACTGTACACTCCATACACTGTACTGAGGAGACCGTGTGCTGTACTGTACACTCCATACACTGTACTGAGGGGACCGTGTGCTGTACTGTACACTCCATACACCGTACTGAGGGGACCGTGTGCTGTACTGTACACCCCATACACTGTACTGAGGAGACCGTGTGCTGTACTGTACACCCCATACACTGTACTGAGGAGACCGTGTGCTGTACTGTACACCCCATACACCGTACTGAGGAGACCGTGTGCTGTACTGTACACCCCATACACCGTACTGAGGGGACCGTGTGCTGTACTGTACACCCCATACACTGTACTGAGGGGACCGTGTGCTGTACTGTACACTCCATACACCGTACTGAGGGGACCGTGTGGTGTACTGTACACTCCATACACTGTACTGAGGAGACCGTGTGCTGTACTGTACACCCCATACACTGTACTGAGGAGACCGTGTGCTGTACTGTACACTCCATACACCGTACTGAGGAGACCGTGTGCTGTACTGTACACTCCATACACTGTACTGAGGAGACCGTGTGCTGTACTGTACACTCCATACACTGTACTGAGGGGACCGTGTGCTGTACTGTACACCCCATACACTGTACTGAGGAGACCGTGTGCTGTACTGTACACCCCATACACCGTACTGAGGAGACCGTGTGCTGTACTGTACACCCCATACACCGTACTGAGGGGACCGTGTGCTGTACTGTACACCCCATACACTGTACTGAGGGGACCGTGTGCTGTACTGTACACCCCATACACTGTACTGAGGGGACCGTGTGCTGTACTGTACACTCCATACACCGTACTGAGGAGACCGTGTGCTGTACTGTACACTCCATACACTGTACTGAGGAGACCGTGTGCTGTACTGTACACCCCATACACCGTACTGAGGAGACCGTGTGCTGTACTGTACACCCCATACACTGTACTGAGGGGACCGTGTGCTGTACTGTACACTCCATACACTGTACTGAGGGGACCGTGTGCTGTACTGTACACTCCATACACCGTACTGAGGGGACCGTGTGCTGTACTGTACACCCCATACACTGTACTGAGGAGACCGTGTGCTGTACTGTACACTCCATACACTGTACTGAGGGGACCGTGTGCTGTACTGTACACTCCATACACTGTACTGAGGGGACCGTGTGCTGTACTGTACACCCCATACACCGTACTGAGGGGACCGTGTGCTGTACTGTACACTCCATACACTGTACTGAGGAGACCGTGTGCTGTACTGTACACCCCATACACTGTACTGAGGGGACCGTGTGCTGTACTGTACACTCCATACACTGTACTGAGGAGACCGTGTGCTGTACTGTACACCCCATACACTGTACTGAGGGGACCGTGTGCTGTACTGTACACTCCATACACTGTACTGAGGAGACCGTGTGCTGTACTGTACACTCCATACACTGTACTGAGGGGACCGTGTGCTGTACTGTACACTCCATACACTGTACTGAGGAGACCGTGTGCTGTACTGTACACTCCATACACTGTACTGAGGAGACCGTGTGCTGTACTGTACACTCCATACACTGTACTGAGGAGACCGTGTGCTGTACTGTACACTCCATACACTGTACTGAGGAGACCGTGTGCTGTACTGTACACCCCATACACTGTACTGAGGGGACCGTGTGCTGTACTGTACACTCCATACACTGTACTGAGGAGACCGTGTGCTGTACTGTACACCCCATACACTGTACTGAGGAGACCGTGTGCTGTACTGTACACTCCATACACTGTACTGAGGAGACCGTGTGCTGTACTGTACACTCCATACACTGTACTGAGGAGACCGTGTGCTGTACTGTACACTCCATACACTGTACTGAGGGGACCGTGTGCTGTACTGTACACTCCATACACTGTACTGAGGAGACCGTGTGCTGTACTGTACACTCCATACACCGTACTGAGGAGACCGTGTGCTGTACTGTACACTCCATACACTGTACTGAGGGGACCGTGTGCTAAACTGTACACTCCATACACTGTACTGAGGGGACCGTGTGCTGTACTGTACACTCCATACACCGTACTGAGGGGACCGTGTGCTGTACTGTACACTCCATACACCGTACTGAGGAGACCGTGTGCTGTACTGTACACCCCATACACTGTACTGAGGAGACCGTGTGCTGTACTGTACACTCCATACACTGTACTGAGGAGACCGTGTGCTGTACTGTACACTCCATACACTGTACTGAGGAGACCGTGTGCTGTACTGTACACTCCATACACTGTACTGAGGAGACCGTGTGCTGTACTGTACACCCCATACACTGTACTGAGGAGACCGTGTGCTGTACTGTACACCCCATACACCGTACTGAGGAGACCGTGTGCTGTACTGTACACCCCATACACCGTACTGAGGAGACCGTGTGCTGTACTGTACACTCCATACACTGTACTGAGGGGACCGTGTGCTGTACTGTACACTCCATACACCGTACTGAGGAGACCGTGTGCTGTACTGTACACCCCATACACCGTACTGAGGGGACCGTGTGCTGTACTGTACACCCCATACACTGTACTGAGGGGACCGTGTGCTGTACTGTACACCCCATACACTGTACTGAGGAGACCGTGTGCTGTACTGTACACCCCATACACCGTACTGAGGAGACCGTGTGCTGTACTGTACACTCCATACACCGTACTGAGGAGACCGTGTGCTGTACTGTACACTCCATACACCGTACTGAGGAGACCGTGTGCTGTACTGTACACTCCATACACTGTACTGAGGAGACCGTGTGCTGTACTGTACACTCCATACACTGTACTGAGGAGACCGTGTGCTGTACTGTACACTCCATACACTGTACTGAGGGGACCGTGTGCTGTACTGTACACTCCATACACTGTACTGAGGGGACCGTGTGCTGTACTGTACACTCCATACACCGTACTGAGGGGACCGTGTGCTGTACTGTACACCCCATACACTGTACTGAGGAGACCGTGTGCTGTACTGTACACTCCATACACTGTACTGAGGGGACCGTGTGCTGTACTGTACACCCCATACACTGTACTGAGGAGACCGTGTGCTGTACTGTACACTCCATACACCGTACTGAGGGGACCGTGTGCTGTACTGTACACTCCATACACTGTACTGAGGAGACCGTGTGCTGTACTGTACACTCCATACACTGTACTGAGGAGACCGTGTGCTGTACTGTACACTCCATACACTGTACTGAGGAGACCGTGTGCTGTACTGTACACTCCATACACCGTACTGAGGAGACCGTGTGCTGTACTGTACACCCCATACACTGTACTGAGGAGACCGTGTGCTGTACTGTGCACTCCATACACTGTACTGAGGAGACCGTGTGCTGTACTGTACACTCCATACACTGTACTGAGGGGACCGTGTGCTGTACTGTACACTCCATACACTGTACTGAGGAGACCGTGTGCTGTACTGTACACTCCATACACCGTACTGAGGAGACCGTGTGCTGTACTGTACACTCCATACACCGTACTGAGGAGACCGTGTGCTGTACTGTACACTCCATACACCGTACTGAGGAGACCGTGTGCTGTACTGTACACCCCATACACTGTACTGAGGAGACCGTGTGCTGTACTGTACACCCCATACACTGTACTGAGGAGACCGTGTGCTGTACTGTACACCCCATACACTGTACTGAGGAGACCGTGTGCTGTACTGTACACTCCATACACTGTACTGAGGAGACCGTGTGCTGTACACTCCATACACCGTACTGAGGGGACCGTGTGCTGTACTGTACACCCCATACACCGTACTGAGGGGACCGTGTGCTGTACTGTACACCCCATACACCGTACTGAGGAGACCGTGTGCTGTACTGTACACTCCATACACTGTACTGAGGAGACCGTGTGCTGTACTGTACACTCCATACACTGTACTGAGGGGACCGTGTGCTGTACTGTACACCCCATACACCGTACTGAGGAGACCGTGTGCTGTACTGTACACCCCATACACCGTACTGAGGAGACCGTGTGCTGTACTGTACACTCCATACACTGTACTGAGGAGACCGTGTGCTGTACTGTACACCCCATACACCGTACTGAGGAGACCGTGTGCTGTACTGTACACCCCATACACCGTACTGAGGAGACCGTGTGCTGTACTGTACACTCCATACACCGTACTGAGGGGACCGTGTGCTGTACTGTACACTCCATACACTGTACTGAGGAGACCGTGTGCTGTACTGTACACCCCATACACTGTACTGAGGGGACCGTGTGCTGTTCTGTACACTCCATACACCGTACTGAGGAGACCGTGTGCTGTACTGTACACTCCATACACTGTACTGAGGGGACCGTGTGCTGTACTGTACACTCCATACACCGTACTGAGGAGACCGTGTGCTGTACTGTACACCCCATACACTGTACTGAGGAGACCGTGTGCTGTACTGTACACCCCATACACTGTACTGAGGAGACCGTGTGCTGTACTGTACACTCCATACACCGTACTGAGGGGACCGTGTGCTGTACTGTACACTCCATACACTGTACTGAGGAGACCGTGTGCTGTACTGTACACTCCATACACTGTACTGAGGAGACCGTGTGCTGTACTGTACACTCCATACACTGTACTGAGGAGACCGTGTGCTGTACTGTACACTCCATACACTGTACTGAGGAGACCGTGTGCTGTACTGTACACTCCATACACTGTACTGAGGGGACCGTGTGCTGTACTGTACACTCCATACACCGTACTGAGGAGACCGTGTGCTGTACTGTACACTCCATACACCGTACTGAGGGGACCGTGTGCTGTACTGTACACTCCATACACTGTACTGAGGAGACCGTGTGCTGTACTGTACACCCCATACACTGTACTGAGGGGACCGTGTGCTGTACTGTACACTCCATACACCGTACTGAGGAGACCGTGTGCTGTACTGTACACCCCATACACCGTACTGAGGAGACCGTGTGCTGTACTGTACACCCCATACACTGTACTGAGGAGACCGTGTGCTGTACTGTACACCCCATACACCGTACTGAGGAGACCGTGTGCTGTACTGTACACTCCATACACTGTACTGAGGAGACTGTGTGCTGTACTGTACACTCCATACACCGTACTGAGGAGACCGTGTGCTGTACTGTACACCCCATACACTGTACTGAGGAGACCGTGTGCTGTACTGTACACCCCATACACCGTACTGAGGAGACCGTGTGCTGTACTGTACACCCCATACACTGTACTGAGGAGACCGTGTGCTGTACTGTACACCCCATACACTGTACTGAGGAGACCGTGTGCTGTACTGTACACTCCATACACTGTACTGAGGAGACCGTGTGCTGTACTGTACACCCCATACACTGTACTGAGGAGACCGTGTGCTGTACTGTACACTCCATACACTGTACTGAGGGGACCGTGTGCTGTACTGTACACTCCATACACCGTACTGAGGAGACCGTGTGCTGTACTGTACACCCCATACACTGTACTGAGGAGACCGTGTGCTGTACTGTACACTCCATACACTGTACTGAGGAGACCGTGTGCTGTACTGTACACTCCATACACTGTAATGAGGAGACCGTGTGCTGTACTGTACACTCCATACACCGTACTGAGGGGACCGTGTGCTGTACTGTACACTCCATACACTGTTCTGAGGAGACCGTGTGCTGTACTGTACACTCCATACACCGTACTGAGGAGACCGTGTGCTGTACTGTACACCCCATACACTGTACTGAGGAGACCGTGTGCTGTACTGTACACTCCATACACCGTACTGAGGAGACCGTGTGCTGTACTGTACACTCCATACACCGTACTGAGGGGACCGTGTGTTGTACTGTACACTCCATACACTGTACTGAGGAGACCGTGTGCTGTACACTCCATACACCGTACTGAGGAGACCGTGTGCTGTACTGTACACTCCATACACTGTACTGAGGGGACCGTGTGCTGTACTGTACACTCCATACACTGTACTGAGGAGACCGTGTGCTGTACTGTACACTCCATACACTGTACTGAGGAGACCGTGTGCTGTACTGTACACCCCATACACCGTACTGAGGAGACCGTGTGCTGTACTGTACACCCCATACACTGTACTGAGGGGACCGTGTGCTGTACTGTACACTCCATACACTGTACTGAGGGGACCGTGTGCTGTACTGTACACTCCATACACTGTACTGAGGGGACCGTGTGCTGTACTGTACACTCCATACACTGTACTGAGGAGACCGTGTGCTGTACTGTACACTCCATACACTGTACTGAGGAGACCGTGTGCTGTACTGTACACTCCATACACTGTACTGAGGGGACCGTGTGCTGTACTGTACACTCCATACACTGTACTGAGGGGACCGTGTGCTGTACTGTACACTCCATACACTGTACTGAGGAGACCGTGTGCTGTACTGTACACTCCATACACTGTACTGAGGGGACCGTGTGCTGTACTGTACACTCCATACACCGTACTGAGGAGACCGTGTGCTGTACTGTACACCCCATACACCGTACTGAGGAGACCGTGTGCTGTACTGTACACCCCATACACCGTACTGAGGAGACCGTGTGCTGTACTGTACACCCCATACACCGTACTGAGGAGACCGTGTGCTGTACTGTACACCCCATACACCGTACTGAGGGGACCGTGTGCTGTACTGTACACCCCATACACTGTACTGAGGGGACCGTGTGCTGTACTGTACACTCCATACACCGTACTGAGGAGACCGTGTGCTGTACTGTACACCCTATACACCGTACTGAGGAGACCGTGTGCTGTACTGTACACTCCATACACTGTACTGAGGAGACCGTGTGCTGTACTGTACACCCCATACACCGTACTGAGGAGACCGTGTGCTGTACTGTACACCCCATACACCGTACTGAGGAGACCGTGTGCTGTACTGTACACTCCATACACCGTACTGAGGAGACCGTGTGCTGTACTGTACACCCCATACACTGTACTGAGGAGACCGTGTGCTGTACTGTACACTCCATACACTGTACTGAGGAGACCGTGTGCTGTACTGTACACCCCATACACTGTACTGAGGAGACCGTGTGCTGTACTGTACACTCCATACACTGTACTGAGGGGACCGTGTGCTGTACTGTACACTCCATACACTGTACTGAGGGGACCGTGTGCTGTACTGTACACCCCATACACTGTACTGAGGAGACCGTGTGCTGTACTGTACACCCCATACACTGTACTGAGGAGACCGTGTGCTGTACTGTACACCCCATACACTGTACTGAGGAGACCGTGTGCTGTACTGTACACCCCATACACCGTACTGAGGGGACCGTGTGCTGTACTGTACACTCCATACACCGTACTGAGGAGACCGTGTGCTGTACTGTACACCCCATACACCGTACTGAGGGGACCGTGTGCTGTACTGTACACTCCATACACTGTTCTGAGGAGACCGTGTGCTGTACTGTACACTCCATACACCGTACTGAGGAGACCGTGTGCTGTACTGTACACTCCATACACTGTACTGAGGAGACCGTGTGCTGTACACTCCATACACCGTACTGAGGAGACCGTGTGCTGTACTGTACACTCCATACACTGTACTGAGGAGACCGTGTGCTGTACTGTACACCCCATACACTGTACTGAGGAGACCGTGTGCTGTACTGTACACTCCATACACTGTACTGAGGAGACCGTGTGCTGTACTGTACACTCCATACACTGTACTGAGGGGACCGTGTGCTGTACTGTACACTCCATACACTGTACTGAGGGGACCGTGTGCTGTACTGTACACTCCATACACTGTACTGAGGAGACCGTGTGCTGTACTGTACACCCCATACACTGTACTGAGGGGACCGTGTGCTGTACTGTACACCCCATACACTGTACTGAGGAGACCGTGTGCTGTACTGTACACTCCATACACTGTACTGAGGAGACCGTGTGCTGTACTGTACACTCCATACACTGTACTGAGGGGACCGTGTGCTGTACTGTACACTCCATACACTGTACTGAGGGGACCGTGTGCTGTACTGTACACCCCATACACTGTACTGAGGGGACCGTGTGCTGTACTGTACACTCCATACACCGTACTGAGGAGACCGTGTGCTGTACTGTACACTCCATACACTGTACTGAGGAGACCGTGTGCTGTACTGTACACCCCATACACTGTACTGAGGGGACCGTGTGCTGTACTGTACACCCCATACACTGTACTGAGGGGACCGTGTGCTGTACTGTACACTCCATACACTGTACTGAGGAGACCGTGTGCTGTACTGTACACCCCATACACTGTACTGAGGGGACCGTGTGCTGTACTGTACACCCCATACACTGTACTGAGGAGACCGTGTGCTGTACTGTACACTCCATACACCGTACTGAGGAGACCGTGTGCTGTACTGTACACCCCATACACCGTACTGAGGAGACCGTGTGCTGTACTGTACACTCCATACACCGTACTGAGGGGACCGTGTGCTGTACTGTACACTCCATACACTGTACTGAGGAGACCGTGTGCTGTACTGTACACTCCATACACTGTACTGAGGAGACCGTGTGCTGTACTGTACACTCCATACACTGTACTGAGGAGACCGTGTGCTGTACTGTACACCCCATACACTGTACTGAGGAGACCGTGTGCTGTACTGTACACCCCATACACTGTACTGAGGGGACCGTGTGCTGTACTGTACACTCCATACACCGTACTGAGGAGACCGTGTGCTGTACTGTACACCCCATACACCGTACTGAGGAGACCGTGTGCTGTACTGTACACCCCATACACCGTACTGAGGAGACCGTGTGCTGTACTGTACACCCCATACACCGTACTGAGGAGACCGTGTGCTGTACTGTACACCCCATACACCGTACTGAGGAGACCGTGTGCTGTACTGTACACTCCATACACTGTACTGAGGGGACCGTGTGCTGTACTGTACACTCCATACACTGTACTGAGGGGACCGTGTGCTGTACTGTACACTCCATACACTGTACTGAGGAGACCGTGTGCTGTACTGTACACCCCATACACCGTACTGAGGAGACCGTGTGCTGTACTGTACACTCCATACACTGTACTGAGGGGACCGTGTGCTGTACTGTACACTCCATACACCGTACTGAGGAGACCGTGTGCTGTACTGTACACTCCATACACCGTACTGAGGGGACCGTGTGCTGTACTGTACACCCCATACACCGTACTGAGGGGACCGTGTGCTGTACTGTACACCCCATACACCGTACTGAGGGGACCGTGTGCTGTACTGTACACTCCATACACTGTACTGAGGGGACCGTGTGCTGTACTGTACACCCCATACACCGTACTGAGGGGACCGTGTGCTGTACTGTACACCCCATACACTGTACTGAGGGGACCGTGTGCTGTACTGTACACCCCATACACTGTACTGAGGAGACCGTGTGCTGTACTGTACACCCCATACACTGTACTGAGGAGACCGTGTGCTGTACTGTACACCCCATACACTGTACTGAGGAGACCGTGTGCTGTACTGTACACCCCATACACCGTACTGAGGGGACCGTGTGCTGTACTGTACACTCCATACACCGTACTGAGGAGACCGTGTGCTGTACTGTACACCCCATACACCGTACTGAGGGGACCGTGTGCTGTACTGTACACTCCATACACTGTTCTGAGGAGACCGTGTGCTGTACTGTACACTCCATACACCGTACTGAGGAGACCGTGTGCTGTACTGTACACTCCATACACTGTACTGAGGAGACCGTGTGCTGTACACTCCATACACCGTACTGAGGAGACCGTGTGCTGTACTGTACACTCCATACACTGTACTGAGGAGACCGTGTGCTGTACTGTACACCCCATACACTGTACTGAGGAGACCGTGTGCTGTACTGTACACTCCATACACTGTACTGAGGAGACCGTGTGCTGTACTGTACACTCCATACACTGTACTGAGGGGACCGTGTGCTGTACTGTACACTCCATACACTGTACTGAGGGGACCGTGTGCTGTACTGTACACTCCATACACTGTACTGAGGAGACCGTGTGCTGTACTGTACACCCCATACACTGTACTGAGGGGACCGTGTGCTGTACTGTACACCCCATACACTGTACTGAGGAGACCGTGTGCTGTACTGTACACTCCATACACTGTACTGAGGAGACCGTGTGCTGTACTGTACACTCCATACACTGTACTGAGGAGACCGTGTGCTGTACTGTACACCCCATACACTGTACTGAGGGGACCGTGTGCTGTACTGTACACCCCATACACTGTACTGAGGAGACCGTGTGCTGTACTGTACACTCCATACACTGTACTGAGGAGACCGTGTGCTGTACTGTACACTCCATACACTGTACTGAGGAGACCGTGTGCTGTACTGTACACTCCATACACTGTACTGAGGGGACCGTGTGCTGTACTGTACACCCCATACACTGTACTGAGGGGACCGTGTGCTGTACTGTACACCCCATACACCGTACTGAGGAGACCGTGTGCTGTACTGTACACTCCATACACCGTACTGAGGGGACCGTGTGCTGTACTGTACACCCCATACACCGTACTGAGGAGACCGTGTGCTGTACTGTACACCCCATACACCGTACTGAGGAGACCGTGTGCTGTACTGTACACTCCATACACTGTACTGAGGAGACCGTGTGCTGTACTGTACACTCCATACACTGTACTGAGGAGACCGTGTGCTGTACTGTACACTCCATACACTGTACTGAGGAGACCGTGTGCTGTACTGTACACTCCATACACTGTACTGAGGGGACCGTGTGCTGTACTGTACACTCCATACACTGTACTGAGGAGACCGTGTGCTGTACTGTACACTCCATACACTGTACTGAGGGGACCGTGTGCTGTACTGTACACTCCATACACTGTACTGAGGGGACCGTGTGCTGTACTGTACACCCCATACACTGTACTGAGGGGACCGTGTGCTGTACTGTACACTCCATACACCGTACTGAGGAGACCGTGTGCTGTACTGTACACTCCATACACTGTACTGAGGAGACCGTGTGCTGTACTGTACACCCCATACACTGTACTGAGGGGACCGTGTGCTGTACTGTACACCCCATACACTGTACTGAGGAGACCGTGTGCTGTACTGTACACTCCATACACTGTACTGAGGAGACCGTGTGCTGTACTGTACACCCCATACACTGTACTGAGGAGACCGTGTGCTGTACTGTACACTCCATACACTGTACTGAGGAGACCGTGTGCTGTACTGTACACCCCATACACTGTACTGAGGAGACCGTGTGCTGTACTGTACACCCCATACACTGTACTGAGGAGACCGTGTGCTGTACTGTACACCCCATACACTGTACTGAGGGGACCGTGTGCTGTACTGTACACTCCATACACCGTACTGAGGAGACCGTGTGCTGTACTGTACACCCCATACACCGTACTGAGGAGACCGTGTGCTGTACTGTACACCCCATACACTGTACTGAGGAGACCGTGTGCTGTACTGTACACTCCATACACTGTACTAAGGAGACCGTGTGCTGTACTGTACACTCCATACACTGTACTGAGGAGACCGTGTGCTGTACTGTACACTCCATACACTGTACTGAGGAGACTGTGTGCTGTACTGTACACTCCATACACTGTACTGAGGAGACCGTGTGCTGTACTGTACACTCCATACACTGTTCTGAGGAGACCGTGTGCTGTACTGTACACTCCATACACCGTACTGAGGAGACCGTGTGCTGTACTGTACACTCCATACACTGTACTGAGGAGACCGTGTGCTGTACTGTACACTCCATACACTGTTCTGAGGAGACCGTGTGCTGTACTGTACACCCCATACACCGTACTGAGGAGACCGTGTGCTGTACTGTACACTCCATACACCGTACTGAGGAGACCGTGTGCTGTACTGTACACCCCATACACCGTACTGAGGAGACCGTGTGCTGTACTGTACACCCCATACACTGTACTGAGGGGACCGTGTGCTGTACTGTACACTCCATACACTGTACTGAGGGGACCGTGTGCTGTACTGTACACTCCATACACTGTACTGAGGGGACCGTGTGCTGTACTGTACACTCCATACACTGTACTGAGGAGACCGTGTGCTGTACTGTACACTCCATACACTGTACTGAGGGGACCGTGTGCTGTACTGTACACTCCATACACTGTACTGAGGGGACCGTGTGCTGTACTGTACACTCCATACACTGTACTGAGGGGACCGTGTGCTGTACTGTACACCCCATACACCGTACTGAGGAGACCGTGTGCTGTACTGTACACCCCATACACTGTACTGAGGAGACCGTGTGCTGTACTGTACACCCCATACACCGTACTGAGGAGACCGTGTGCTGTACTGTACACCCCATACACCGTACTGAGGGGACCGTGTGCTGTACTGTACACTCCATACACTGTACTGAGGAGACCGTGTGCTGTACTGTACACTCCATACACTGTACTGAGGGGACCGTGTGCTGTACTGTACACCCCATACACTGTACTGAGGGGACCGTGTGCTGTACTGTACACTCCATACACTGTACTGAGGAGACCGTGTGCTGTACTGTACACTCCATACACCGTACTGAGGAGACCGTGTGCTGTACTGTACACCCCATACACCGTACTGAGGAGACCGTGTGCTGTACTGTACACCCCATACACTGTACTGAGGGGACCGTGTGCTGTACTGTACACTCCATACACCGTACTGAGGAGACCGTGTGCTGTACTGTACACCCCATACACCGTACTGAGGAGACCGTGTGCTGTACTGTACACTCCATACACTGTACTGAGGAGACCGTGTGCTGTACTGTACACTCCATACACTGTACTGAGGAGACCGTGTGCTGTACTGTACACCCCATACACTGTACTGAGGGGACCGTGTGCTGTACTGTACACTCCATACACTGTACTGAGGAGACCGTGTGCTGTACTGTACACCCCATACACTGTACTGAGGAGACCGTGTGCTGTACTGTACACTCCATACACTGTACTGAGGGGACCGTGTGCTGTACTGTACACTCCATACACCGTACTGAGGAGACCGTGTGCTGTACTGTACACTCCATACACTGTACTGAGGAGACCGTGTGCTGTACTGTACACCCCATACACTGTACTGAGGAGACCGTGTGCTGTACTGTACACCCCATACACTGTACTGAGGAGACCGTGTGCTGTACTGTACACCCCATACACTGTACTGAGGAGACCGTGTGCTGTACTGTACACTCCATACACCGTACTGAGGAGACCGTGTGCTGTACTGTACACCCCATACACTGTACTGAGGAGACCGTGTGCTGTACTGTACACCCCATACACTGTACTGAGGAGACCGTGTGCTGTACTGTACACCCCATACACTGTACTGAGGAGACCGTGTGCTGTACTGTACACCCCATACACTGTACTGAGGAGACCGTGTGCTGTACTGTACACCCCATACACTGTACTGAGGGGACCGTGTGCTGTACTGTACACTCCATACACTGTACTGAGGAGACCGTGTGCTGTACTGTACACCCCATACACTGTACTGAGGAGACCGTGTGCTGTACTGTACACCCCATACACTGTACTGAGGAGACCGTGTGCTGTACTGTACACCCCATACACTGTACTGAGGAGACCGTGTGCTGTACTGTACACCCCATACACTGTACTGAGGAGACCGTGTGCTGTACTGTACACCCCATACACCGTACTGAGGAGACCGTGTGCTGTACTGTACACTCCATACACTGTACTGAGGAGACCGTGTGCTGTACTGTACACCCCATACACTGTACTGAGGGGACCGTGTGCTGTACTGTACACTCCATACACTGTACTGAGGAGACCGTGTGCTGTACTGTACACTCCATACACTGTACTGAGGAGACCGTGTGCTGTACTGTACACTCCATACACTGTACTGAGGAGACCGTGTGCTGTACTGTACACCCCATACACCGTACTGAGGGGACCGTGTGCTGTACTGTACACTCCATACACCGTACTGAGGGGACCGTGTGCTGTTCTGTACACTCCATACACTGTACTGAGGAGACCGTGTGCTGTACTGTACACTCCATACACTGTACTGAGGGGACCGTGTGCTGTACTGTACACTCCATACACCGTACTGAGGAGACCGTGTGCTGTACTGTACACCCCATACACCGTACTGAGGAGACCGTGTGCTGTACTGTACACCCCATACACTGTACTGAGGGGACCGTGTGCTGTACTGTACACTCCATACACTGTACTGAGGAGACCGTGTGCTGTACACCCCATACACCGTACTGAGGAGACCGTGTGCTGTACTGTACACCCCATACACTGTACTGAGGAGACCGTGTGCTGTACTGTACACCCCATACACTGTACTGAGGAGACCGTGTGCTGTACTGTACACTCCATACACTGTACTGAGGGGACCGTGTGCTGTACTGTACACCCCATACACCGTACTGAGGAGACCGTGTGCTGTACTGTACACCCCATACACTGTACTGAGGAGACCGTGTGCTGTACTGTACACTCCATACACTGTACTGAGGGGACCGTGTGCTGTACTGTACACTCCATACACTGTACTGAGGAGACGGTGTGCTGTACTGTACACTCCATACACTGTACTGAGGGGACCGTGTGCTGTACTGTACACTCCATACACTGTACTGAGGAGACCGTGTGCTGTACTGTACACTCTATACACCGTACTGAGGGGACCGTGTGCTGTACTGTACACTCCATACACTGTACTGAGGGGACCGTGTGCTGTACTGTACACCCCATACACTGTACTGAGGAGACCGTGTGCTGTACTGTACACTCCATACACCGTACTGAGGGGACCGTGTGCTGTACTGTACACTCCATACACTGTACTGAGGGGACCGTGTGCTGTACTGTACACCCCATACACTGTACTGAGGAGACCGTGTGCTGTACTGTACACTCCATACACTGTACTGAGGGGACCGTGTGCTGTACTGTACACTCCATACACTGTACTGAGGGGACCGTGTGCTGTACACTCCATACACTGTACTGAGGAGACCGTGTGCTGTACACCCCATACACCGTACTGAGGGGACCGTGTGCTGTACTGTACACCCCATACACTGTACTGAGGGGACCGTGTGCTGTACACCCCATACACCGTACTGAGGAGACCGTGTGCTGTACTGTACACCCCATACACTGTACTGAGGAGACCGTGTGCTGTACTGTACACTCCATACACTGTACTGAGGGGACCGTGTGCTGTACTGTACACTCCATACACTGTACTGAGGGGACCGTGTGCTGTACTGTACACTCCATACACCGTACTGAGGGGACCGTGTGCTGTACTGTACACTCCATACACCGTACTGAGGGGACCGTGTGCTGTACTGTACACTCCATACACCGTACTGAGGAGACCGTGTGCTGTACTGTACACTCCATACACTGTACTGAGGGGACCGTGTGCTGTACTGTACACCCCATACACTGTACTGAGGAGACCGTGTGCTGTACTGTACACCCCATACACTGTACTGAGGGGACCGTGTGCTGTACTGTACACTCCATACACTGTACTGAGGGGACTGTGTGCTGTACTGTACACCCCATACACCGTACTGAGGAGACCGTGTGCTGTACTGTACACCCCATACACTGTACTGAGGGGACCGTGTGCTGTACTGTACACCCCATACACCGTACTGAGGGGACCGTGTGCTGTACTGTACACCCCATACACCGTACTGAGGGGACCGTGTGCTGTACTGTACACCCCATACACTGTACTGAGGGGACCGTGTGCTGTACTGTACACTCCATACACTGTACTGAGGGGACCGTGTGCTGTACTGTACACCCCATACACTGTACTGAGGGGACCGTGTGCTGTACTGTACACCCCATACACCGTACTGAGGGGACCGTGTGCTGTACTGTACACCCCATACACTGTACTGAGGGGACCGTGTGCTGTACTGTACACTCCATACACTGTACTGAGGGGACTGTGTGCTGTACTGTACACCCCATACACCGTACTGAGGAGACCGTGTGCTGTACTGTACACCCCATACACTGTACTGAGGGGACCGTGTGCTGTACTGTACACTCCATACACTGTACTGAGGAGACCGTGTGCTGTACTGTACACCCCATACACTGTACTGAAGGGACCGTGTGCTGTACTGTACACCCCATACACTGTACTGAGGAGACCGTGTGCTGTACTGTACACCCCATACACTGTACTGAGGAGACCGTGTGCTGTACTGTACACCCCATACACTGTACTGAGGAGACCGTGTGCTGTACTGTACACCCCATACACTGTACTGAGGAGACCGTGTGCTGTACACTCCATACACTGTACTGAGGAGACCGTGTGCTGTACTGTACACCCCATACACTGTACTGAGGAGACCGTGTGCTGTACTGTACACCCCATACACTGTACTGAGGAGACCGTGTGCTGTACTGTACACTCCATACACTGTACTGAGGGGACCGTGTGCTGTACTGTACACTGCATACACTGTACTGAGGGGACCGTGTGCTGTACTGTACACTCCATACACTGTACTGAGGAGACCGTGTGCTGTACACTCCATACACCGTACTGAGGAGACCGTGTGCTGTACTGTACACTCCATACACCGTACTGAGGGGACCGTGTGCTGTACTGTACACTCCATACACTGTACTGAGGGGACCGTGTGCTGTACTGTACACCCCATACACTGTACTGAGGAGACCGTGTGCTGTACTGTACACTCCATACACTGTACTGAGGGGACCGTGTGCTGTACTGTACACCCCATACACCGTACTGAGGAGACCGTGTGCTGTACTGTACACCCCATACACTGTACTGAGGGGACCGTGTGCTGTACACTCCATACACTGTACTGAGGAGACCGTGTGCTGTACTGTACACTCCATACACTGTACTGAGGGGACCGTGTGCTGTACTGTACACCCCATACACTGTACTGAGGGGACCGTGTGCTGTACTGTACACCCCATACACTGTACTGAGGAGACCGTGTGCTGTACTGTACACCCCATACACTGTACTGAGGAGACCGTGTGCTGTACTGTACACCCCATACACTGTACTGAGGGGACCGTGTGCTGTACTGTACACTCCATACACTGTACTGAGGAGACCGTGTGCTGTACTGTACACTCCATACACCGTACTGAGGAGACCGTGTGCTGTACTGTACACCCCATACACTGTACTGAGGGGACCGTGTGCTGTACTGTACACTCCATACACCGTACTGAGGAGACCGTGTGCTGTACTGTACACTCCATACACTGTACTGAGGGGACCGTGTGCTGTACTGTACACTCCATACACCGTACTGAGGAGACCGTGTGCTGTACTGTACACTCCATACACTGTACTGAGGGGACCGTGTGCTAAACTGTACACTCCATACACTGTACTGAGGGGACCGTGTGCTGTACTGTACACTCCATACACCGTACTGAGGGGACCGTGTGCTGTACTGTACACTCCATACACCGTACTGAGGAGACCGTGTGCTGTACTGTACACCCCATACACTGTACTGAGGAGACCGTGTGCTGTACTGTACACCCCATACACCGTACTGAGGGGACCGTGTGCTGTACTGTACACTCCATACACCGTACTGAGGGGACCGTGTGCTGTACTGTACACTCCATACACCGTACTGAGGAGACCGTGTGCTGTACTGTACACCCCATACACTGTACTGAGGAGACCGTGTGCTGTACTGTACACTCCATACACTGTACTGAGGAGACCGTGTGCTGTACTGTACACTCCATACACTGTACTGAGGAGACCGTGTGCTGTACTGTACACTCCATACACTGTACTGAGGAGACCGTGTGCTGTACTGTACACCCCATACACTGTACTGAGGAGACCGTGTGCTGTACTGTACACCCCATACACCGTACTGAGGAGACCGTGTGCTGTACTGTACACCCCATACACCGTACTGAGGAGACCGTGTGCTGTACTGTACACTCCATACACTGTACTGAGGGGACCGTGTGCTGTACTGTACACTCCATACACCGTACTGAGGAGACCGTGTGCTGTACTGTACACCCCATACACCGTACTGAGGGGACCGTGTGCTGTACTGTACACCCCATACACTGTACTGAGGGGACCGTGTGCTGTACTGTACACCCCATACACTGTACTGAGGAGACCGTGTGCTGTACTGTACACCCCATACACCGTACTGAGGAGACCGTGTGCTGTACTGTACACTCCATACACCGTACTGAGGAGACCGTGTGCTGTACTGTACACTCCATACACCGTACTGAGGAGACCGTGTGCTGTACTGTACACTCCATACACTGTACTGAGGAGACCGTGTGCTGTACTGTACACCCCATACACTGTACTGAGGAGACCGTGTGCTGTACTGTACACTCCATACACTGTACTGAGGGGACCGTGTGCTGTACTGTACACCCCATACACTGTACTGAGGAGACCGTGTGCTGTACTGTACACTCCATACACTGTACTGAGGGGACCGTGTGCTGTACTGTACACCCCATACACTGTACTGAGGAGACCGTGTGCTGTACTGTACACTCCATACACCGTACTGAGGGGACCGTGTGCTGTACTGTACACTCCATACACTGTACTGAGGAGACCGTGTGCTGTACTGTACACTCCATACACTGTACTGAGGAGACCGTGTGCTGTACTGTACACTCCATACACTGTACTGAGGGGACCGTGTGCTGTACTGTACACTCCATACACCGTACTGAGGGGACCGTGTGCTGTACTGTACACTCCATACACCGTACTGAGGAGACCGTGTGCTGTACTGTACACCCCATACACTGTACTGAGGAGACCGTGTGCTGTACTGTACACTCCATACACTGTACTGAGGAGACCGTGTGCTGTACTGTACACTCCATACACCGTACTGAGGAGACCGTGTGCTGTACTGTACACCCCATACACTGTACTGAGGAGACCGTGTGCTGTACTGTGCACTCCATACACTGTACTGAGGAGACCGTGTGCTGTACTGTACACTCCATACACTGTACTGAGGGGACCGTGTGCTGTACTGTACACTCCATACACTGTACTGAGGAGACCGTGTGCTGTACTGTACACTCCATACACTGTACTGAGGAGACCGTGTGCTGTACTGTACACCCCATACACTGTACTGAGGAGACCGTGTGCTGTACTGTACACCCCATACACTGTACTGAGGAGACCGTGTGCTGTACTGTACACTCCATACACTGTACTGAGGAGACCGTGTGCTGTACACTCCATACACCGTACTGAGGGGACCGTGTGCTGTACTGTACACTCCATACACTGTACTGAGGAGACCGTGTGCTGTACTGTACACCCCATACACTGTACTGAGGGGACCGTGTGCTGTACTGTACACTCCATACACCGTACTGAGGGGACCGTGTGCTGTACTGTACACCCCATACACCGTACTGAGGAGACCGTGTGCTGTACTGTACACTCCATACACTGTACTGAGGAGACCGTGTACTGTACACCCCATACACTGTACTGAGGGGACCGTGTGCTGTACTGTACACCCCATACACCGTACTGAGGAGACAGTGTGCTGTACTGTACACTCCATACACTGTACTGAGGAGACCGTGTGCTGTACTGTACACTCCATACACCGTACTGAGGAGACCGTGTGCTGTACTGTACACCCCATACACCGTACTGAGGAGACCGTGTGCTGTACTGTACACCCCATACACTGTACTGAGGGGACCGTGTGCTGTACTGTACACTCCATACACCGTACTGAGGGGACCGTGTGCTGTACTGTACACCCCATACACTGTACTGAGGAGACCGTGTGCTGTACTGTACACTCCATACACTGTACTGAGGAGACCGTGTGCTGTACTGTACACTCCATACACTGTACTGAGGGGACCGTGTGCTGTACTGTACACCCCATACACCGTACTGAGGAGACCGTGTGCTGTACTGTACACCCCATACACCGTACTGAGGGGACCGTGTGCTGTACTGTACACTCCATACACCGTACTGAGGAGACCGTGTGCTGTACTGTACACTCCATACACCGTACTGAGGGGACCGTGTGCTGTACTGTACACTCCATACACTGTACTGAGGAGACCGTGTGCTGTACTGTACACTCCATACACTGTACTGAGGAGACCGTGTGCTGTACTGTACACTCCATACACTGTACTGAGGGGACCGTGTGCTGTACTGTACACTCCATACACCGTACTGAGGAGACCGTGTGCTGTACTGTACACCCCATACACCGTACTGAGGGGACCGTGTGCTGTACTGTACACTCCATACACCGTACTGAGGAGACCGTGTGCTGTACTGTACACTCCATACACCGTACTGAGGGGACCGTGTGCTGTACTGTACACTCCATACACTGTACTGAGGAGACCGTGTGCTGTACTGTACACTCCATACACTGTACTGAGGAGACCGTGTGCTGTACTGTACACTCCATACACTGTACTGAGGGGACCGTGTGCTGTACTGTACACTCCATACACCGTACTGAGGAGACCGTGTGCTGTACTGTACACTCCATACACTGTACTGAGGGGACCGTGTGCTGTACTGTACACCCCATACACTGTACTGAGGAGACCGTGTGCTGTACTGTACACTCCATACACTGTACTGAGGGGACCGTGTGCTGTACTGTACACTCCATACACTGTACTGAGGGGACCGTGTGCTGTACTGTACACCCCATACACCGTACTGAGGGGACCGTGTGCTGTACTGTACACTCCATACACTGTACTGAGGAGACCGTGTGCTGTACTGTACACCCCATACACTGTACTGAGGGGACCGTGTGCTGTACTGTACACTCCATACACCGTACTGAGGAGACCGTGTGCTGTACTGTACACCCCATACACCGTACTGAGGAGACCGTGTGCTGTACTGTACACCCCATACACTGTACTGAGGAGACCGTGTGCTGTACTGTACACCCCATACACCGTACTGAGGAGACCGTGTGCTGTACTGTACACCCCATACACTGTACTGAAGAGACCGTGTGCTGTACTGTACACTCCATACACTGTACTGAGGAGACCGTGTGCTGTACTGTACACTCCATACACTGTACTGAGGAGACCGTGTGCTGTACTGTACACTCCATACACTGTACTGAGGAGACCGTGTGCTGTACTGTACACCCCATACACCGTACTGAGGAGACCGTGTGCTGTACTGTACACTCCATACACCGTACTGAGGAGACCGTGTGCTGTACTGTACACTCCATACACTGTACTGAGGGGACCGTGTGCTGTACTGTACACCCCATACACTGTACTGAGGAGACCGTGTGCTGTACTGTACACCCCATACACCGTACTGAGGAGACCGTGTGCTGTACTGTACACTCCATACACTGTACTGAGGAGACCGTGTACTGTACACCCCATACACTGTACTGAGGGGACCGTGTGCTGTACTGTACACCCCATACACCGTACTGAGGAGACAGTGTGCTGTACTGTACACTCCATACACTGTACTGAGGAGACCGTGTGCTGTACTGTACACTCCATACACTGTACTGAGGGGACCGTGTGCTGTACTGTACACCCCATACACCGTACTGAGGAGACCGTGTGCTGTACTGTACACCCCATACACCGTACTGAGGAGACCGTGTGCTGTACTGTACACCCCATACACTGTACTGAGGAGACCGTGTGCTGTACTGTACACCCCATACACTGTACTGAGGAGACCGTGTGCTGTACTGTACACTCCATACACTGTACTGAGGAGACCGTGTGCTGTACTGTACACCCCATACACCGTACTGAGGAGACCGTGTGCTGTACTGTACACCCCATACACCGTACTGAGGAGACCGTGTGCTGTACTGTACACTCCATACACCGTACTGAGGGGACCGTGTGCTGTACTGTACACCCCATACACCGTACTGAGGAGACCGTGTGCTGTACTGTACACTCCATACACTGTACTGAGGAGACCGTGTGCTGTACTGTACACTCCATACACTGTACTGAGGAGACCGTGTGCTGTACTGTACACTCCATACACCGTACTGAGGAGACCGTGTGCTGTACTGTACACCCCATACACCGTACTGAGGAGACCGTGTGCTGTACTGTACACCCCATACACTGTACTGAGGGGACCGTGTGCTGTACTGTACACTCCATACACCGTACTGAGGGGACCGTGTGCTGTACTGTACACCCCATACACTGTACTGAGGAGACCGTGTGCTGTACTGTACACTCCATACACTGTACTGAGGAGACCGTGTGCTGTACTGTACACTCCATACACTGTACTGAGGGGACCGTGTGCTGTACTGTACACTCCATACACCGTACTGAGGAGACCGTGTGCTGTACTGTACACTCCATACACTGTACTGAGGGGACCGTGTGCTGTACTGTACACCCCATACACTGTACTGAGGAGACCGTGTGCTGTACTGTACACTCCATACACTGTACTGAGGGGACCGTGTGCTGTACTGTACACTCCATACACCGTAGTGAGGAGACCGTGTGCTGTACTGTACACCCCATACACCGTACTGAGGGGACCGTGTGCTGTACTGTACACTCCATACACCGTACTGAGGAGACCGTGTGCTGTACTGTACACTCCATACACCGTACTGAGGGGACCGTGTGCTGTACTGTACACTCCATACACTGTACTGAGGAGACCGTGTGCTGTACTGTACACTCCATACACTGTACTGAGGAGACCGTGTGCTGTACTGTACACTCCATACACTGTACTGAGGGGACCGTGTGCTGTACTGTACACTCCATACACCGTACTGAGGAGACCGTGTGCTGTACTGTACACTCCATACACTGTACTGAGGGGACCGTGTGCTGTACTGTACACCCCATACACTGTACTGAGGAGACCGTGTGCTGTACTGTACACTCCATACACTGTACTGAGGGGACCGTGTGCTGTACTGTACACTCCATACACTGTACTGAGGGGACCGTGTGCTGTACTGTACACCCCATACACCGTACTGAGGGGACCGTGTGCTGTACTGTACACTCCATACACTGTACTGAGGAGACCGTGTGCTGTACTGTACACCCCATACACTGTACTGAGGGGACTGTGTGCTGTACTGTACACTCCATACACCGTACTGAGGAGACCGTGTGCTGTACTGTACACCCCATACACCGTACTGAGGAGACCGTGTGCTGTACTGTACACCCCATACACTGTACTGAGGAGACCGTGTGCTGTACTGTACACCCCATACACCGTACTGAGGAGACCGTGTGCTGTACTGTACACCCCATACACTGTACTGAAGAGACCGTGTGCTGTACTGTACACTCCATACACTGTACTGAGGAGACCGTGTGCTGTACTGTACACTCCATACACTGTACTGAGGAGACCGTGTGCTGTACTGTACACTCCATACACTGTACTGAGGAGACCGTGTGCTGTACTGTACACCCCATACACCGTACTGAGGAGACCGTGTGCTGTACTGTACACTCCATACACCGTACTGAGGAGACCGTGTGCTGTACTGTACACTCCATACACTGTACTGAGGGGACCGTGTGCTGTACTGTACACCCCATACACTGTACTGAGGAGACCGTGTGCTGTACTGTACACTCCATACACTGTACTGAGGGGACCGTGTGCTGTACTGTACACTCCATACACTGTACTGAGGGGACCGTGTGCTGTACTGTACACCCCATACACCGTACTGAGGGGACCGTGTGCTGTACTGTACACTCCATACACTGTACTGAGGAGACCGTGTGCTGTACTGTACACCCCATACACTGTACTGAGGGGACCGTGTGCTGTACTGTACACTCCATACACCGTACTGAGGAGACCGTGTGCTGTACTGTACACCCCATACACCGTACTGAGGAGACCGTGTGCTGTACTGTACACTCCATACACTGTACTGAGGGGACCGTGTGCTGTACTGTAAACCCCATACACTGTACTGAGGAGACCGTGTGCTGTACTGTACACTCCATACACTGTACTGAGGGGACCGTGTGCTGTAATGTACACTCCATACACTGTACTGAGGGGACCGTGTGCTGTACTGTACACCCCATACACTGTACTGAGGAGACCGTGTGCTGTACTGTACACCCCATACACTGTACTGAGGAGACCGTGTGCTGTACTGTACACTCCATACACTGTACTGAGGAGACCGTGTGCTGTACTGTACACTCCATACACTGTACTGAGGAGACCGTGTGCTGTACTGTACACTCCATACACCGTACTGAGGGGACCGTGTGCTGTACTGTACACTCCATACACCGTACTGAGGAGACCGTGTGCTGTACTGTACACCCCATACACTGTACTGAGGAGACCGTGTGCTGTACTGTACACTCCATACACTGTTCTGAGGAGACCGTGTGCTGTACTGTACACTCCATACACCGTACTGAGGAGACCGTGTGCTGTACTGTACACCCCATACACTGTACTGAGGAGACCGTGTGCTGTACTGTACACTCCATACACTGTACTGAGGAGACCGTGTGCTGTACACTCCATACACCGTACTGAGGAGACCGTGTGCTGTACTGTACACTCCATACACTGTACTGAGGAGACCGTGTGCTGTACACTCCATACACCGTACTGAGGAGACCGTGTGCTGTACTGTACACTCCATACACTGTACTGAGGAGACCGTGTGCTGTACTGTACACCCCATACACTGTACTGAGGAGACCGTGTGCTGTACTGTACACTCCATACACTGTACTGAGGAGACCGTGTGCTGTACTGTACACCCCATACACTGTACTGAGGGGACCGTGTGCTGTACTGTACACCCCATACACTGTACTGAGGAGACCGTGTGCTGTACTGTACACTCCATACACTGTACTGAGGAGACCGTGTGCTGTACTGTACACTCCATACACTGTACTGAGGGGACCGTGTGCTGTACTGTACACTCCATACACTGTACTGAGGGGACCGTGTGCTGTACTGTACACCCCATACACTGTACTGAGGGGACCGTGTGCTGTACTGTACACTCCATACACTGTACTGAGGAGACCGTGTGCTGTACTGTACACTCCATACACTGTACTGAGGAGACCGTGTGCTGTACTGTACACTCCATACACCGTACTGAGGAGACCGTGTGCTGTACTGTACACTCCATACACCGTACTGAGGGGACCGTGTGCTGTACTGTACACCCCATACACCATACTGAGGAGACCGTGTGCTGTACTGTACACCCCATACACCGTACTGAGGAGACCGTGTGCTGTACTGTACACTCCATACACCGTACTGAGGGGACCGTGTGCTGTACTGTACACCCCATACACCATACTGAGGAGACCGTGTGCTGTACTGTACACCCCATACACCGTACTGAGGAGACCGTGTGCTGTACTGTACACTCCATACACTGTACTGAGGAGACCGTGTGCTGTACTGTACACTCCATACACTGTACTGAGGAGACCGTGTGCTGTACTGTACACCCCATACACTGTACTGAGGGGACCGTGTGCTGTACTGTACACTCCATACACTGTACTGAGAAGACCGTGTGCTGTACTGTACACTCCATACACTGTACTGAGGGGACCGTGTGCTGTACTGTACACTCCATACACTGTACTGAGGGGACCGTGTGCTGTACTGTACACCCCATACACTGTACTGAGGGGACCGTGTGCTGTACTGTACACTCCATACACCGTACTGAGGAGACCGTGTGCTGTACTGTACACTCCATACACTGTACTGAGGAGACCGTGTGCTGTACTGTACACCCCATACACTGTACTGAGGGGACCGTGTGCTGTACTGTACACCCCATACACTGTACTGAGGGGACCGTGTGCTGTACTGTACACTCCATACACTGTACTGAGGAGACCGTGTGCTGTACTGTACACCCCATACACTGTACTGAGGGGACCGTGTGCTGTACTGTACACCCCATACACTGTACTGAGGAGACCGTGTGCTGTACTGTACACTCCATACACCGTACTGAGGAGACCGTGTGCTGTACTGTACACCCCATACACCGTACTGAGGAGACCGTGTGCTGTACTGTACACTCCATACACCGTACTGAGGGGACCGTGTGCTGTACTGTACACTCCATACACTGTACTGAGGAGACCGTGTGCTGTACTGTACACTCCATACACTGTACTGAGGAGACCGTGTGCTGTACTGTACACTCCATACACTGTACTGAGGGGACCGTGTGCTGTACTGTACACTCCATACACCGTACTGAGGAGACCGTGTGCTGTACTGTACACCCCATACACCGTACTGAGGAGACCGTGTGCTGTACTGTACACCCCATACACTGTACTGAGGGGACCGTGTGCTGTACTGTACACTCCATACACCGTACTGAGGAGACCGTGTGCTGTACTGTACACCCCATACACCGTACTGAGGAGACCGTGTGCTGTACTGTACACCCCATACACCGTACTGAGGAGACCGTGTGCTGTACTGTACACTCCATACACTGTACTGAGGGGACCGTGTGCTGTACTGTACACTCCATACACTGTACTGAGGAGACCGTGTGCTGTACTGTACACTCCATACACTGTACTGAGGGGACCGTGTGCTGTACTGTACACTCCATACACCGTACTGAGGGGACCGTGTGCTGTACTGTACACCCCATACACTGTACTGAGGAGACCGTGTGCTGTACTGTACACCCCATACACTGTACTGAGGAGACCGTGTGCTGTACTGTACACCCCATACACCGTACTGAGGAGACCGTGTGCTGTACTGTACACCCCATACACCGTACTGAGGGGACCGTGTGCTGTACTGTACACCCCATACACTGTACTGAGGGGACCGTGTGCTGTACTGTACACTCCATACACCGTACTGAGGGGACCGTGTGGTGTACTGTACACTCCATACACTGTACTGAGGAGACCGTGTGCTGTACTGTACACCCCATACACTGTACTGAGGAGACCGTGTGCTGTACTGTACACTCCATACACCGTACTGAGGAGACCGTGTGCTGTACTGTACACTCCATACACTGTACTGAGGAGACCGTGTGCTGTACTGTACACTCCATACACTGTACTGAGGGGACCGTGTGCTGTACTGTACACCCCATACACTGTACTGAGGAGACCGTGTGCTGTACTGTACACCCCATACACCGTACTGAGGAGACCGTGTGCTGTACTGTACACCCCATACACCGTACTGAGGGGACCGTGTGCTGTACTGTACACCCCATACACTGTACTGAGGGGACCGTGTGCTGTACTGTACACCCCATACACTGTACTGAGGGGACCGTGTGCTGTACTGTACACTCCATACACCGTACTGAGGAGACCGTGTGCTGTACTGTACACTCCATACACTGTACTGAGGAGACCGTGTGCTGTACTGTACACCCCATACACCGTACTGAGGAGACCGTGTGCTGTACTGTACACCCCATACACTGTACTGAGGGGACCGTGTGCTGTACTGTACACTCCATACACTGTACTGAGGGGACCGTGTGCTGTACTGTACACTCCATACACCGTACTGAGGGGACCGTGTGCTGTACTGTACACCCCATACACTGTACTGAGGAGACCGTGTGCTGTACTGTACACTCCATACACTGTACTGAGGGGACCGTGTGCTGTACTGTACACTCCATACACTGTACTGAGGGGACCGTGTGCTGTACTGTACACCCCATACACCGTACTGAGGGGACCGTGTGCTGTACTGTACACTCCATACACTGTACTGAGGAGACCGTGTGCTGTACTGTACACCCCATACACTGTACTGAGGGGACCGTGTGCTGTACTGTACACTCCATACACTGTACTGAGGAGACCGTGTGCTGTACTGTACACCCCATACACTGTACTGAGGGGACCGTGTGCTGTACTGTACACTCCATACACTGTACTGAGGAGACCGTGTGCTGTACTGTACACTCCATACACTGTACTGAGGGGACCGTGTGCTGTACTGTACACTCCATACACTGTACTGAGGAGACCGTGTGCTGTACTGTACACTCCATACACTGTACTGAGGAGACCGTGTGCTGTACTGTACACTCCATACACTGTACTGAGGAGACCGTGTGCTGTACTGTACACTCCATACACTGTACTGAGGAGACCGTGTGCTGTACTGTACACCCCATACACTGTACTGAGGGGACCGTGTGCTGTACTGTACACTCCATACACTGTACTGAGGAGACCGTGTGCTGTACTGTACACCCCATACACTGTACTGAGGAGACCGTGTGCTGTACTGTACACTCCATACACTGTACTGAGGAGACCGTGTGCTGTACTGTACACTCCATACACTGTACTGAGGAGACCGTGTGCTGTACTGTACACTCCATACACTGTACTGAGGGGACCGTGTGCTGTACTGTACACTCCATACACTGTACTGAGGAGACCGTGTGCTGTACTGTACACTCCATACACCGTACTGAGGAGACCGTGTGCTGTACTGTACACTCCATACACTGTACTGAGGGGACCGTGTGCTAAACTGTACACTCCATACACTGTACTGAGGGGACCGTGTGCTGTACTGTACACTCCATACACCGTACTGAGGGGACCGTGTGCTGTACTGTACACTCCATACACCGTACTGAGGAGACCGTGTGCTGTACTGTACACCCCATACACTGTACTGAGGAGACCGTGTGCTGTACTGTACACTCCATACACTGTACTGAGGAGACCGTGTGCTGTACTGTACACTCCATACACTGTACTGAGGAGACCGTGTGCTGTACTGTACACTCCATACACTGTACTGAGGAGACCGTGTGCTGTACTGTACACCCCATACACTGTACTGAGGAGACCGTGTGCTGTACTGTACACCCCATACACCGTACTGAGGAGACCGTGTGCTGTACTGTACACTCCATACACTGTACTGAGGAGACCGTGTGCTGTACTGTACACCCCATACACTGTACTGAGGGGACCGTGTGCTGTACTGTACACCCCATACACTGTACTGAGGAGACCGTGTGCTGTACTGTACACTCCATACACTGTACTGAGGGGACCGTGTGCTGTACTGTACACCCCATACACCGTACTGAGGAGACCGTGTGCTGTACTGTACACTCCATACACTGTACTGAGGGGACCGTGTGCTGTACTGTACACTCCATACACCGTACTGAGGAGACCGTGTGCTGTACTGTACACCCCATACACCGTACTGAGGGGACCGTGTGCTGTACTGTACACCCCATACACTGTACTGAGGGGACCGTGTGCTGTACTGTACACCCCATACACTGTACTGAGGAGACCGTGTGCTGTACTGTACACCCCATACACCGTACTGAGGAGACCGTGTGCTGTACTGTACACTCCATACACCGTACTGAGGAGACCGTGTGCTGTACTGTACACTCCATACACCGTACTGAGGAGACCGTGTGCTGTACTGTACACTCCATACACTGTACTGAGGAGACCGTGTGCTGTACTGTACACTCCATACACTGTACTGAGGAGACCGTGTGCTGTACTGTACACTCCATACACTGTACTGAGGGGACCGTGTGCTGTACTGTACACTCCATACACTGTACTGAGGGGACCGTGTGCTGTACTGTACACTCCATACACCGTACTGAGGGGACCGTGTGCTGTACTGTACACCCCATACACTGTACTGAGGAGACCGTGTGCTGTACTGTACACTCCATACACTGTAAAGAGGGGACCGTGTGCTGTACTGTACACCCCATACACTGTACTGAGGAGACCGTGTGCTGTACTGTACACTCCATACACCGTACTGAGGGGACCGTGTGCTGTACTGTACACTCCATACACTGTACTGAGGAGACCGTGTGCTGTACTGTACACTCCATACACTGTACTGAGGAGACCGTGTGCTGTACTGTACACTCCATACACTGTACTGAGGAGACCGTGTGCTGTACTGTACACTCCATACACCGTACTGAGGAGACCGTGTGCTGTACTGTACACCCCATACACTGTACTGAGGAGACCGTGTGCTGTACTGTGCACTCCATACACTGTACTGAGGAGACCGTGTGCTGTACTGTACACTCCATACACTGTACTGAGGGGACCGTGTGCTGTACTGTACACTCCATACACTGTACTGAGGAGACCGTGTGCTGTACTGTACACTCCATACACCGTACTGAGGAGACCGTGTGCTGTACTGTACACTCCATACACCGTACTGAGGAGACCGTGTGCTGTACTGTACACTCCATACACCGTACTGAGGAGACCGTGTGCTGTACTGTACACCCCATACACTGTACTGAGGAGACCGTGTGCTGTACTGTACACCCCATACACTGTACTGAGGAGACCGTGTGCTGTACTGTACACCCCATACACTGTACTGAGGAGACCGTGTGCTGTACTGTACACTCCATACACTGTACTGAGGAGACCGTGTGCTGTACACTCCATACACCGTACTGAGGGGACCGTGTGCTGTACTGTACACCCCATACACCGTACTGAGGGGACCGTGTGCTGTACTGTACACCCCATACACCGTACTGAGGAGACCGTGTGCTGTACTGTACACTCCATACACTGTACTGAGGAGACCGTGTGCTGTACTGTACACTCCATACACTGTACTGAGGGGACCGTGTGCTGTACTGTACACCCCATACACCGTACTGAGGAGACCGTGTGCTGTACTGTACACCCCATACACCGTACTGAGGAGACCGTGTGCTGTACTGTACACTCCATACACTGTACTGAGGAGACCGTGTGCTGTACTGTACACCCCATACACCGTACTGAGGAGACCGTGTGCTGTACTGTACACCCCATACACCGTACTGAGGAGACCGTGTGCTGTACTGTACACTCCATACACCGTACTGAGGAGACCGTGTGCTGTACTGTACACCCCATACACCGTACTGAGGGGACCGTGTGCTGTACTGTACACTCCATACACCGTACTGAGGGGACCGTGTGCTGTACTGTACACTCCATACACTGTACTGAGGAGACCGTGTGCTGTACTGTACACCCCATACACTGTACTGAGGGGACCGTGTGCTGTTCTGTACACTCCATACACCGTACTGAGGAGACCGTGTGCTGTACTGTACACTCCATACACTGTACTGAGGGGACCGTGTGCTGTACTGTACACTCCATACACCGTACTGAGGAGACCGTGTGCTGTACTGTACACCCCATACACTGTACTGAGGAGACCGTGTGCTGTACTGTACACCCCATACACTGTACTGAGGAGACCGTGTGCTGTACTGTACACTCCATACACCGTACTGAGGGGACCGTGTGCTGTACTGTACACTCCATACACTGTACTGAGGAGACCGTGTGCTGTACTGTACACTCCATACACTGTACTGAGGAGACCGTGTGCTGTACTGTACACTCCATACACTGTACTGAGGAGACCGTGTGCTGTACTGTACACTCCATACACTGTACTGAGGAGACCGTGTGCTGTACTGTACACTCCATACACTGTACTGAGGGGACCGTGTGCTGTACTGTACACTCCATACACCGTACTGAGGAGACCGTGTGCTGTACTGTACACTCCATACACCGTACTGAGGGGACCGTGTGCTGTACTGTACACTCCATACACTGTACTGAGGAGACCGTGTGCTGTACTGTACACCCCATACACTGTACTGAGGGGACCGTGTGCTGTACTGTACACTCCATACACCGTACTGAGGAGACCGTGTGCTGTACTGTACACCCCATACACCGTACTGAGGAGACCGTGTGCTGTACTGTACACCCCATACACTGTACTGAGGAGACCGTGTGCTGTACTGTACACCCCATACACCGTACTGAGGAGACCGTGTGCTGTACTGTACACTCCATACACTGTACTGAGGAGACTGTGTGCTGTACTGTACACTCCATACACCGTACTGAGGAGACCGTGTGCTGTACTGTACACCCCATACACTGTACTGAGGAGACCGTGTGCTGTACTGTACACCCCATACACCGTACTGAGGAGACCGTGTGCTGTACTGTACACCCCATACACTGTACTGAGGAGACCGTGTGCTGTACTGTACACCCCATACACTGTACTGAGGAGACCGTGTGCTGTACTGTACACTCCATACACTGTACTGAGGAGACCGTGTGCTGTACTGTACACCCCATACACTGTACTGAGGAGACCGTGTGCTGTACTGTACACTCCATACACTGTACTGAGGGGACCGTGTGCTGTACTGTACACCCCATACACTGTACTGAGGAGACCGTGTGCTGTACTGTACACTCCATACACTGTACTGAGGGGACCGTGTGCTGTACTGTACACTCCATACACTGTACTGAGGGGACCGTGTGCTGTACTGTACACCCCATACACTGTACTGAGGAGACCGTGTGCTGTACTGTACACCCCATACACTGTACTGAGGAGACCGTGTGCTGTACTGTACACTCCATACACTGTACTGAGGAGACCGTGTGCTGTACTGTACACCCCATACACCGTACTGAGGGGACCGTGTGCTGTACTGTACACTCCATACACCGTACTGAGGAGACCGTGTGCTGTACTGTACACCCCATACACTGTACTGAGGAGACCGTGTGCTGTACTGTACACTCCATACACTGTACTGAGGAGACCGTGTGCTGTACTGTACACTCCATACACTGTAATGAGGAGACCGTGTGCTGTACTGTACACTCCATACACCGTACTGAGGGGACCGTGTGCTGTACTGTACACTCCATACACTGTTCTGAGGAGACCGTGTGCTGTACTGTACACTCCATACACCGTACTGAGGAGACCGTGTGCTGTACTGTACACCCCATACACTGTACTGAGGAGACCGTGTGCTGTACTGTACACTCCATACACCGTACTGAGGAGACCGTGTGCTGTACTGTACACTCCATACACCGTACTGAGGGGACCGTGTGTTGTACTGTACACTCCATACACTGTACTGAGGAGACCGTGTGCTGTACACTCCATACACCGTACTGAGGAGACCGTGTGCTGTACTGTACACTCCATACACTGTACTGAGGGGACCGTGTGCTGTACTGTACACTCCATACACTGTACTGAGGAGACCGTGTGCTGTACTGTACACTCCATACACTGTACTGAGGAGACCGTGTGCTGTACTGTACACCCCATACACCGTACTGAGGAGACCGTGTGCTGTACTGTACACCCCATACACTGTACTGAGGGGACCGTGTGCTGTACTGTACACTCCATACACTGTACTGAGGGGACCGTGTGCTGTACTGTACACTCCATACACTGTACTGAGGGGACCGTGTGCTGTACTGTACACTCCATACACTGTACTGAGGAGACCGTGTGCTGTACTGTACACTCCATACACTGTACTGAGGAGACCGTGTGCTGTACTGTACACTCCATACACTGTACTGAGGGGACCGTGTGCTGTACTGTACACTCCATACACTGTACTGAGGGGACCGTGTGCTGTACTGTACACTCCATACACTGTACTGAGGAGACCGTGTGCTGTACTGTACACTCCATACACTGTACTGAGGGGACCGTGTGCTGTACTGTACACTCCATACACCGTACTGAGGAGACCGTGTGCTGTACTGTACACCCCATACACCGTACTGAGGAGACCGTGTGCTGTACTGTACACCCCATACACCGTACTGAGGAGACCGTGTGCTGTACTGTACACCCCATACACCGTACTGAGGAGACCGTGTGCTGTACTGTACACCCCATACACCGTACTGAGGGGACCGTGTGCTGTACTGTACACCCCATACACTGTACTGAGGGGACCGTGTGCTGTACTGTACACTCCATACACCGTACTGAGGAGACCGTGTGCTGTACTGTACACCCTATACACCGTACTGAGGAGACCGTGTGCTGTACTGTACACTCCATACACTGTACTGAGGAGACCGTGTGCTGTACTGTACACCCCATACACCGTACTGAGGAGACCGTGTGCTGTACTGTACACCCCATACACCGTACTGAGGAGACCGTGTGCTGTACTGTACACTCCATACACCGTACTGAGGAGACCGTGTGCTGTACTGTACACCCCATACACTGTACTGAGGAGACCGTGTGCTGTACTGTACACTCCATACACTGTACTGAGGAGACCGTGTGCTGTACTGTACACCCCATACACTGTACTGAGGAGACCGTGTGCTGTACTGTACACTCCATACACTGTACTGAGGGGACCGTGTGCTGTACTGTACACTCCATACACTGTACTGAGGGGACCGTGTGCTGTACTGTACACCCCATACACTGTACTGAGGAGACCGTGTGCTGTACTGTACACCCCATACACTGTACTGAGGAGACCGTGTGCTGTACTGTACACCCCATACACTGTACTGAGGAGACCGTGTGCTGTACTGTACACCCCATACACCGTACTGAGGGGACCGTGTGCTGTACTGTACACTCCATACACCGTACTGAGGAGACCGTGTGCTGTACTGTACACCCCATACACCGTACTGAGGGGACCGTGTGCTGTACTGTACACTCCATACACTGTTCTGAGGAGACCGTGTGCTGTACTGTACACTCCATACACCGTACTGAGGAGACCGTGTGCTGTACTGTACACTCCATACACTGTACTGAGGAGACCGTGTGCTGTACACTCCATACACCGTACTGAGGAGACCGTGTGCTGTACTGTACACTCCATACACTGTACTGAGGAGACCGTGTGCTGTACTGTACACCCCATACACTGTACTGAGGAGACCGTGTGCTGTACTGTACACTCCATACACTGTACTGAGGAGACCGTGTGCTGTACTGTACACTCCATACACTGTACTGAGGGGACCGTGTGCTGTACTGTACACTCCATACACTGTACTGAGGGGACCGTGTGCTGTACTGTACACTCCATACACTGTACTGAGGAGACCGTGTGCTGTACTGTACACCCCATACACTGTACTGAGGGGACCGTGTGCTGTACTGTACACCCCATACACTGTACTGAGGAGACCGTGTGCTGTACTGTACACTCCATACACTGTACTGAGGAGACCGTGTGCTGTACTGTACACTCCATACACTGTACTGAGGGGACCGTGTGCTGTACTGTACACTCCATACACTGTACTGAGGGGACCGTGTGCTGTACTGTACACCCCATACACTGTACTGAGGGGACCGTGTGCTGTACTGTACACTCCATACACCGTACTGAGGAGACCGTGTGCTGTACTGTACACTCCATACACTGTACTGAGGAGACCGTGTGCTGTACTGTACACCCCATACACTGTACTGAGGGGACCGTGTGCTGTACTGTACACCCCATACACTGTACTGAGGGGACCGTGTGCTGTACTGTACACTCCATACACTGTACTGAGGAGACCGTGTGCTGTACTGTACACCCCATACACTGTACTGAGGGGACCGTGTGCTGTACTGTACACCCCATACACTGTACTGAGGAGACCGTGTGCTGTACTGTACACTCCATACACCGTACTGAGGAGACCGTGTGCTGTACTGTACACCCCATACACCGTACTGAGGAGACCGTGTGCTGTACTGTACACTCCATACACCGTACTGAGGGGACCGTGTGCTGTACTGTACACTCCATACACTGTACTGAGGAGACCGTGTGCTGTACTGTACACTCCATACACTGTACTGAGGAGACCGTGTGCTGTACTGTACACTCCATACACTGTACTGAGGAGACCGTGTGCTGTACTGTACACCCCATACACTGTACTGAGGAGACCGTGTGCTGTACTGTACACCCCATACACTGTACTGAGGGGACCGTGTGCTGTACTGTACACTCCATACACCGTACTGAGGAGACCGTGTGCTGTACTGTACACCCCATACACCGTACTGAGGAGACCGTGTGCTGTACTGTACACCCCATACACCGTACTGAGGAGACCGTGTGCTGTACTGTACACCCCATACACCGTACTGAGGAGACCGTGTGCTGTACTGTACACCCCATACACCGTACTGAGGAGACCGTGTGCTGTACTGTACACTCCATACACTGTACTGAGGGGACCGTGTGCTGTACTGTACACTCCATACACTGTACTGAGGGGACCGTGTGCTGTACTGTACACTCCATACACTGTACTGAGGAGACCGTGTGCTGTACTGTACACCCCATACACCGTACTGAGGAGACCGTGTGCTGTACTGTACACTCCATACACTGTACTGAGGGGACCGTGTGCTGTACTGTACACTCCATACACCGTACTGAGGAGACCGTGTGCTGTACTGTACACTCCATACACCGTACTGAGGGGACCGTGTGCTGTACTGTACACCCCATACACCGTACTGAGGGGACCGTGTGCTGTACTGTACACCCCATACACCGTACTGAGGGGACCGTGTGCTGTACTGTACACTCCATACACTGTACTGAGGGGACCGTGTGCTGTACTGTACACCCCATACACCGTACTGAGGGGACCGTGTGCTGTACTGTACACCCCATACACTGTACTGAGGGGACCGTGTGCTGTACTGTACACCCCATACACTGTACTGAGGAGACCGTGTGCTGTACTGTACACCCCATACACTGTACTGAGGAGACCGTGTGCTGTACTGTACACCCCATACACTGTACTGAGGAGACCGTGTGCTGTACTGTACACCCCATACACCGTACTGAGGGGACCGTGTGCTGTACTGTACACTCCATACACCGTACTGAGGAGACCGTGTGCTGTACTGTACACCCCATACACCGTACTGAGGGGACCGTGTGCTGTACTGTACACTCCATACACTGTTCTGAGGAGACCGTGTGCTGTACTGTACACTCCATACACCGTACTGAGGAGACCGTGTGCTGTACTGTACACTCCATACACTGTACTGAGGAGACCGTGTGCTGTACACTCCATACACCGTACTGAGGAGACCGTGTGCTGTACTGTACACTCCATACACTGTACTGAGGAGACCGTGTGCTGTACTGTACACCCCATACACTGTACTGAGGAGACCGTGTGCTGTACTGTACACTCCATACACTGTACTGAGGAGACCGTGTGCTGTACTGTACACTCCATACACTGTACTGAGGGGACCGTGTGCTGTACTGTACACTCCATACACTGTACTGAGGGGACCGTGTGCTGTACTGTACACTCCATACACTGTACTGAGGAGACCGTGTGCTGTACTGTACACCCCATACACTGTACTGAGGGGACCGTGTGCTGTACTGTACACCCCATACACTGTACTGAGGAGACCGTGTGCTGTACTGTACACTCCATACACTGTACTGAGGAGACCGTGTGCTGTACTGTACACTCCATACACTGTACTGAGGAGACCGTGTGCTGTACTGTACACCCCATACACTGTACTGAGGGGACCGTGTGCTGTACTGTACACCCCATACACTGTACTGAGGAGACCGTGTGCTGTACTGTACACTCCATACACTGTACTGAGGAGACCGTGTGCTGTACTGTACACTCCATACACTGTACTGAGGAGACCGTGTGCTGTACTGTACACTCCATACACTGTACTGAGGGGACCGTGTGCTGTACTGTACACCCCATACACTGTACTGAGGGGACCGTGTGCTGTACTGTACACCCCATACACCGTACTGAGGAGACCGTGTGCTGTACTGTACACTCCATACACCGTACTGAGGGGACCGTGTGCTGTACTGTACACCCCATACACCGTACTGAGGAGACCGTGTGCTGTACTGTACACCCCATACACCGTACTGAGGAGACCGTGTGCTGTACTGTACACTCCATACACTGTACTGAGGAGACCGTGTGCTGTACTGTACACTCCATACACTGTACTGAGGAGACCGTGTGCTGTACTGTACACTCCATACACTGTACTGAGGAGACCGTGTGCTGTACTGTACACTCCATACACTGTACTGAGGGGACCGTGTGCTGTACTGTACACTCCATACACTGTACTGAGGAGACCGTGTGCTGTACTGTACACTCCATACACTGTACTGAGGGGACCGTGTGCTGTACTGTACACTCCATACACTGTACTGAGGGGACCGTGTGCTGTACTGTACACCCCATACACTGTACTGAGGGGACCGTGTGCTGTACTGTACACTCCATACACCGTACTGAGGAGACCGTGTGCTGTACTGTACACTCCATACACTGTACTGAGGAGACCGTGTGCTGTACTGTACACCCCATACACTGTACTGAGGGGACCGTGTGCTGTACTGTACACCCCATACACTGTACTGAGGGGACCGTGTGCTGTACTGTACACTCCATACACTGTACTGAGGAGACCGTGTGCTGTACTGTACACCCCATACACTGTACTGAGGGGACCGTGTGCTGTACTGTACACCCCATACACTGTACTGAGGAGACCGTGTGCTGTACTGTACACTCCATACACCGTACTGAGGAGACCGTGTGCTGTACTGTACACCCCATACACCGTACTGAGGAGACCGTGTGCTGTACTGTACACTCCATACACCGTACTGAGGGGACCGTGTGCTGTACTGTACACTCCATACACTGTACTGAGGAGACCGTGTGCTGTACTGTACACTCCATACACTGTACTGAGGAGACCGTGTGCTGTACTGTACACTCCATACACTGTACTGAGGAGACCGTGTGCTGTACTGTACACTCCATACACTGTACTGAGGAGACCGTGTGCTGTACTGTACACCCCATACACTGTACTGAGGAGACCGTGTGCTGTACTGTACACCCCATACACTGTACTGAGGGGACCGTGTGCTGTACTGTACACTCCATACACCGTACTGAGGAGACCGTGTGCTGTACTGTACACCCCATACACCGTACTGAGGAGACCGTGTGCTGTACTGTACACCCCATACACCGTACTGAGGAGACCGTGTGCTGTACTGTACACTCCATACACTGTACTGAGGGGACCGTGTGCTGTACTGTACACTCCATACACTGTACTGAGGGGACCGTGTGCTGTACTGTACACTCCATACACTGTACTGAGGAGACCGTGTGCTGTACTGTACACCCCATACACCGTACTGAGGAGACCGTGTGCTGTACTGTACACTCCATACACTGTACTGAGGGGACCGTGTGCTGTACTGTACACTCCATACACTGTACTGAGGAGACCGTGTGCTGTACTGTACACTCCATACACTGTACTGAGGAGACCGTGTGCTGTACTGTACACCCCATACACCGTACTGAGGGGACCGTGTGCTGTACTGTACACCCCATACACCGTACTGAGGGGACCGTGTGCTGTACTGTACACTCCATACACTGTACTGAGGGGACCGTGTGCTGTACTGTACACCCCATACACCGTACTGAGGGGACCGTGTGCTGTACTGTACACTCCATACACTGTACTGAGGAGACCGTGTGCTGTACTGTACCCCCCATACACTGTACTGAGGGGACCGTGTGCTGTACTGTACACTCCATACACCGTACTGAGGGGACCGTGTGCTGTACTGTACACCCCATACACCGTACTGAGGAGACCGTGTGCTGTACTGTACACCCCATACACCGTACTGAGGAGACCGTGTGCTGTACTGTACACTCCATACACTGTACTGAGGAGACCGTGTGCTGTACTGTACACTCCATACACTGTACTGAGGAGACCGTGTGCTGTACTGTACACTCCATACACCGTACTGAGGAGACCGTGTGCTGTACTGTACACTCCATACACTGTACTGAGGAGACCGTGTGCTGTACTGTACACTCCATACACTGTACTGAGGGGACCGTGTGCTGTACTGTACACTCCATACACTGTACTGAGGAGACCGTGTGCTGTACTGTACACCCCATACACCGTACAGAGGAGACCGTGTGCTGTACTGTACACCCCATACACCGTACTGAGGAGACCGTGTGCTGTACTGTACACCCCATACACTGTACTGAGGAGACCGTGTGCTGTACTGTACACTCCATACACTGTACTGAGGGGACCGTGTGCTGTACTGTACACCCCATACACCGTACTGAGGAGACCGTGTGCTGTACTGTACACCCCATACACTGTACTGAGGAGACCGTGTGCTGTACTGTACACCCCATACACCGTACTGAGGAGACCGTGTGCTGTACTGTACACCCCATACACTGTACTGAGGGGACCGTGTGCTGTACTGTACACTCCATACACTGTACTGAGGGGACCGTGTGCTGTACTGTACACTCCATACACCGTACTGAGGAGACCGTGTGCTGTACTGTACACCCCATACACCGTACTGAGGAGACCGTGTGCTGTACTGTACACCCCATACACCGTACAGAGGAGACCGTGTGCTGTACTGTACACTCCATACACCGTACTGAGGGGACCGTGTGCTGTACTGTACACCCCATACACTGTACTGAGGAGACCGTGTGCTGTACTGTACACTCCATACACTGTACTGAGGGGACCGTGTGCTGTACTGTACACTCCATACACTGTACTGAGGAGACCGTGTGCTGTACTGTACACCCCATACACCGTACTGAGGAGACCGTGTGCTGTACTGTACACTCCATACACTGTACTGAGGAGACCGTGTGCTGTACTGTACACTCCATACACTGTACTGAGGAGACCGTGTGCTGTACTGTACACTCCATACACTGTACTGAGGAGACCGTGTGCTGTACTGTACACCCCATACACTGTACTGAGGGGACCGTGTGCTGTACTGTACACTCCATACACTGTACTGAGGAGACCGTGTGCTGTACTGTACACTCCATACACTGTACTGAGGGGACCGTGTGCTGTACTGTACACTCCATACACTGTACTGAGGAGACCGTGTGCTGTACTGTACACTCCATACACTGTACTGAGGAGACCGTGTGCTGTACTGTACACTCCATACACCGTACTGAGGAGACCGTGTGCTGTACTGTACACTCCATACACTGTACTGAGGAGACCGTGTGCTGTACTGTACACTCCATACACTGTACTGAGGGGACCGTGTGCTGTACTGTACACTCCATACACTGTACTGAGGAGACCGTGTGCTGTACTGTACACCCCATACACCGTACAGAGGAGACCGTGTGCTGTACTGTACACCCCATACACCGTACTGAGGAGACCGTGTGCTGTACTGTACACCCCATACACTGTACTGAGGAGACCGTGTGCTGTACTGTACACTCCATACACTGTACTGAGGGGACCGTGTGCTGTACTGTACACCCCATACACCGTACTGAGGAGACCGTGTGCTGTACTGTACACCCCATACACTGTACTGAGGAGACCGTGTGCTGTACTGTACACTCCATACACTGTACTGAGGAGACCGTGTGCTGTACTGTACACTCCATACACTGTACTGAGGGGACCGTGTGCTGTACTGTACACCCCATACACCGTACAGAGGAGACCGTGTGCTGTACTGTACACTCCATACACCGTACTGAGGGGACCGTGTGCTGTACTGTACACCCCATACACTGTACTGAGGAGACCGTGTGCTGTACTGTACACCCCATACACCGTACAGAGGAGACCGTGTGCTGTACTGTACACTCCATACACCGTACTGAGGGGACCGTGTGCTGTACTGTACACTCCATACACTGTACTGAGGAGACCGTGTGCTGTACTGTACACTCCATACACTGTACTGAGGGGACCGTGTGCTGTACTGTACACTCCATACACTGTACTGAGGAGACCGTGTGCTGTACTGTACACCCCATACACCGTACTGAGGAGACCGTGTGCTGTACTGTACACTCCATACACTGTACTGAGGAGACCGTGTGCTGTACTGTACACTCCATACACTGTACTGAGGAGACCGTGTGCTGTACTGTACACTCCATACACTGTACTGAGGAGACCGTGTGCTGTACTGTACACCCCATACACTGTACTGAGGGGACCGTGTGCTGTACTGTACACTCCATACACTGTACTGAGGGGACCGTGTGCTGTACTGTACACTCCATACACTGTACTGAGGAGACCGTGTGCTGTACTGTACACTCCATACACTGTACTGAGGAGACCGTGTGCTGTACTGTACACTCCATACACTGTACTGAGGAGACCGTGTGCTGTACTGTCTAATGCCGCGTACACACGACTGTTTTTAATGTCATTGAAAAAAACTGCATTTTTCTCGAAGTGATTTTTCTTGTTTCCTCTCAAGCCTGCCTTGCCTACACACTATCGTGGAAAAAATAGGATTTTTATAACAGCTTACCTGTAAAATCCTTTTCTTGGAGTACATCACGGGACACAGAGCGACATAGTCATTACTAATGGGTTATATAGATACCGTCAGGTGCTGGCACTGGCAACTTCCAAAACCGGAAGTACCCTCCCCTATATAAGCCCCTCCCATCCGGGAGCACCTCAGTTTTGTAGCAAAGCAATAAGTGTCCCTAAAGAGGGGCGGGAGCTCTGTGTCCCGTGATGTACTCCAAGAAAAGGATTTTACAGGTAAGCTGTTATAAAAATCCTATTTTCTTTCTCGTACATCACGGGACACAGAGCGACATAGTCATTACTATGTGGGATGTCCTAAAGCAATGCCCAATGAGGGGGGGGATACACCATATATAAGCTGAGCGCTATCAGACATGAGGATCTTTTGCGGCCTGCAACACACTGCGCCCAAAGGCGACATCCTCCTGACTTCTAACGTCCACCTGGTAGAACCTAGTAAACGTGTGAACTGAAGACCACGTTGCGGCCTTACAGATTTGAGCCAGGGAGGCCTGGTGATGCACTGCCCATGAAGTTCCAACTGCTCTCGTGGAGTGCGCCCTAACTTTGAACGGAGGCGGTCTCCTTCTCAAGCCATAGGCTTGCATAATGACCTGTCGAATCCACTTGGCTAAAGTAGACTTTGACGCTGCCTGACCCCTTCTGGGGCCTTCCGGCAGAATAAACAAAGTATCCGTTCTGCGAATCTGAGCAGTGGCTTTTAGATAAGCTTTAACTGCTCTTACTACATCCAAAGAATGCAATAACTTTTCCTCTACCGAACTAGGTTTGGGGAAAAAGGAAGGAAGAACCACATCTTGGTTCAAATGAAACCTCGATACCACCTTAGGAAGAAAGGCTGGATGAGGACGTAACACTACTCTGTCCTTATGGATAACCAGATATGGCTCCTTACAGGACATAGCTGCTAATTCCGACACTCTTTTAGCCGAACAAATGGCTACTAGAAAAATCTATTCCCTGGTGAGAAGCACCAAGGAAATATGCTGTAATGGTTCAAATGGTTGTTTCTGTAGAACCGACAGAACCAAGTTTAGATCTCATGGACATATGGGAATATTAACCGGAGGGCTAATACGCATCACTCCTTGTATAAAGGCTTTGACTAGTGAATGCGAAGCCAAGGGCCTTTGAAAAAATATTGACAAGGCCGAAATCTGACCCTTGATAGTACTCAAGGCCAGCTTCCTATCTACAGCCCATTGTAGGAAGTCCAGAATCCTACCTATTACGTATTTACGTGGATGCCATTTCTTGGCCTCACACCAGGCGATGTACGCCTTCCAGATTCTATAGTAGATCTGCCTGGATACCGGCTTCCTGGCATTGATCATGGTAGATACCACAGCATTAGAGAGCCCTCTCTTTTTTAGAATGTGGGCTTCAATAGCCAGGCCGTCAAACCTAGGGCTGGTAAGGAAGGGTGGTATATCGGTCCTTGCGAAAGCAGGTCCGGACGATGTGGGAGGGTCCAAGGACTCCCCACAGACATTTTTACAATCTCCGCGTACCATGCTCTTCGGGGCCACGCTGGAGCCACCAGAATCACTGGTTTCTTTTCTACCCTGATTCTGCGGAGTAATCGAGGTAACAATTGTGGCGGTGGGAATGCATATATCAGCTTGAACTGATCCCAAGGGAACACTAGGGCATCCGAGCCGCAAGCTAGGGGATCCCTTGTCCAAGAGACAAACCTGTCCACTTTTGTGTTGAATCTGGATGCTAGCAGATCTACATCCGGTGTTCCCCACCGCTGACATATTGTCCGGAAAACCTCGGGATGAAGGGACCATTCCCCTGGGCATAATTGTTGGCGACTTAGAAAGTCCGCCTTCCAATTCTCCACTCCTGGAATGAATACCGCAGATATGGCTGGGACATATCTTTCTGCCCATCTCAGGATGTAATTTACTTCCCTTTGGGCTGCACGACTCCTGGTGCCCCCCTGACGATTGATATATGCCACTGCTGTGGCATTGTCTGATTGAATTCTGACAGGGGACCCTTGGAGTTTGGATGTCCATGCTACTAGGGCATACCGGGCTGCTCGTATCTCTAAGAGATTGATGGGCAGGGCCTTTTCCGCATCCGACCATCTGCCCTGGAGAGACCATTGCTCCAGTACTGCTCCCCAGCCTATAAGGCTGGCATCTGTAGTGACCACCTTCCAGGAAATCGGACTGAAGGATTTCCCTCTTTCCAGATTCTGGGGAACCAACCACCAGCGGAGGCTCTTGCGAACGGAAGGGGACAAGGACATTGGTAAGTCCAGAGCCTGAACTTTTTTGTTCCAGGCTGACAGTATGGCCCTTTGCAACTTCCTTGAATGGAATTGACCGTAGGGTACTGCTTCCAATGATGCCACCATTTTTCCCAGCAGCCTCATGCACAGGCGTATGGATGGCTGTCTTTTTGTACCCACTAGGTGGATCAAATCTCTCAAAGACGACCCCTTTTCTTGAGGCAAGAAAATTTTTCTCTGGTCTGAATCCAGCCTTAGCCCCCAAGTATTCCAGACTTTTGACTGGTTTTAGGGCTGACTTGTCTCGGTTGATAATCCAACCGTGATATTCCAGATACTTGATTGTCTCGTGAACAACCACTTCTAGTTTTTCCACTGAGTGGTCTATCAGCAACAAGTCGTCTAGATATGCCATTATCGTTACACCTCGTGTTCTTAGATTGGCCAATAATGGGGCCAGAATTTTTGTGAACACTCTTGGTGCTGTGGCCAGACCGAAGGGTAAGGCTCTGAACTGAAAATGGCGCCCTTCTACTGCAAAGCGTAGAAATTTTTGGTGGGCTGGAAAGATGGGAATGTGCAAATAAGCATCTTTGATGTCGATCGAGGCTAACCATTCCTCCCCTTGTAGGGCAGTGGCTACCGATCGGATCGACTCCATCCGGAAAGTCCTGATATGTAGGAATTTGTTTAGCCCTTTTAGATTTAATATGGGCCTCACGTCCCCGTTTGGCTTCGGGACTGTAAAGAGGTTTGAGTAAAACCCGAACCCCCATTCTTCCAGGGGAACCTCTATAATTACTGCTTGGAGCAATAATTGTTCTAGTGCCAACAGGAGGGATCCTCTCTTCTGGGGATCCCTTGGCACGTTTGACCTTATAAAGCGGGAAGGAGGGGAGTTTTTTAACTCCAATTTGTATCCCAGATTTACTGCGGAGAGCACCCATCTGTCTCGGATCGTGTCCCGCCAGGTCTCTGTGAACAACTGAAGTCTTCCCCCCACCCGATTGGGTGGGGGCAACCCTTCATGCATTTGACTTTGGGGGAGGTTTTGTACCTCTCCTGCTCCAGGGCTTCTTGTTACCCTGCAATTGTCCCTGATTTTTACCTCCGGGATTTGACCGAGGAGGCCGTCGGAACTGTTTCACAGCCGATGTCCTAGGGACTGGAGAAGCAGGCCTCTTAAAAGAGGGACCTCTAACTCTATTTTTAACCGGCAAAAGTGTACTTTTACCGCTGGAAATTCTCTGGATATATTTGTCCAGGTCTTCCCTGAATAAGCGTTCACCATGAAATGGGAAGCTGACCAGCAATTTTTTACAGGGAGCTTCAGCAGACCAGTTTTTGAGCCATAGAAGCCTGCGCATATGTACTACAGACAGCGTAAGGCGGGAGGCCTGATGGATTGAATCCTTTATAGCGTCCACCGCAAAGCATAAGGCTCTAGGTAGATCAGCTAGGGCAAGAGCCTGCTGATCTGGCAAGTCCCTTAAGACCTGTTTCAACTGATCCTTCACTGCTTGGCAGACCCCAATAGCTGCCACTGCTGGTTGTGTCACCAATCCTGCTGTAGAAAAAGCAGATTTTAATAAGGACTCCAATTTTTTATCTATTGGGTCCTTGAACATTTGGACATTATCCACCGGACATGTCAGTGATTTATTCACACAAGAGATGGCTGCGTCCACTGTAGGGACCCTCCATTTTCTGATGAACTTATCCTCCATGGGATAGACTACCGGAGATCTCTTGGGGGGAGTAAATATTTTGTCAGGATGCTCCCAATCCTGGTAAATGAGCCCTTCCAGTAAAGGATGGATCGGAAAGGAACAAACAGTCTGGGGAGCTTTTAGCGACCCCAACGAGGAGACAGAAGTGGATGATGGCTCCGCAAGTGGCATTTTAAATGCTGATCGGACCATATTAGTCAGGGACTGAACCCATAACCTTTCAGCATGTGATGCTGAGAACGGCTCTTCCACTGTTGATTCCTCTACAACCGAATCGACCTCATCCTGATCCCCTTCAGGTAGGTCGATCCCTGTATGGGACTGTTGCTCTGTTAACAGGCACTCTGAGGGAGGAGACGGAGATCGGGCGCTTTTCTCCTGTGACAGGGAAGCCGCGATCAATAATGACAATCTCTCTTCCAGCCCTCCCAGAGCTGAGGAAAAAACCTCCTCTGTTACATACACAGGAGCAGGTGAACTGAGGACAGCCACAGTACCAGGTACTCCTGAGGGTGCTCTACGGTCACTAACCTCTGATTCTTCAGGGGAGACTGGTGCAGCCAAAGCATGCCCAAGATCCTCAGAGCCCGATGGAGACCCCCTATTCCTCCTGGAATTTCTAGTCCCGGAGTTTTTAGACGGCATATTCCTAAGCCACAAAGCTGAGGTATTCCAGCCGAAATACACCAGTTACTGACAATTAGGCTTGTGCAATTCGTTTCGTAACGAATCGAAATTCGTCCGAATTTAGCAACTTTCGGACATTCGGAAGCATTCAAATTTCCGAACAGAGCAATTACGAATAAGACCGAATCCGAAATAAATTATACCGCAAAATAGCGAATGCCCGAAGGTCTTCGGCATAATTCGTTATGAAAAAAGTTACGAATGTACGAATCCATTCGAAGCACAAGAACACTCACTCTGCTCTCTGCTTCTCCCTCACCATGCTGAACTCCCTCTCAAAATGGTGTACAGGGGCGGAGGCTATAGCCGCATGAAAAAACAAAAGTAAAATACGAGATTTCGAATCCATTCGAAGCACAATAACACTCACTCTGCTCTGCTCTCTGCTTCTCCCTCACCGTGCTGAACCCTCTCAAAATGGTGTACAGGGGCGGAGCCTATAGCCGCATGTAAAAAACGAAAGTAAAATACGAGATTTCGAATCGTTACAAATAACCGCTATGTATTTAGAAAAGTACAAATCCATTCGAAGCACATTAGGCATAATAGGCAGCGTCATTGTGAGAGAGACACGGAAAATTACGAATCAACGAACCCAAAAAAAGTTACGAAAGTAGGAGTTGTGTCCAGAATCAACGAAAAACAACGTACTCTACCGAAAGTACGAATTATAAAGCAACAAAAAATTCAACGAAAAATGTCGCTTGCAAAAATACGAATGAGTCCGAACACGAAAAATCCAGTCTAGCAAAATTACGAATAATTACGAATCAACAGGACCGGAAAGAAACGAACCGAAACGGAACGAATTTTTCCGTTGTGCACAAGCCTACTGACAATAGTCTAGCATAAATGCTGCTATAAGAAACAGTTGGTGTCTACTAATGTGCCTTTCTAGGGGATGCCTGTATCAACCGCTTGCTGTATGCCTTCTTTAAATGTTGCCAGCTCTGTCTCTGTACTTCATAGCCAGCTCACCACACAAAATTGTGGTTTTTAACATGCTGGGACGCCCGCACATGCGCAGAAGCGCTGCGGCGCGCACAGAGCGTCATCCCCCAGGCTCCGCCCCCTTTCCCGGCTCACCTCTATATATAGAGGCGCGCGCACGCGCGCGGCCACGTGTGCCTTCGGCGCTAATTTCGAAAATGGAAACCAGGGACAAGAGCCAGGGCCCCTTTGCCGCAGGCCGGGGGATGGACGAGCATTGCAACATGGCAGAGGAAGCAGTTTCCCATAAGAGAACTCACCATCTGCCTGGACTCGCTCTGATGAGAAGAAACTAGTCCACATGACAAGAAACGTTCCACAGCGGCCTCTAGTGGACAAACACAGGTACCGCAGTCTAATATATTAAATATATATATATATATATAAAAATTTCTTTTTTTTTTTTTTTTTTTTTTCTTGACCACCATTAAAAATTATTACATTTTTTTAGTAGTTACAGGCATGCACAGAATTTTGCGGGAATACCATTAGGTAACAGACAGAAAGACAAATTAGGCTTGGGGGTCCCCCAATAGAACCAAGTTCCTGGGGGCCCCCACTTACCTGTTCCCCGCCGCAGGACTTTGTTTGGGCCACAAAAGCCCAAACTTCACCTATCACGGCAGGCATTGTAATTAAACCTTCAGGGACCGGGTTCCCAAGGATTCCACTCCCCTGGACCTGTATAGCACCCTGCACAGAAAAAATCTTGGTCGTGGGTATGACCAGAGCTCTGGATCCCAGGGTCCAGCCCTCCTAAGAGAAGCATTACAGGCAAAACCTTGCTCTTCTCTGCAAGGCCCGGGTACCGACCGTTTAGCTATGAAGCTTTTTTGGTCGGATCCGGAATAGCTTACTGAGGCCCAAAAGAACCTGTACGCAAGCTCAGTGAAAAACACATGTTTCTTCTTGGCCAACACCTTAGACACTGGCAAAAAACTGAGGTGCTCCCGGATGGGAGGGGCTTATATAGGGGAGGGTACTTCCGGTTTTGGAAGTTGCCAGTGCCAGCACCTGACGGTATCTATATAACCCATTAGTAATGACTATGCCGCTCTGTGTCCCGTGATGTACGAGAAAGAAAAATGTTCGAGTAAAGCGCGGTGACGTACGACACGTACACCGGCACTATAAAGGGGAAGTTCCATTCGGATGGCGCCAATCTTCATGTTAGTAAAGTTTGTTGAGTGACGATT